>CM024753.1:5398610-5478420 GCA_014218235.1 Colocasia esculenta
CAGAATAAATACTGTCGCTTCCATCGCGACCACGGCCACGACACCTCCGAGTGCCGCCAGCTTAAGGACGAAATCGAAGACCTTATCAAGCGCGGCTATCTTGGACGGTTCGTGCGCCGGAATGAAGAACGCCCTCGACGCCGAGACCGCACTCCCGAGCAGCCGATCAACAACGAGCCCAATGGGCAGGAGATCAACGTGATCGCAGGAGGCTTCGGCGCGGGCGGAGAAAGCACTCGAAGCCGACGCGACTACGCAAGGCGAGTGCATGTCGTAGATAGGCCTTCGGCACCTCGGTCGGCTCCATACCCTGCCAGTCCCACACGCGCACAGTCCGAGGAGGCTATAACCTTCTCGGACGAAGATCTTGTAGGGGTTACGACCCACACACTGATGCGCTGGTCATTTCGGCCACCATCAACCACTGTAATGTGCGCCGGATTCTGGTAGATAATGGAAGCGCCCCCGATGTCTTGGCTTACGACTGTTTTGTCCTCATGGGCCTGCGAACCGATCAACTCACCCTGTAAACTCGCCATTGTTCGGCTTTTCGGGAGTTTCGGTCCAGCCCATGGAAGGTTCGCCTTCCGATCACCTTGGAAACGGCTCCAAGGGTTGTGACCAAGATTGTTGACTCCTGGTCATCAAAAACATGCCTGGATACATGCTATCCTTGGCAGAGGTCTGATCGAGCGAATCAAAGCAGTACCTTCGTCGCTCCATCAGAAGATGAAGTTTCCTACTCCGAGCGGAGTTGGGCGAAGTGCCGGGTGTCAGCGCGAGTCTCGCCGTTGCTATGTCCTCTCCTTAAGGGACAAGCAACCACTCGCTGATACAGCTCCTCAACCTCCGATCAGGCCTCCACCAGCCGAGGAACACCTGCTGAAGACTTGATCCCCATCCAGGTGGACGATGACCCCGAACACGTCTTGTACATTGGTGCCTTGTTGACAGAGGCCGAGCAGCAACGCTACACAGCCTTCTGCTGGCCAATTTGGACGTGTTCGCTGGTCGATGACGAGCTTCCAGGCATTCCCCGGAGTCATGGTGCATCGCCTCCGGCTGGATCCCGGATCCCGCCAGTTCAGCAAAGGAGGCGACCTGTGAACCGAGAACGGCAGACCGTGATTCAGGATCACGTGGTCAAAAACCGACTGTTGGGCTCCTCCGAGAAGCCCAATATCCAAGATGGATTTCCAACGTGGTCCTCGTACGCAAGGCAACGGCAAATGGCGTGTGTGCGTGGATTACAAAGATCTCAATAAAGCAACGCCCAAGGACAACTTCCCTCTGCCGCGCATTGATCAGCTGGTGGACGCTACTTCCGGGCACGAGCTTCTCAGCTTTTTGGATGCCTACTCTGGTTTCCACCAGATCAGCATGCATCCCCCGGATCAAGACGCCACGACATTCGTCACAGACCTAGGCTTATACTGTTTCACCAGAATGCCTTTTGGTCTGAAGAATGCAGGCGCGACTTACCAGCGGCTGGTCAACAAGATGTTCGAGCAGCAGATCGGGCGCAGCATGGAGGTTTATGTTGATGACATGCTGGTCAAGACACTTCCGAATACTGACCACATTGCCGACCTCCAGGAAACCTTCGCAACTCTGCGAGGTATAATATGAAGCTCATCCTGCCAAGTGCGCGTTTGGTGTTCGGTCGGGTAAGTTCCTCGGGTTCCTCGTATCAAACAGGGGAATAGAGGCGAACCGGAAAAAATCCAAGCCGTGCTTGAGATGAGCAGTCAAAAACAGTGCGCGACGTCAAACGCCTGACGGGGCGTCTTGCGGCACTGAAACGGTTCATGTCCCGAGCAGCAGAAAGAGAGTTTTAACTTCTTCAAGTTGCTCCGAGGCCCTAAAAGTGCCTCGAAGCAAGGGGGGCAAGTACGGTGGACTGAAGAATGCGAGGCTTCCTTCACCGAGCTGAAGGCATATTTGGCAGCCCCTCCTGTTCTCTCAAAGCCTGTGCTCGGAGAACCTCTGTTCGTGTACCTTTCGGTCACCGAACACTCCATCAGTGCGGTCTTGATCAGAGAAGTAGGAGCGGCGCAGCATCCTGTATACTACATCAGCAGGGTCCTCCAAGAAGCCGAAAGGAGGTACCCCAGAGCAGAAAAACTCGCCCTTGCTCTCGTCACGGCTGCGCGGAAGCTTAGGCCCTATTTTCAGGCCCATTCTGTTACAGTTCTAACCGATCAGCCGCTGAAATCCATCCTTCAGCAGCCGGAGGCTTCCGACAGGTGGTTAAGGGGCGATAGAGCTTGGTGAGTTCGACATCAGCTTCCGACCGAGGACGGCGATCAAAGCACAGGCGCTGGCGGACTTCGTGGCGGAATGTACCCTTCCGGCCGAGCAGGATCCACCGTTGGCAGACGAGCCCCCATGGGAGCTTTATGTTGACGGATCCTCCTGTGTCATCCGGAAGCGGGGCAGGATTGGTCCTCACCTCCCCAGAGGGGTTAGAGTTCCAATACGCCCTCCGTTTCCGCTTTCCAGCCTCCACAACGTGCCGAATACGAAGCTTTACTGTCCGGTATCCGCATGGCTAGGCACCTCGGGGCCATTCGGCTTAGAGTCTTTAGTGACTCCCAGCTGGTTGCCAGCCAGGTGAGCGGACAGTTCGGAGCAAGGGAACCTCGCATGGCTCAATACCTCCAACAGGTCAAGAGCCAGACAGAGGGCCTCGTATACTTCGAAGTCATACATGTTCCACGGGAGCAGAATGCGCGAGCTGATGCACTGGCCAAATTGGCGTCTTCAGGTGACATCGCCCCTTCCGCTCTGTGTTTATTGAAGAGCTCGCCTTACCGAGCACGGAGGCTGAAGTAGCTGCCATAGAAATGGGCCCACCAACTCCGAGTTGGGTGGACCCTCTCTTAGGTACTTACTCGGGGCGAGCTGCCGCCCGAACAGGGCGAAGCTCGGAAAGTCAAAATGCGCGCTCAGCACTTCACCCTCGTAGAAGGCAAACTGTACCGACGGTCCCTTGCTAGACCTCTTCTGCGTTGCCTCAATCTGAGGAGGCCCTCGCGGCCACAGAAGAAGTTCACGAGGGGCTGTGCGGAAGCCACCTGGGGGGCAGAACGCTAGCGCGCAGCATCATCCGAGCAGGGTTCTGGTGGCCTTCTCTTCAGAAGGTTGCATGTCCTTGTCAGGAAATGTCCAGAATGCCAAAAGTTCGGGGAACTCATCAAACAGCCTGCCGAACAGCTTCACAGCCTGTTCGAGCCGCGCCCTTTCGCCAGATGGGGCATTGATATCTTGGGTCCCTTTCCAGAGGCCAAGGACGGAAGAAGTTTCTGTTCGTGGCCATCGATTACTTACCAAGTGGATCGAGGCCGAACCTGTTGCCACAATCACCGAACAAGCCGCATGGAAGTTCGTATGGAAGAACCTTCTCTGCAGGTTTGGGTCCCAATGGTGATTACGTCTGACAACGGGAAACAGTTTGACACACCTTCTTCAAGCAGAAGTGCGCCGAGCTCGGGATCTACAACCACTCACCTCTGTGGCTCATCCCCAGGCTAACGGTTTGGTTGAAAAGCCAACCGAACATTGCTGCACGGGATTCGCACAAGAGTGGAGGCTGCAGGTGGATCATGGATCGATGAGCTCCCAAACGTCCTTTGTGTCATCGAACAACTGCTCGGGTAGCTACAGGGGAAACACCTTTCCACTGCCTACGGCTCGGAAGCAGTTGTACCTCTGGAAGTAGCCCTTCCACCATCCGAACAACCCACTTCGACGAAGCCACAATAACCGTGCTCTTCGAGAAAACTTGGCATGCTGGGCGAACGACAAAACGACGCCAGCATTCGCCTCGTTTCTTATCAGCAACGACTCGGCAGTAATACAACGCGCGAGTTCGGGGAAAGGCGGTTCAATGTGGGAGATTTGGTTTTACGCCGCTGTTCGGCTTCGGACCCCCGAAGAGCAGTCGGCAAACTTGCCATCAATGGGAAGGACCTATCAGGTCACCCATGTCCTCGGAAAAAGCTCATATAAGCTCACTACCCCTAGTGGCGAAGCCATACCCAGGACTTGCATGTCTCTAATCTTAAGGCTTATATTATAAAAGCCTTCTTTCAGCATCCTACCTCTCTCCTCCCTACTCCTGTTGTTTCATAAAATTGGCATATACCCCTGATCGGGACCTCCTATACGTTCCAAACGATCGCGTCATACATGCAACGCTTATGAAGTTAACGGACTCCGAGCCGAGCAGGGACAACAACAAAAAGGGAGAAGACAGAGAAAGGGAAGCTATAAGACAAACTCATGAGCAGAAGAGTTCATTCACAAAGAAGTTTTTTTACATTGACCTTTCTTGGCCGTGGTTACAAAAAGAAGGCATAAGAAAGACATGGAACAGGAGATAGCTAAGGAGCCTGTTCGGAGGGACCGACACCTTCATCTGAAGGAGGCATTCGCCCAGATTGGAATTGCGCAAAGCGCACATCATCCAAGCGGGCATCGTTGGTCGGCGCCTGCACTCCCGAACAGCCGCCTCGAAAGCTTCTTGGGCACGCTCAACCCAGGATAGACGCTCGCGAACTCCTTTCCGGCGTTGAGACCTATTCTGTAGCAGCGCGCCCCGTTACTGCTCCAATTCCTCCCTATAATCCGGTCCAGCCTTGTACTCTGCCACGGCACGGACCCCGGCATCTGAGACCACCTTCGCCAGAGCATCTTCTCGGCCCGGGCCACCACGACATTCATCTCCGAGGCTTGAAGGGCAGTCTTGAGGTTTTTCACCTCCTCCTCCAAATCCGCTTCGCGAGCCTTATGCCTCGCCATGAGGTCCTCAGCAGTAAGCCGACTGCGCTTCGTATAAATATTTCAGCTTCCGGAACGAGCAGCCATAGCCTTAAAACGCCCAGCGATGTAGATATCCCCTCCACAAGAGCCTCCAGATCGACGTCGCTTCCCACGTCATCATCTTGGTTCTCGAGATGGTACTATTCTGTTTGCGCCTCTGGAGTCCTCTCGGTGGGAAGGTCTTGGCACCTTGCTAGGCGATCAAGGTAAGAGGCAGTCGGGATAGGAGGCAACTTCCTTGGCGACATTTCGACGCGACGGAGCGTTGCCTCCAGCGCCGCCACCGAGGGCACCTCGGGGAGTCTTCGGTGCAGCACCTCCCTCAGAGGCCTATCATCGTCTCCGGAGCTCTCGTCCCCAGCCGCAGCAGCGGCAGACGAGATCGGGGCGTCACCAATCACAGGGTCTTCTGGCCGGCCCAACCCGGAGGCCGCGGCAACAACACTCGTCGAGGCCGAAGCTTGACCCGCTCCGGTGGCCCCCTGCCTTGTCGCCGGCCGCGCCCTCCCACCATCTTCGGTGGCGGAGGCCGCAAGGGCTACTGTATGGCCCTCCTCGGCATCTCGAGGAGCTTGAGTGTTCTTCTCCCCGAGGACGGCTGCACTCTCGCCGACTACAGGACCCTCAGCAATCACCTCGGTTGCACTCTCGCCGACTACAGGACCCTCAGCAGTCACCTCGGCTGCACTCTCGCCGACTATACGGCCTTCGGTGATCACCGAGGTGGGGGGCACAGGGAGCAGGATGTCTCCACTTCCTGCGGAATATCCCCCCTCGGAAGAACTGCCTCGCCAGAACCACAAAGAGCTGGTCCTCCAACAGCCGCCGGCGCAGGAGTGGAGTCTGTGGCGATCCCCCTCTCCTCGGCATCGAGCTGTGCGCTCTCGTCTGGCGCGCCACCCTGCTCGGCGCTCCCTTCACCGGTCAGGACTTCTTGAGTCTCGCTCACCGGCGACCTCTCCCACTCTCCGGAGCGGTCCGAGCCATCGCTGACCATAATCAGGCCCAGCTCGGCGGACATCTTCATGATCGCCTTCGAACGATCCACAGCCGGAGTTGCAGACGCCCTCTTCTCAGGCGTCCCCGTACGCTGGCGGGAGCTTCGAGCCAGCAGAGGCTCAAGATCCTCCTCTTCTTCCTCCACTGCCGCGTCGCTCTCTGCAACGCGCGGCGTCGACTTCGTCGCCTTCTTCTTCTTGCGAGCCCGGGGCTCGTAGGACACCTCCTCTTCGGAGGTGTGGCCCCCGGCCTGCGACTCCACCAAAGCCGCCTTGCGCTTCTCCTTCCTCTTCGGTGGAGGGAGAGAAGTCGCCCCTGCGGTCGTCGCTGTCTCGCGTGCCTTCTTCATGGCACCTCCTCTCGCTACGGCCTTCGCTTTCTGCGCGGGCCCCTTCGCGATGTCCCTCGTCCAGCCTCATTGAGTAAAGGCGAACAGGGATCTGTGCCCAGCTAGCTAGCCCAGAGGGGGGGGGTGAATGGGTTATTAAAATTTGATCTTTGATTAAACCTGTTCACTGAAAAGATTACACAACACCTTAAATAGAAGTTAGAGTTAGAAGAATAAGACACAAATCACACCAAGCACATCCACAAACCAAGGGGGTTTTATCCTGGTTCGGAACTCCTCTCACAGGAGACCTACGTCCAGTCCCTGAGCAATGCCTCAGGATTTCACTACCAGGGAACAATCCCCCTCAAGGATCCTTACACCCAGTTTCAACTGGTCTTCTTCACCTGAAGGAAAACAACCACCCTGGATACCACCAGGTCTTCCTTCGTCCAGAAGGGAACATAACTAAAGAAGAGAGGTGTGTAGGACAAGCTTCAGACTCTAGCTTGACCAGCTACAAGCTGAAGCTACCAAGGCCGAGAGAGAAAGAGATTTAACAAGGTTTTCTCTCAAGGACTACACAAGCTCTCACTAATAAAATCTCCTTTGATCACTGAGAGCTAAGAGCTAAGAACAAGGTGGAGAGGAAGCTTCGCTCTTGTTTCAATCTTCTAAAGACTCGAAGAGATGATGTTCTTTCTTTTGAATTGCAAGCGTTGTTATATTCTGTCTTCTCCCGTTTGAGGTCTTTTATTAAGCTTCAGATTCAAATTGAACGTTGAAGTGTCCGTTGTCCTTATCCTGGTGTACGTTAGACTGGTCTGCAACGAAGCTTCTTATCTTCAGTCTTTTACCCTTTAGTACACGCAAAGAGATAACTTGATGTCTTGTATCTTGTATGTCCAACGTTGTACAGATGAGTCTTGTCAGATATCTGCGAGAATATCAACAATAAATAGTGGACAGCTAGGACTTTCGTCGATTGTAGTTGCAGAGTGGAACAGATATGCGCAATATATAGCAAAGCTCCTTTCTGTCTAAAAAGGACGTAGACAGAGTAGCATAAAAATGGAAGATATTGTCTGCATGCATGGGAGATACGATCAGAGAGCATTTAATGCGTAGCAGTCAACAGACAAGATATGACTTTGACTTTTCAACGCTATTAAAAAGTATTATACTGATACAGCATGAAATTCGATATAAACAATCCCGATGCCTTCATGACTTATGAAATCGTTATGTGATAACAGACAAATCGTTATGACAGAGCATTATCAAATTATAATGATGAAATCGTTATGAGTTATAGCAAGTCGTTATGACACTTATCAAGTCGTTATGAACTGTAAAGAAATTGTTATGACTATCAAGTCGTTATGAATTGTAAAGAAATCATTATGACTATCAAGTCGTTAGAACTGTAAAGAAATCGTTACAGCAATCAAGTCGTTACGAGTTTCAAAGAAATCGTTACGAGAAGTCTTAACAAATCGTGCACAAAGCAAATCGTTATGAGAATCAAAGAAATCATTTCGAGAAGTCTTAACAAATCGTTGCACAAAGCAAATCGTTATGAGAATCAAGGAAATCGTTACGAGAAGTCTTAACAAATCGTTGCACAAAGCAAATCGTTATGAGAATCAAGGAAATCGTTACGAGAAGTAAAGAGATCGTTACGCCTTAGAAAGTCGTTGCGAGTTCTAAAGAAATCGTTACGAGTCTAAAGAAATCGTTACGGCTAGAGAGTCGTTGCGAGTTCTAAAGAAATCGTTGCGAGGTCTAAAGAAATCGTTACGGCTAGAGAGTCGTTGCGAGTTCTAAAGAAATCGTTACGAGGTCTAAAGAAATCGTTACGACAGTCAAGTCGTTACGGGTTCTAAAGAAATCGTTACGAGGTCTAAAGAAATCGTTACGACAGTCAAGTCGTTACGGGTTCTAAAGAAATCGTTACGAGGTCTAAAGAAATCGTTACGACAGTCAAGTCGTTACGGGTTCTAAAGAAATCGTTGCGATGTCTTAAAGAATCGTTACGATATCGATTTGTTTTGAATTTTCCGGTCAGAGAGGAAATCGTTCTGCTTATCAAAGAAGTCGATACAAAGACTTGGACAGAATGAGATGAGACTTCCTGATTGTCTTGAACTTTCATTTTTCTTTTATTTCCTGTTCTCAAGGCTCAAGTAATCCATTAGTACTATTTTGTTAATCATCAAAATTAATATATAAATAATGAATTATTTATTATGGGGACAGTTTGGTCATCAATCTCCCCTTTTTGATGATGACAAAATATACTAAACATCATACAAAATTAAACATGTTTTTAGAATGACTTTAGTTTTCTCCCCCATTTTGTCAATAAGCAAAAAGATAGGCTGTGAGACAAAGAAGAGAGAGATCATTGTATTAAGTGTGAGAAAGATAGTACATGGGAGATAACAAGGAGGCATGTTGTGAGATGACAGCCCATGCCTTGATCTCAAGGTCTTCAAACGTCTGTTGGAAAACCCCAGAAGCAACGGAGAAATTGGGACCCATGGATGGGGTGGCCCTTTGAATGTACAAGGACCGTTGCTGATCCAAGAACTCTGTATACTGATCTGGATCCAGGATGAATATGAAGGAAGTGCTTTTTCCGAAGCTGGCACGATGGAGAAATCTATCCAAGGAGATTGGATAGAAGATCTTCTGATCTATTAGATCCTGCTTCAGAGCATAGAAAGCTGTATATCTAGCTGCCCACTGAACATAGATCTCTTGAATGGGATTTATAGAGTTGAGATCCATGAAGGCTTCGGCTGAGAGAGAGGGATTATCTTGATGAAACAAGGAACTGTTGATGGCCTCTAACTGAAGGTTGGTTTCCTTGTAGATGATTGCCCATAAAGAGGGAGTAAGCCTTTCACACTCAGAAATGAGTGGAGCCAAAACCTGAGAGGAGATGCGGCCAGAGTGGTATTCTCTGAAGATAAACCGCAGGAAGGAGGGCAGTCTGCTCTGCTTGGCTGACATTCTACCCATCTGCTTGGCAACATGTCAAATGCATGGGACCCTGCATCTGAATCAAACACTAGGGAGTGCAGCTTTGCAGAAGGACTGAAGTGTCAACTCGGATATCAGTAAAATTCACTATGAGGGGAATATTCACTGGACGTTCTGATCTTAACATTACTATAGCTGAGTGGAATTGAGAGAACTGGACTTCTGGCAATTTATTCAAGAAGTAGAAGTCA
Organism: Colocasia esculenta; assembly: GCA_014218235.1. Lineage (NCBI taxonomy): Eukaryota > Viridiplantae > Streptophyta > Magnoliopsida > Alismatales > Araceae > Colocasia > Colocasia esculenta. The sequence goes on from CM024753.1 coordinate 5,408,001, forward strand.
CTGTATTGCTGGAAGCTTTTGGCAATTCTGATCTCTTTCAAGATGAAAGGACCCACAAGTTCTTATGCTTGAGAAAGAACCACTCAGAAGAGGTGAGAGAGTGAGCTCCATGGGTAATAGATTCTGCCCTGGCAATCAAGAACTTGCTGTATTGAGCTTTGTTGCCCTTGACATTGGCCCACTGATCTTCAGTCTTGAACTCAGTCCCCTCAAGGATTTTGGATTTTTGAGAGTGGGATAACTGGGTAAGAGGAAGACAACATTTAGGTGCTCAGAAAGGTTGAGGAAGGGAATGCCATAAATGGTGGAGAGGATGCACTTTTGAAGATATTCCTTATAAAGGAATCTTTTGTGAGGTTCAAGGGTAAGAGAGTACCAAAGAGGAGGAAATAAGGAGGAGGAGATGCTAACAGAGGATGATTGTTTCCTCTTTTCTTGGCAGGACTGGGAGGATCAGTCCTGTGGATATGAGTGGCAGTGAAGAGAATGGTGGAAAGGTATTTCTCTCAAAGTCATCCGGCAAGTTTGTGTCAAAGACACCAAGTAGAGGAGGTTTTTCTGGAATAAAAGTAACAGAGGAAGGAGGAGTAGGAGGATAGAAAAGGTGTTTGGGATTGAAGGAAGAAGGAATGAAGCAACCGATAAAAGCGGACATCTGATTGATATCTAATTTCCCATCCTTCAGCTTGAAAACTGGACCAATAATTCCGAGACCCTTTACTTCATCATTCATAGAGTGAATGCCACTAAACCAGAAGTCTTTACTCCAAACAACTCATGCAATAGATCATAATCTATCTTGATCTGGGTGCCCTTCACTGTGTAGACAAGGGACCCATCTGCCTCTGACTTCAAACAAATGAAAAAGGCTTTCACAAGGTCTGGGTAGCTTACCTCGGTGAAAGTAACAACATCCATCCACTGCATTCTTCTCAAAGCTTCGACTAGACTGGACATGCCACTCTTCTCAAGATTCTGAACATCCACTGCCTTATTTTCGCAAATCTTCGACTTCACAAATGTAAACCTTTCTTGCTCCTTTGGGGACAGATACTCAGCACTGTAGCCCCCTACGCTTCCGGAGATCATCGGAGCGGCCATAGGTAGAGGAGAAAGAGATTCTTGTGAAGGGAAATGATGGAAGAGATGGAAGCTCTCGAAGAGATTCTTCGCGGGAAGAGGAGAAAGCTTCGAAAGTTGCAGAGAGTCGATCCCAAAATCGTTAGGGCATCGGCTTTGGGTGAACAGATAGAGGATAAAGGGTAAAGGTAGAAGACAAGTCGTTCTCAGAACGATTTGAATAAATTAATATTATTTTAGCGAAAAGTGGAGCGCCAAAGGCGGTAAAGCCAGAAAGCGACAAAACCGTTTGACGGGTCAAACAGCTTTTAACACGATAGCGGTCAAGGAATGTAGACAGACTGAATTTTGCTCATTGTTAAAGAGGGAAAATTTCATTTCTATCTGAAAAATTTTTATGCCAATAAAATTACAGAAATCTTTTCACACATTGCACATCCCTAATTCCCTTCTAAGAGATGTAAATCTCTCTTCAGGTAGGGCTTTTGTGAAGATATCTGCTAATTGACCATTTGTATCTATAAAAGAAATTTCTAAGTTACCACTAGCTACATGGTCTCGAATAAAATGATATCTTACCTCAATGTGCTTAGTCCTTGAGTGCTGGACTGGATTTTTGGTGAGGTTGATGGCACTTGTGTTATCACACAATAGCGGAATTTGCTTGATATGAATGCCGAAATCCTCAAGTTGTTGCTTTATCCAAAGGAGTTGTGTACAGCAACTTCCAGCAGCAACATACTCTGCCTCAGCTGTTGATAAAGCTACTGAATTTTGTTTCTTGGAGGACCATGATATTAAACACCCTGCAAGAAACTGATAACAACCACTGGTGCTCTTTCTATCTACTTTGCATCCAGCATAATCAGCATCTGAATATCCTACTAATTCTATTTCACAAGATCTAGGATACCAGAGACCTAAATCATGAGTTCTAGCTAGATATCTAAATATTCTTTTTACTGAAATTAAATGAGACTCTCTAGGGTCTGCCTGATATCTAGCACACATGCATACACTAAACAAAATATCTGGTCTACTTGCTGTTAAATAAAGTAGTGACCCTATCATACCTCTATAATTCTTTTGATCTACCTTTTTACCATTTTGATCACTGTCCATTCTGGTTGATGTGCTCATTGGAGTTGATAATGGCTTTGCACCTTCAAATCCAAATTTCTTAACAGTTCTTTGGTGTACTTGGCTTGACAGATATGAGTGCCATCCTTCCCTTGCTTAATTTACAATCCAAGGATGTAGCTTAGCTCCCCCATCAAGCTCATTTCGAATTCTCCCTGCATAAGCTTTTCAAAGTACTTGCAAAGAGATTCATCAGTAGATCCAAAAATAATATCATCTACATATATTTGCACAAGAAGTATATGTTTAACCTTAGATTTTATAAATAATGTACTATCTACTTTACCTCTAGTGAAACCATGATCTAATAGGAAAGTACTGAGCCTCTCATACCAGGCTCTAGGTGCTTGCTTTAAACCATATAAAGCCTTATGAAGTTTAAATACATGATTTGGAAATTCGGTATCATCAAAGCCTGGAGGTTGTTCAACATAAACTTCCTCCTTGATAAAACCATTTAAAAATGCTGATTTGACATCCATTTGAAATAGTTTTAAATCAAATGCAGATGCATAAGCGAGTAAAATCCTAATAGCCTCAAGTCTAGCTACAGGTGCATAGGTTTCATCGAAATCTATGCCTTCCTCTTGAGAGTAGCCTTGAGCTACCAATCTGGCCTTGTTCCTTAAGATTATTCCGGACTCATCCAGTTTATTTCTGAACACCCACTTGGTGCCAATAACTGAATGATTGGATGGTCTAGGAACAAGTGACCATACTTGGTTTCTCTTGAACTGATTTAGTTCGTCTTGCATGGCTAATATCCAAGATTCATCAGATAAAGCTTCATTGACTGTCTTAGGCTCTATTTGAGAAACAAAGGCTAAATAATCACAAGGAATTACATTACCTCTTGTTCTTACCCCTACAGATTGATCACCAATAATGTTTTCAGGAGGGTGATCTTTCTGATGTCTCCATTCTTTTGGAAGATTTTCATGTTGAATTTCAGTTTGCTGCAGTTCTTCCAGAGGAGGATCTTCCTTGTCCTTAATTGAGGTATCTTTATTTTTCAGACAAGTCATCTGCATCATCAATGTCACTAATTTCTTCCTTTTTCAAGGAAGGGTTAGATTCATCAAAAATAACATGTACAGATTGTTCAATTAATAAGGAACGTTTATTGAAAACTCTATAACCTTTGGGTTTAGAAGTGTACCCCATAAAGATGCCTTCATCTGATTTGGCATCCAACTTACCAATGTCCCTTTTTCCATTGTTGTGGATGAAGCAAGGACATCCAAAAATTCTGAAATGGCTGATCTTTGGCTTCTTTCCTTTGTAGAGTTCATAAGCAGTCTTCTTCAGAATCGGCCTGATCATCACTCTATTAATGATATAACATGCAGTGTTGATGGCTTCGGCCCAGAAGTATCTTGGCAAATCATATTCTGATAACATGGTTCTTGCCATATCCAAAAGAGTTCTGTTTTTTCTCTCAGCAATTCCATTTTGTTGAGGTGTCCTTGGGGCTGAGAAGTTGTGCTCAATTCCTTGATCATCACAGAACTTTGTAAACTTTTCATTCTGAAACTCACCACCATGATCAGATCGGATAGAGATAATTGTGAACTTTTGATCTTTCTGAACTTTCTTGCTGAAGCTAACAAAATTTTCAAAGGTGTCATCTTTGTGCTCTAAAAAGGATACCCAAGTAAATCTTGAATAATCATCAACAATAACAAATCCGAAATTCTTTCCTCCTAGACTAGTAGTCCTCATTGGCCCGAATAAATCCATATGAAGTAGTTCTAATGGCTTTGAGGTGGTTACTACAGTCTTTGACTTGAAAGAGCTCTTGGTATGCTTTCCTTTTGCACACGGTCTGCAGATACTGTCCAATCTAGAATTGACCTTTGGCAGTCCTTCAACTAGCTTTCTCTTTCTGAGCTTATTCAAACCGTCCAAGCTGCAGTGGCCCAATCTTCTGTGCCACAAATCTGTTGATTGATCTTTGCTAGCTGCCAAACACACATCTTGATCCTTGAGTTCTTCTAGATAGAGTACATACAGATTTCTTTCTCTATAAGCTTCAAAAATGACTGCTCCATCCTTTAATATACTGCACTTTGATTCTTGGAACTGAATCTGATGGCCTTTGTCACACAACTGGCTGATGCTGATGAGATTATGCTTTAACCCTTTGACCAGCATCACATCTTCAATTACTGATCTTCCTTTGATGTTCACGGATCCACTTCCTATTACTGTGCCTTTTCCATTATCTCCATATGTGGCTGTTCCTTCTTCATCTTGGAGATTAACAAAAAGCTTCTGGTTCCCTGACATGTGCCTTGAGCATCCACTATCCAAATACCATTTGGATGCTTTTGATTTTCCCTTGTCTTCGGTGTTGGCCATGAGAGCCAAGTTGGCTTCTTCACCTTCACTGCTCGAGCTTGACTCACTGTCTGAGTCACTGCTGTTCTCCCAAGCAGCTGCCATTGCCTTCTTTTTGTGCTTCTTGAATCTTCTGAGGTTGTCCTTCTTTTTGTGATCATTTTTCTTAAGCGTTGGACAGTCTGCCTTGATGTGTCCAGGCTTCTTGCATTCATAACAGATCACTTCTCCTTTCTTCTGATCATTTGCTTCTGGTTTTCTGAAGTCTTTGTTTTTTTTCTTGAAAAATCTTCTTCCGGACTGATACTTCTTCTTCTTTGCTAGAATCCTTTGAAGTCTTCGAGACAGCATGGCTTCTTCATCATCACTGTCTTTACTACTTTCACTATTATCCAAAGATTCTTCTGAATTGTCTTCACTTGCTTTGAGAGCATTTGATTGTTTCCTTCTGCTGGAGGATTCTCCTAATCTCTCCATGTTTATCTCGTGAGCCATGAGAGATCCTATTAGCTTTTCCAATGACATAATTTTAATCATTGGCTTCCTCAATGGCTGTTACCTTTGGAGTCCATGAAGATGGTAGAGATCTGAGGACTTTTCTAACCATATCTGGTACATCATAAACCTTTCCCAATCCAGCTAATCCATTTGTAATGTCTGTGAATCTGCTGAACATCTGAGTATTGATTCACCTGACTGCATCTGGAATCTTTCATATTGAGCTACCAGAATGTCTATTCTTGTCTCCTTTACTTTGTCTGTCCCTTCATAGGTAATTCTGAGCTTTTCCCACATCTCCATTGCGGATTTGCAGACTGAAACTCTATTGAATTCTTTCTTGCTTAGGGCACAGCATAATATGCTCTTGGCTTTGCAGTTTAAGGATATTCTTTTCCTATCATCATCTGTCCACTAAGCCTTAGCGTTTGTGACCAAAAGATCACCTTCTTCTACAATGGACCAAATTGTATAATCATGACCTTGTAGAAAATATTCCATTCTAGTCTTCCAGTAGGTGTAGTCTTCTCCATCGAACAAGGGAGGTCTGTTGACTGACTGACCTTCGAAGTTGCTTTGGGCTGCCATGGATCTTTACTCTTCAGATCGTTGGATCTTCTTCTTTGTCGAAGAGACTCGCTCTGATACCACTTGTTGCCCAGCTAGCTAGCCCAGAGGGGGGGGGGGGTGAATGGGTTATTAAAATTTGATCTTTGATTAAAACCTGTTCACTGAAAAGATTACACAACAACTTAAATAGAAGTTAGAGTTAGAAGAAATAAGACAACAATCACACCAAGCACATCCACAAAACACAAGGATTTTTATCATGGTTCGGAACTCCTCTCCACAGGAGACCTACGTCCAGTCCCTGAGCAATGCCTCAGGATTTCACTACCAAGGGAACAATCCCCCTCAAGGATCCTTACACCCAGCCTCAACTGGTCTTCCTTCAACCTGAAGGGAAAACAACCACCCTGGATACCACCAGGTCTTCCTTCGTCCAGAAGGAACACAACTAAAGAAGAGAAGTGTAGGAACAGGCTTCAGACTCTAGCTTGACCAGCTACAAGCTGAAGCTACCAAGGCCCGAGAGAGAAAGAGATTTAACAAGGTTTTCTCTCAAAGGACTACATAAGCTCTCACTAATAAAATCTCCTTTGATCACTGTGAGCTAAGAGCTAAGAACAAGGTTGGAGAGGAAGCTTCACTCTTGTTTCAATCTTCTAAAGACTCGAAGAGATGGTGTTCTTTCTTTTTGAATTGCAAGCGTTGTTATATTCTGTCTTCTCCGTCTTGAGTCTTTTATTTAAGCTTCAGATTCAAATTTGAACGTTGAAGTGTCCGTTGTCTCTTATCCTGGTGTACGATAGACTGGTCTGCAACGAAGCTTCTTATCTTCAGTCTTTTACCCTTTAGTACACGCCAAAGAGATAACTTGATGTCTTGTATCTTGTATGTCCAACGTTGTACAGATGAGTCTTGTCAAATATCTGCGAGCATATCAACAATAAATAGTGGACAGCTAGGACTGTCGTCGATTGTTAGTTGCAGATGGAACATATATTGCAATATATAGCAAAGCTCCTTTCTGTCTAAAAAGGACGTAGACAGAGTAGCATAAAAATGGAAGATATTGTCTGCATGCATGGGAGATACGATCAGAGAGCATTTAATGCGTAGCAGTCAACAGACAAGATATGACTTTGACTTTTCAATGCTATTAAAAAGCATTATACTGATACAGCATGAAATTCGATATAAACAATCCCGATGCCTTCATGACTTATGAAATCGTTATGTGATAACAGACAAATCGTTATGACAGAGCATTATCAAATTATAATGATGAAATCGTTATGAGTTATAGCAAGTCGTTATGACACTTATCAAGTCGTTATGAACTGTAAATAAAATTTTATGACTATCAAGTCGTTATGAATTGTAAAGAAATCGTTATGACTATCAAGTCGTTATGAGCTGTAAAGAAATCGTTACAGCAATCAAGTCGTTACGAGTTTCAAAGAAATCGTTACGAGAAGTCTTAACAAATCGTTGCACAAAGCAAATCGTTATGAGAATCAAAGAAATCGTTACGAGAAGTCTTAACAAATCGTTGCACAAAGCAAATCGTTATGAGAATCAAGGAAATCCTTACGAGAAGTCTTAACAAATCGTTGCACAAAGCAAATCATTATGAGAATCAAGAAAATCGTTACGAGAAGTAAAGAGATCGTTACGCCTTAGAAAGTCGTTGCGAGTTCTAAAGAAATCGTTACGAGGTCTAAAGAAATCGTTACGGCTAGAGAGTCGTTGCGAGTTCTAAAGAAATCGTTGCGAGGTCTAAAGAAATCGTTACGGCTAGAGAGTCGTTGCGAGTTCTAAAGAAATCGTTACGAGGTCTAAAGAAATCGTTACGACAGTCAAGTCGTTACGGGTTCTAAAGAAATCGTTACGAGGTCTAAAGAAATCGTTACGACAGTCAAGTCGTTACGGGTTCTAAAGAAATCGTTACGAGGTCTAAAGAAATTGTTACGACAGTCAAGTCGTTACGGGTTCTAAAGAAATCGTTGCGATGTCTTAAAGAATCGTTACGATATCGATTTGTTTTGAATTTTCCGGCCAGAGAGGAAATCATTCTGCTTATCAAAGAAGTCGATACAAAGACTTGGACAGAATGAGATGAGACTTACCTGATTGTCTTGAACTTTCATTTTTCTTTTATTTCCTGTTCTCAAGGCTCAAGTAATCCATTAGTACTATTTTGTTAATCATCAAAATTAATATATAAATAAATGAATTATTTATTATGGGGACAGTTTGGTCATCAGGATCATTTCGGCATATTTCGCCATCTCCTTCTGGTCCCGACCTGCAGCTATTTCTTCATCGTCTAGAAGAAGCAGAAGAAGGGTTAGAACCCATATATGTAGGAGAAGAAAACGAGCAGAGCAGCACAAAACTTACCCCAGGCGCGGCTAAGCTTGCATTTCACAAGCTTGTACTCGGTCAGGTACCCCTCGGCGTGGTTCACCCCGACCGTGTTCAACGACTGGGAGGCCGCGGCTGCCTCCTTAATCAAGAAAGGAGGCATGTCTGCCTTCCTCAGGGGCTCCACCACCCTCACCGGGAAGTCCCACTCGGGGATGTTCGCTCCCTGTCGTCGCCCCACGGAGAAAAGGCGCCCTGTCCACCCCTTGTTGTTGGACAGTCTGGGCGAGAAGTTGATCCGCATCCGATTAGTACGGTGTTTCACGTACACGATCCCCATCCCGGACTGCGGAGAGCACGCAAAACTGAAGTGGTTTCGGAAGATCTCATCAGTCGCTTCAATCTTCCTCTTCTACATATGATGCAGAAGACGAATATGGTCCTCCACGAGTTGGGCGTCAGCTGAATAGGCGCCACCTTCCAGCTTCGGAGCAGCTCCTTCGCAATCTCCGGCATCGGCAGCCGGAGGCCACCCTCTAGCAGGTCCAACGAGAGCACGAAGCACCCCGGCCTCAGGGTTAGGTGCGACTCGTCCTTACGCATCATGACGATCTCGTACTCCTCACCTATCCGGAATCGCTCCCGAAGACCCTCGAAGCACCGATACTTCGCTACTTTTGCTGCCACCGGCGGCATCCCGCTGGCTTCAACGATCTCCTTTCCCTTCTGGGCCATCACCGGAAGACGGAGAGCGCAACACACGAAGAAGAGCAGGGACGGAGGGAAGCTCGAAGGAGAAGGAGGCGAGCGGCTTGGGAAGCAGTGGACTTGTACTTAACGGCTACAAACAGAAGTATGGTGTAGATTACGAGAAGGTCTTCACACTTATTGCTTGGCTTGACACTATAAGATGTTGATTTCACTTTCAGCTCATCACAGGTGGAACATTTATCAGCTAGGTATCAAGATATCCATTGTAAATGGGCCTCTAAAAAAAGAGGTCTATGTCGAGTAATCAAAATGCTTCATTGTTGATGGTGAGAAGCACAAGGTTTATCGCTTAAAGAAAGCCCTCTATGGGCTAATACAAGCACTACAGACCTAAAATTCATTCATAGATCGTTATCTGTATGAAAATAGTTTCATCAAATCTTCGTACAAGCATGCTATCTATGTGAAGAAAGAAGATCGATGTCTTTATGTTGATGATCCATTATTTACAAGAAATATCTAGAAGGTGTTTGATGATTTCAAGAAGAAGTATGCTCAAAGAGTTCGAGATGACTGATTGTGGACTTATGTGTAGCGGCCCTAGATACTTATGTCCGAGAAGGCTCTATATCCAAATCCGTCTCTCGCGAATATATCGAAGTCTCGCAAAGAATCACACATATCTAGTAAGAACATAAAAGACAACTATACAGGTATAAAGATGTATAATAAAGTACATGATCTTATACACATTCACAGAATTATATTATCCCAATACATTATTACATGTCTAAAAAAAATTACAAAAGTTTGGGGCATATCCTGAGGTGTACAACATGAGCAAAGCTCACACTACTGCTGGTGGTACAAGTCCACCTCCGAGAAACTACGCTCGCTAAAGTACCTGAAAGGAGGTGTAGGGGTGTGAGCCTAAAAAAGTCATGGACTCAATAGAAAAACTCATCAATACAACAACATATAATCCTTGTGTAACAAAAGATAGGTACTAAATAACACAAGTCCACTGGTTAGCTCACATATGGCAAGTTAAAGAAAACTCATAGAAAGTTGGAACCTAAGCATGCTTTCTAATTAACTCAGATAACTACTACATTATTCACAGTTAAGCAACTAACTACTCATGATAATCATGATTAGTATAATAACAATAAAACCACTGAACAGAAAATAAGGCAAACTTCTAGCCAAAGCTACAAACGAAGGTGCTTAAGAAGTTCACAACACACATGACTACAGAGTAACTTAGTAAAATAGAGTCGGAAGGAGAGACGCTAACACTCAGGTCATGACTACTGTTTCATGATGTCAATATCCAACTCGGACAAGCCAACATAAAAAACACCTCTCAGCCTCGCAGTCACAAATGGAAGGTCCAACTGCACGTCCATCTCTATAAGTATAAACAACTGTGGAAACCAACCAACACTACCTACAAACAACAAGCTACAGACCCACGCCTAACACACCTCTAAGAGTTACGAGGTCTTTAGAGTGAGGTTGTGGCCAGACGGGACTAGTTGGGGACCAATATGTCTATTGGTGTTTGTCCCCCAACCACAAGCGTGCTATAAGCGACCGAACAGAACAAACACACACCACAACTCACTGCCCCATTGTCGTATTTCCCTCAGTCAGACGAACTACTCAATAAATGAGTGAGAGTGTCTAGGAAGAAGACATAGACATCAACAGTACACAGTACGAGACAAATCCTAAGCACAACGTGCTTGACTCACAGAGAACCTGGGGTATTCAATTGGAGAGGCATTCCGAATTAAGCGTCAGACCGTCGATGGTTTTATTAGGGACGACTTAATTAGTTGTCTCCTAAAATAGTATTAGTGATGGTTTTAACTGTCGCCTTTACCATTTTATTAGCGACGGTTGACATTCGTCGCTATAATTTTTTAGCAACAGTTTTAGCCATCCCTATTTCTTTTTGGCGACGGATGGAGCCATCACTATTAAGTATATCCAACTGTCGCTAATAATTCTTTTCTTGAAAAAAATTCTTACAAATACTTATTGTGTTATTTTATGTGTAATTATCTCTAAAATATGATAACATAAGTCAAATGTTGAAGAAAAAAATGAAAGTTTTTATAAAAACTTATTTTTCAAGTACACTATGTTATACTTTATATCTTTAAGTGAGGAACGTAATGACCTTCATATATGTGTCACTATATTTTGTTTATTTAGATACATATATATTTTTATGGATCACATTAAAATGTACTTATCTCATATTTTAAATTGTTATTTTAATTTACTTAATTATGTGCTATTATGTATTAGAAAATATTATTTTTTTACTAGTCATATTGAAAATATAGTATTTATCTATAGTTAGCACTATAAAGAATTAAATATGCTAAGTTATTTACTTTAAAAAGAAAACATTATAATGTTAATAAAATTTTGTAAGTAATCAGATCATTTACATAATAAGTTAATTTAGTTTTTTAAGCCTATATATATATATAATTATCGACTTAGTCACACAAAAATCTTGAAATCCTAACTATATAGGAGAGTGATAGATTTTACCTAACGTTAATTAGTTAACTTAAGCACACAAGTACAGGCTATAGTTTTATTATTCACATATTTAACTACATATTAATAATACATATATTTATATTTAACTATACTTTTAAGGTATAAGATATGTTGTATTATGGTTATTGACTTTATCTATATACATAATCTCTATATATACCTATATATTTTATGTATCTACATATAGATATATGTATATATCTATGTGTCTATGTTATATAAATATATGTATCTATTATATCAATATGTATACATATATATAATATTTCTATATATATATATGTATTTATGTTATATGAAGTAAAATATGGCCAATGGACAGAGCAAGAGGGGAGGGGTGAATGCTACCACCATAAAAAAAAAATCATCTAAGATAGATTTAAATTAATTAAATAATTATTAACACAACACCGGCTAAGGTTAAACCCCTCCTAATTCTCAGTGTGAATAGGGGTTAAAACTTTTTTAACCATAAATTTTTAGAAGTTGTATATATATCTTATCATAAACCTCTCGATATTGTGTATTTATTTTGTTCATTACCTAGGATATTATAGGTCGACCGAAAAGCAGAGTTCAGTCGTCAGACTGTCAATTTTGTCATTCAATCTTTGATAAATCTTATATTATAAAGAAAAAATTAATTAGAAATCTCTATAATTTTTGGACTTATTTTCCATATCTTCACCTTATTACAACATATTTTATCTCCCGTTATAGCACACGTTAAGTCTTATTACAGTAAGGACCCTCCTAATTACAAACATAGACGTTTAATTAATTTACCCTATTATAAATGCTAATAATAGAAACATTTTTGTTCTTTTTATTTGTTTTGATTTTTTTAAATTTTAGCTCATTTTGTTTGATTTGAAATTTTATTTAACTTTAATTTGATTTGATTTATCTTGATTTTTCGATTGAACTTTATTGTAGTCTACTTTTTTTCTATTTGTATTCCCTTATCATAGTGTGTATATATAATCTATTTGATAAGCAAATAAATTTATATAAAATATTTTATTCCACTATAAGTAGGGCGGTAAACGGCACGTCTGTGCGTTCTGCGATTGTCGATTCATCTTTCGTCTTCCTGACTTCATTAACATTTGACGAGACTTAAATCTACAATACACAGTCATATACACATGAGAACATGATAAAATAAATTCAATAATAATTTGATGGATATATTTTCATTTCCACATCTCACTATAATGGGGTATCTCCAATTGAATCTCCATATCACTTCTGTCTCGATGATTATTCCTCCCTTCATGTTCTTCGATGTACTTGTTTTGTGTTAGTTCCAGCTCTTGCTCAAACTAAATTGTCTACTCGGTCCCATATGTGCGTTTTCTTAGGCTATGGACTTTCTCAAAAAAGTTATCACTACTATGATCTTATTTCTGGTGTCTAATTCTCTCACAGTATGTTGCTTTCTTGGGGCGCAATCCTCACTATCTAACTCCTGAAGTACTTCTAAATTGTTTTTTTTATAAGGAGAAAATCCCGCTCCGTGTGATTTTATAGACTCATGGATTGGTGTTCGTGAATTCCAAAGTCAGGACTTGACAACTCCTACTTTTCGTGTACATGTATTGTCTTTATCTCACTTGACCGAAAAAATTTCGGACCTACACACCTCAAGAATTACATATAGATCAGGTAAATCTCCCCCGAAATCGAACTCGGAACCTCCTACTTTTTAAACAAGAGTTCTACTCATCGACCCAACCGGGGTCCTCAATACTTCTAAATGTCCTCACACTGAGTTGCACCATATTGACCATTTTTCTAATATTAATGAACATTTTCTTCTGCGTCTCCTTACCATGTATTAATGGCTCACACCTATTTTAGTATTACGTGGGCCGCCGCTAGCTAGAGGGTTAGTCTAAGGGTGGACCCTACCCCATTCTTCCATATTGGTAGGCCAAATAAACATGTATATATTAATGGACTTACCAAAATTTTCCCACCTTAGGTACAAACTTTGTATCTTAGTGGAACAACTAATTAATTCTAATGAAGTATTGGAATAAGTTATCAGACTCCTACCCCAAATAAACCAAAGTTTTTCTACCCGATCGACTTACTTAAATACATTTTGATTTATTCCAACGACAAAGAAGTCTTATCTTGAGATCTTGCCCCTTAATATATATATTCCAAAAATTGTATAGACCTAGTGAATGGTCGAATAGGTTACTAATTGGCTTCCCGAATCATGCTGATGCCACTTCTCATACATTTCGGTGGCACAATTAATGATATAAGAGAATTCCAATTTTTCTTGTCTCTTGAGGGGGCCAGGTTAGGTTTGACACGGAAGGGGCCGGACCTACACCAAACAGCAATTACCAGCTACAGATTAGATTAATATTTATATCATTAATTGTGCCCAAAAAAAACCCCACAAATTACTCACAACTACATGTACTCTTAACTTTTTTTAAAAAAAAATTGGACCAGGTTGTCCCCATGACGAGCTCGGTGGGAATATTCGAACCAGAAACTTTTGCTTCCTATAAAAATTCTAGATCCGTCACCGATTGCTCGCCGTTGGTGGTTGTGTGATTAATTTCTCTCTCTTGAGTAATTTACCCTTCAATATTTGAAGAACTCTTGGGTTAAGCTTGCCCGAAATTTGGACTTCCTTCCAGTTGGAGACCTGCTGCCCAATAATTGCCTCATTAAACGCACAGAGAAAAAAAATAAAAACAAAAAATGGCAGATCAGACAGGAAGGTAGTTGGCGGTACAGCCAAATTGAAGTCGGAATTCGGAATGTTGTTCGTTGTGCTAACTGGAATAACCCCCCTTTAACACACATATGAACCGCTACTGAAAAAAGAAAAAAAAAAAATCTCATGCGCTAGCTCATATGAACTAAGGGGCCCGGGGCTTCGAAAGGGCGCAATCTGTGATATCTGGATCAGTACTTATCAGATTAACTCACGTCAAGTGACATGACAGATCTCTATGGTTGGGGGTTGAGAAATATCCAAATTAAGACAACCACAACCAGCTGGCTTTGATGGGTGACTTTGCAAGATTTGAGAAACTCGTACTAATTAAGAGCCGTAACCGTTGGAATACGTATGGGGTACACATATGTATACGTATAGAGAGATCTAGCTAGAGGTTGATACATGTCTGTATACGTATAGAGAGGTCTAGCTAGCTAGAGAGAGGAGGAGAGAGAACTCGATGACCATGGCGCATGTGGGGAATTCAAGGAATAATATCCCAATCTATGACCAGAGACCAAGTCTACGTAGACGTATCTAATTCTATATATCTTCTTCTACTCAAGTAGGTATTGTCAGCTCAACTGTGAAACCCTACTTCAGCTCAACAACGCCCAGCTAACCTGAGGATTGTGGTCAGGCTTGTCCAAGATCATATTTATGCATGCACACACAACCCCACCTCATTCATACCCTCCCTGCAGTCTAGGCCATTTCCTTCATATATACTGTTCGCTTCTACCTCGTCCTCCTCCTCCATCTTCTTCTTGGCCCTCGGCGACCATGGCAGCCCCGCCGGAACCAGCAGCGGCTCCCCGCGTACACATAGAGGCCGTCCAGACCGTCACGCCCATGAAGGCGGGAGAGACGGTGGGGCAGTCTCGCCGCATCGCCTCCGCCGCGCCCCTCACCGCCGCCGCCCTGGCCGGCCACTTCCGCCTCGTCCTCTACTACAAGCGGGCGCGGGAGGAGGACTCCGGCTGGGCGGTGGCCGGGTGGCTCAAGGAGTCGCTCAACGCGGTGCTGCCGGAGGACCCGCTCTTCGCCGGGCGGCTGCGCCGCAGGGACGACGACGCGGAGGGCCTGGAGGTCCGGCTCAACGACGCGGGCGTGCGGCTGGTTCAGGCGCAGGCGGAGGTCTCCATGGCGGAGTTCCTGGCCGCCGAGGACAGGGCGGCGAAGGAGGCCCACCTGGCGCACTGGGTCGACGTCGACCGGGCGAACCCCCAGTTCTCGGCTCCGCTCCACGTCCAGGTGATGAGATCTTGCACCACTCTAATCTCCTGTCTTCCATTAAGATTAAGACAGCAACCGCCACTGCCCTGCTCCATCCTCACTCCCACATTCGTCTTACACAGTACTGTACTGATTATAGTCCCAGCTGTCCATTTGATCTCCATGTGAGCAATCAATGCCACAAAGTTCAGGTCTTCGATTGGATCCTCGCTCAAAGAAGAAAACAGGAACATACCTTTATCTAGCTAGCGAGGAAGAGAAGAGTCTGAAACCTCTCAGTATCTGCGAGTGGGAGGATCAGATTTCATCCATATTAAAGGGTTGGTGGGATCACTTGTATTTTATGAAAAAAAATTAAATAAAAATGTAATTTTTTTTTTTTGCTAAACTACTCTCTCTAATAGTGATCTAGTATGATCCTTCCATGTACTGAGAGAAATTAGATTCGAAAAGAAACCCTTACTGCGGCGGGTATAAGCAAGGTCTAACAATAAATTATGAGACCCACTCACTTGTGTGTGTGTGCAGAGGGCAAGTAACAGGTCAAGTTCACAGAGGAATCATCTAACCATGTTCCTCCCAACATAGTCATTAATGAAATATGTAATTAACCTGGGTTCTCTAGCTATATATCTTGACAAGGAAGTGATTCCAGTGCATGATGATAATTTATGTTGTTCATGCCATAATTTAGATAAAATTCTTGGTTTTGGGGAAACCTTCTGATTGAAAATTAATTTGTATGCAAGTTGTACATATGATGATAGGAATGTTCTTTTTCTTGTATGATAGAAATTAAAGATTTGAGGAAGGAAAGTAGTAATAAAAAAAAAATACTTTGGTGGGTGTGTGAGGTTACAATTGACTTATTGTGAATATGTTGGTGGTTGCTGTAGGTGACAAGTTTTCAGGACGATGGCTACTCCATTGGGATCAGCTGCAGCCTCCTGCTGGCGGACCCACTTCTCCTCTCCCGGTTCCTCCATAAATGGGCCCAAATGCACACCACGATGCAGGCCCACGATGTCTTCTCTCAGCTGTCCATCTTCCACTTGGGCAACTTCAAGAGGGCAGGGGCACCCACCTACCTCAAGTCCACACCCATGGACCCTGTCCCCAGCCACACCCACCAGACCGTCCTCTTCAACCCCCTCGCCGGAGGAGGCGCCGACGAGCATGCCATCAACACCACCATCGCCGCCGCCGCCGATTGTCTCAACGATGCAGGGCGAAGAGTGGAGAAGAAGGTGGAGGAGGCACATGAGTTCTCACTCATCACCGCGGGCGGCGACCGCTTGTCGGAGCTCACGGTCGACGAGTCTTGTGTGAACGAGCATTCGACGTTCTATGGGAGCTCTGTGAAGGCACCGAGTGTGGCCAGTTGGGACCAGCTACGTTGCGATGAGTTGGTCTTCGGCGAGAGCAACAAGCCGGTTCAAGTGTCGTACCACATCGTCGCCGGAGGGGACCGGCCGGTCGTCGTGGTGATGCCGCCGGTGGAAGAGGGGGGAAGCGGTTTGATCAGTGTCACATTTCCTTAGAAGGGGTAGATGTGGGATAGGGGTGTCCTTGTAAGTGCCCAACTGTACCATGGCTTCTGCCATGTATATACACAGTCTTCTTTACCCAGTTCTTGGTGGTGTCATATATAGAGAGTATTTATGATAATCCTTTTCTTCTTTGTGAAAAAACATTTGTCATGGTGCCGTCTGATGCAATATATTTAAAGAAAAGTTTACTATAGTGAGGAAGTACAGTAAATGTAATTCACGTAGAATGGTGATTTAGATTTTTTTTTTGAAATCTAGCTTTTTTATTTTTAAGTTTAACCCTTCAATTTTAGACTTCAATTTTTTTTTTATTTTGGAGTCTAATTTTTTATTTTAGAGTCTAAAAAATAATTTGACTTTAAAATAGAAGGTAAGTTGGATTCTAAAATAAAAAGTTGGGCTCGATTGAGCTCCAAAATAGAAGGTTATAGTTTAAAAAAAGTTCTAAAAAATAGTTTGACTCCAAAATAGAAGATAAGTTAAACTCTAAAATAAAAAGTTAGATTCTAAAAAAAAAATTTGATCTCCAAAATATAGGAGTTGAGCTTTAAAATAAAAAAATTAGATTTCAAAAAAAAAAATCACATGACATCTAACAAGGCGGCACATGAACTGACATCTATGTATATTGTATTTACTGTACTTTTTCAAGTGCAATAAACTTTTCTTTATTCTTAAATTGATAGACCGTTTACTTATCTGTCAGCCTCGAGATTATGTGAATACAAGAATATTTTATAATTATATGGAGAATCTGGATTCCATATGGACTCAAATAAATTGAATAAATTGATGACCTCGGAGAACAAAAGATTTGTTCCTATATACGTTTCCATCAAAGGACGGCAGAAAAAACATTTTAAAATGGATGTGCAAAAGTTTGTCGAAGAGATTTTTACGTAAAAATATGGGTTTTTTGATTTTAGGTTCATTTGACCTCTTAATTATTTTTAGGTCCATTGACCAGAAAAATTATTTCTAAGTCCAATTATTCAATTTTCAGTATCTTTAGCCCCTTCCGTCTATGTCCCGTGAGGCTCTGTTTGCCAAGGACCAAAAGGGGGCTTTGCGTTTACAGAAACCAGGGGCTTCGCAGGGGCTTCGGCAGGGGCGCGAGGGTGAGCTTCGCAGGGGCTTCGCAAGGGGCTTCGCAGAGGGTGCGGCAGGGCTTCGGAAGGAGGGGCTTTGATATTGAGTAGTGGTCCGGCCCAATCACTTGGGCGGGCATGTGTTATGGCTTCTTCGAAGTGGAAAGCCTGATGTTGAGGCTGGGGTCGGCGCGGGGGCTGTCCCCAACCTCCATGGCCGACTTCCTCTGGATCTCCTCCCTGATGGCGCACTTGCACGCCCGCTGGCAGATCTCGGTGATGTCGGCGCCGCTAAAGCCTTCGGTGCACCTGGCCAGCACCGCTAGGTCCACCTGGGGCGACACATGCGACCTCCGCAGGCAGGCCTGGAAGATCTGCAGCTGCGAGGCCTCGTCCGCAACGGTACGTAGATAAGCTGGTCCAGCCGGCCGGGGTGGAGCAGCGCGGGGTCAATGATGTCCGGCCGGTTGGTGGCCCCGAGGACGAACACCGTCTTCTTCGCGCTCATGCCATCCATCTCCGTCAGGAGCTGGTTCAGGATGCGGTGGGCGGCGCCCCCGGCATTGCTCAGGGAGCTTCCGCGCTTGACGGCGATGCTGTCGAGCTCGTCGAAGAAGATGACGCAGGGGGCGCGAGCGAGATGGTGACCGGTCCATTTCTTCCACCGTCAGTTAACTGACGGTGGAAGGACTTTTGGACCTAAAAATAAGTAAGAAGAGGAAATGGACCGATGTTAAATTCAATTGGTCAAAGGACCTAAAAATAAGTAACCGGTCAGAGAAAGGACCGGTTGTTGATTTCCACTAAAATATTGTTAGGGGAAAAAAACATAGATTTGTCACTCTGGCATTTGCATTTCTGTACATATCATCAAAGAGTAATCAAAGATTATACAGAAAAGATCATGGCATAGTCTTATTCACCCATGCATCTCAAAATGATCTCATTCATTATTAAAATGATAGGATATTATTAGTAGAAAATATTTTAGGATAAATTAATTAGAAGTTTCTGACTGTAATAGAGAGGTTCTTACTGTAACAGGACTTAACGTATACTGTAACAGATGATAGCACTAACTATAATGAGTAACAACTCTGTTAGAGATTAACAAATAAGTAAAAAATTTAATAAGAATTCTTAATTAATTTACCCAATATTTTATATCTGGCTATGAGATGTGTACTATTAGGGACGAATATAAATAGGATGGGCCCACTGCCATGAGTTACAAAGTACAAACACAACTCACACTTGCGAGTATAAAGTATTTCTTTTTGTTAGTATGATATTTTTGTGTCATTTTTCATGATGTTCGTAAATATAAATGTTGTAATAAATTTACAATTTTATTTTAAATTTATTTTAAAACCCTTATAAAAACTATGCGTTTGAATTTGGCTCATTTTATACGAGATTTAAATTAATATTCGATCAAAAAAGGGGCAGACGGTGGTGCCCGTCGAACACCCGACTGCAGCGCCCCCGGCGGGGAGAGGAGGACCAGCAGCAGCATCCTCTCTACCTCTACCTCCCCTCTCGTTCCCTCTTCCCGTTCCACTTGCTCGTAAGCGATGGAGGGCGGCGTCACCAAGGCCGCTGGGGGCTACGCCATCAGCGGCGGCGGCGGCGGCAGGAGCAGGTCTGAGAGCGGTGGAGATAGCTGGACGCTGGAGAATCCCTTCAGCTTCAAGGTCCTCCAGGTCTTCACTGGCGTCGGCGTCGGCTGCGGGATTGGCGTTGGGGTGGGGAGACCCATTTACCTGGGTAAGTATCCTCCCTCAGTGGCGCTCTCTTACTGGACTGCTTGCGGAAAATTCTTCTCTGCACGAAGAAAAAGAATGTTTTTGGGTGTGGATTCAGGTGTTTTATCATGAGGGCGGTCTGGGTCAAGCCGTGGAGGCATCCTCCTTGCAGCTCTTGTTGCAGATAATTCTGTTCATGTAGCTGCATCGCTTGATGACATTCTCCTTTTGTTGCAGAGAATACTCATTTCTTCGTTCTGAGTACATTCCTTTAGGAGGTGACCCGCATGTGGGTCTTTCTGTACTTTAAGATTTTGTGATCGAAAAATAAAATTCTAAGAAAGTGTAAATTTTAGTATGTATTTCTTGCTCAACATTTATTTTATTCTTCCATGGGAACAAAAGTATGTTTTCACTAATCTTACATTTAAGTAATCTTCTCTAGCTCTTTCATAGCTGTCTTCTACGTTAGTAGTCAATCTTCAGATAGAACAGAAGAGACACCAATTTGTTCAAGATGTTCACCATTGTGTTTGGCTTCACAATTTCCCATGTTTCTTTTATTTTACTGGTTGTACATCACAGCCCGTTGGGATGTTGTTGCTGAGCATGATGATGAGTTGATGACAGTGATTGGAAAGAGGATATGCAAACCGGAGATGCACCTAGGACGGATCTCCTTGTACTTGCAGACTAATGTGATCGCCTCATCTTGTTCCCCCTTTAAAGCTTGTACTCACAGATTCTGAAATTCACTGGTTTTCATTTTGAAATGGTGCTTGATATTAGATATGAGCATCTTTCCTAGAATTCTATCCTCTTAGAATTTGTAAAAAACAAATACAAAAGAAAGGCAAACTTGTATAATGAAAGAATCTGGATACAGATAACTTACTGCTTGCTGTTACTTTCTTACTAATAGTTCTTCTGCCATCAGGTGCCATACCAGCATTCCAACAAGTTCTAACTGCTACCAGAGGTGCAACGGACGTTTTCTCTGGTGCAGGAAGACACGTAAATAGCAATGTGAGTATTTTTTAATATCTAATAGCATTAGTCTTAGTTGCAATTGCGGAATCTATCTGCTTAAGTTCTATCATAACGTAATTTGCTCAATCAGCTGAGAAGGTTTGGAGTTAAACATCTTGAGGCTGGCATTGGATGCGGTGTTGGTATTGGCCATGGTTTTGGAGTAGGTATGTTATGCTTTTCTTCTGTACTTCTGCCATTGTGGTTTTCCTATCTAGATCTGGAGCTTCTCCAACTGGAGTATAAAGGCTCGCATACTCAATAGACCGAGTTACTTAATTGTTTATTTTATTTAGACCAAAAAGATTGTGGTTACATGGCCTAACAGTTTTATTTGTTATGAATGTTAAGAGAAATAGGAATAGGAACATCCAATGATTAACATGTTATCTGAATCGCCAGGTTGGGGCCTTTGACCACCTTGGTTGTTCTTGACTCTTCATACTTCTCCAGTTCTTTTTTGCCATATTTTATCTGTTGTGATGTCCATTATGCCTCTGTATAAGTTGCATGTTTCTTATTATTGTTACCTTATTTGTCTTTTTGATCAATTGTTAATTTCACACAATGGCATGCCACGACATGGAAGACCAAACCAACTTGAATGCAGGCTCTTTGGTTCATCTTCTTCCCACTTCCTCTTCCTCAGGACCTTAATAGTCAACCCTTATACTTTATTGGCGTTGTTCTTACATGACTTGCTGATTGTGGCTTAAGATCAGATCTTTTCTGTTTATACAATTGGCACTTTGTATGAGGCATACATAAAAAAATACCAAAAGAAGCTAAAAGAAATGACTTGAATTTGAGGTGGCCATGGCGGTGAGAGGGTCGTCCAACTCAAGCCACTAGGCGGTTTCAAAATATTGGGAATATCTCTACTTGGTGACCAGTTGTTTCATCTTATTTTGATGTTAGTTGGCATGTGGACAAGCACTTACAAAGGTACATGATGAATGAAATGTGTTCTCGGGGGGATTTTGAGCGTGAAGTCAAAATTATTGAGCTTAATTTAAACTGATAGAGGAGAGTACATGTTGAGTGTGGGGACATTTTCTGTTCTTTCTGTTTATGAGATTTGAACAGGATATAAAAATAAGCTTATTTCAGGCAAATGTGGGAATGACTTGTCTGGATCTCTTTGGTCCTATACCAGAAGTTTGAGAGAGGGAAATGTTTCAAAAGTGATTTGAAAATGGGTTTGCTGATATCTTATACTGTTCATTTTGAAATAAAAAAATAGATTAAGACCAAATAGGGACCATTTGATCTTATCCTCATCTTAACTCAATGCCAAATGGTGACAAATGTCCTAATACGATCACTATTGTGTTCTTAACCTAGAAGATGACAAAAAGATAACCCATCAAATGAACATAATAAACTAGTAAAAAATATTTTTGAGGCATACTATGGTACCACACTTTTATGCCCCCTCTAGACCACCCACAAAAAACAAGAGCCTCGTGCGCTTAATAGCTCCCATGTGGGTGCGACCCTAGGGGTGGTGATGTGGCGGTTCCTGAGTGGTCAACCGCTGGGCATTCCTGTTCACCAAGGGAGTCTCCAGCCAGGCCGCACAGTCCTGTTCGTGGGGCGACCCAACTCCAAGCATCAGCCAACTGGGCTCAGCGGGACCCCACTGCCCCGATTCAACAGAGGACTCCCCAGTGCAGCGACAGATAAAACAGGTGTGGTACAATGGAGTGGCACCCCAGCATTTCTCAATGTGTTAAGCCCCTATGTTGTGTACCTCTGTGAGCTTTACAGTTGTCCATTCACTTGGCACCTTGAGCGTCAACATCAAATTCAAGAAGATGTTTTGGCTGATTAGTTCCAAAGAAAACTTCTCATCCCTCAGGGTGGGAGAGTTGGGTAGGCATGTCTCAGAAAACTGAGGTTGCAGTATCAACTCCAGCCATAGATATGCATGCAGAGTCACTGAGCCAGGAGGCCCACTTCCCAAGAGATGCTTGACCTCCCCAAGGCTCAGGCTATTGGTGAATCAGACTGGATCCTGGATGGTTTGGGTTTTCTCTTGTTTTTCTTTTAAAAAGGATAATTTCTGCCTAGGAGCAATAGTAAGGTTGCCCGAAACTGAAAACAGGTTCTCGACTTGTTGGGGTAAGATTGCGTACATTGTCTCTTTCTCCCAGACCCCGCGCTGGTGGGAGCCTCATGCACTGGGTTTGCCCTTTTTAATTTCTCACTTCCCACATATGCATTCAACCTTTTGACCTTTTCTTTTGTGGTGTTGCATGGTATCTATATCTGTGCTACCTTCTTGCAAGGTAGAGAATGCGGATAACATTTGTATAAAATGTTTTTGTGGCAGGTATTGCTTTGAAGCCTGGAGTGATTCAAAAAATTCAGATATCCATTGGGGTATGGCCAATTCTTCATGCAATTTACATTCATTGCTTTTTCTCTATCTTTGTTGCTCCCTTTCTCATTTCATAACTCACATCTAACATGATTCCAGCAAGCAGTGGCCAAGCTAATGACGAACTTTGGAACAATGCCTGGTACATCTACTCTCCAATCTGGCATGGCTGACTCTGTTGACAGCAGTGTAGATATGCTGAACAAGGGTTACGGTAGAAATGCTGGACCATCTGTTGGAAATATCTTGCAATTGACAACCAAGCCTGTTGGGATCACTGCTTCAGGAGAGGAAAGTAGCAGAAGTCCCAGTGTAGTGTCCTCACTTGGATCTCAGGCTTTAAATGCACCTTCATCAGGAATGCCTGTATCAACTCACACAGAGAAGGTTATTAACAGCTTTTTGCAGAATCCAATTTTTAAGGATGATGAGGAAGGGGAGGTTGATAAATTGGTAAGTTTGACAATAAACTGCTTACAACTGCAGTCGTTTGTTTCCTCAGAAATGAATAAATGCTTTTAAGTGTACATGAGAACATTTCACCTAAATCACTCAGAAAAGGCTATGTAGTTGATTGTGTGGATATAATATCAACATGAATTTGGCATCTGTCCTGGTTTTTTTATATTTTCCAAGCAAAGGTACTCTCAGAAGCTAACTTTATGGACTCCTTGTTGTGGTTAACCTCTACATCACTGACCAGTTCAACCAGATAGACTGGAGACTGGTTTACAGTCTGGATTTGAAGCTAGAAAATCTATTTTTATAATAAAACCACATTGAACCATTTGAAAACCGCCTAACCTTTCAGACCTACTCAACCTGAGTGTTTAACACGCGGAATCTCTCATCTCTCCATTTTTTGACAAAAAGAGGACATGCAAAGTTTGCTTTGTGCGGGCGTGCCAGTCTGCCTAATAGACAAATTTAAAATCAGCTTGACGCGGGACTTTACATGCCCATTTATTAGGCAGTGGTGCCTATATTTGGCATATTTATTCCGTTGATTTATTTTATCAAGCGATTTGGATTTTAGTGTACTGGGCCCTTCCCCATCAACTGGAGTTGATGTTTATTTTACATCGAGATAATCTCGAATACCTTTGATACCATTAAAGACTCTTTAACTTGTCGCATTTTGTTGTAGCCTCGATTCCACATGTATTTATCTTATATTCAGATTTATTACAATTTTGTTTTCGCTTCTTAGTGGGGGTTTCAATGTAATTTTCTTCACGAAGGAAAGCCCGTTCATTGTATGGAATGTATTTCTACAAGGAACTCTTCCTTATAATATATATTCCTGAAATTTATAGATTGGCATGAATATATACATAATTATATATTTCACGGGGTTATAATTGCAAAATTGTAGTATAAGAGTCCATTTCATTCCCTTTTTGTATTTATCAGAACATTGTTCTCATAATGATTCCTTCATGGGGTCATTTACACAAATTTAATTTATATCTTTACAATTTAAGTCCTTGAGGACCTTTTTATAAGGAAAGGAAAGTTCAAATCTATTTCTATCTCCCCCTCCTCTGCCTTTTACTCTTTTTCTCTCTTTTGAACAAGACATCAGCGACATTTCTTAGGGCCTGGCGCTCCTCCCCTCCGCAGCAAGGCTTCCAGTATGAAGAAGAGAGGTATGTCCCCTTGTGTGCGTGTGTCAGTCCTCCTGCTCGGCACCCCTCACTGCCCTTTTATAGGGGTGAGGCATGCCACCGGAGGGAGACCCCCTTCGGTTGGTGTGCAACTGGAGGGGGTCCCTCTGGTCTTTGTGCAACCGGAGGGGAATTCCTCCGGTTGCTACTTGCTACCCACCGGAGGGGGCTTTGACCCTCTCCTCTATGAAAGGGGGGCGGTCACTGTCAAGCCCCTCCATTTTTAAAGCCTTTGCAGGGAGGAGACAGGTTGGCCTTGGGGATCTATTTCAGAAGTTTTGGAACTTTAGAAACTTCTAGTCTGACATTTTACGGCTACGGTTTTGTACCTTTTCTTGCCGTGACTAAGGAATTTTCATATATAGGTAAGCCCTTTACCAGAAAATATTCAAAATGATTTTAAAGAATATTTTCGGGTTCAACACTGAGCTTAAAGGTATCCAGACTGTGCTCCTCCTTCCTCGAGACAGCTCCTTCATGGGGACAATAATATTCAACTTTTGTCTCCAACTTTTCCTCTTTCTGGACTCTCCAGTAACTCCTCTTTTTCCCAGGTTCCTCCCTAAGAACAAAGCATGGAAAAGATTTTGCCCAAGAAAGCAACCAGAAAGTTTTCCAGCATTTACTATTTTTTTCCTCCATGTTTCCTATCTGATTCCACAAGATCTGCATAAACTGCTATACTTTCCACATTCCTTTTCTCTTAACTGTTTGGTTTTGGTGCTGCAAGCACCTGCATTACCTCGTCATGCTGCCAAGAGTCAGCATGCCTTCCTCTTGAACCTTTCCATGTTGCATCTCCATATGAGTCATATATCGCAGCCTAGGTGCACCTGCTTTTTGTTTCCTGGTTTTCAAGCTGCTTTCCTACTTACAGAGCACGGTTGGTGCCAAAAGTTAGCACACTTTGCCAGCAATGCAGGCTGCACCAGCCTTCTTCTCTCTTTCTAGGTGCTTCAGTGGGACAATTTATTTATTTTGTGAAATATTTAATTTGAACTGAATGCTACAATACTTTGTCTATTCTCTTTGTAATGTAAGATTCTAAGTGATAAAAGACAAGTTCTCTAGGAGACACTACAATGGTTCAATGAATGGTTCACTTTTTAAAAACAATGCTGTTTTAGTTTGCCCTAAACAATAATATCCACACATCATTGAAAAATATATTTTTGGCCAAGGTTCAAGATTGGCATTGGCCTACTGCACTATGCGGTGGTTGGCTAGAAAGTGATGGGATTCCTGATCCACTCTGACTGTCAGATCCAGGCTGATCCCGAGTCCTGACCAATACAAAGTTGCTGGGAACTGGTTCTATCCCTAAATTAAAAGTATGGAATGTTTTAATTTATATATCTTGAAATGGAAAATGCATAAATTGACTAAAAAGAACAGTTGAGCACGGACTAAAATTATCTCCTTGTGTATAGTCTAGGAGATACTTCAAGATAGATATTTTAGTCAAGCTGGTGGAGTAGATCTGCCTTGAAGGTCTGGTGATGATTGCTATTTAGTGCCTGACCTATTTTTGCATCTTTACTCCTAATTTTGAGGTTTTAATATTACACTTGTTACTTTTATACCATATTTATTATCCCTGTCTTGAAAGTGGAAGTTGCGTCCATATGATTAATATCCATTTTTCTAATAAGTGATTCCTTTCATCATAAGCCTTAAATGAGGCAGTCTTGAGTTTGGATTATGTCACAGTTTCATGGGAGATTTTGCTTCCTGGCCATTTTTATTTTATTTCATATTATCAACTATTAGGTGTAGACTCCATAGAACGTTTTCCTTGACAAGCTTGCCACTTCTGTCTGTTGTCTGTAGGTTGGAAGGTTGCGCTCTGAAAATAATATACTACAGATGGTAAGGCTTTAATTTGTCTTTTCATCCCGCTTGCTAGATAACAGCTGGCCATTTTGGATGTGTGTTCATGTGTCACATAAGGATCACCATGGAAGGGTTTTGCACTCTAGTTCGCATGATTTTGTTACTGTTTAATGCTGCTCAAGTAAAAGCTATTGGGTGCTGTCTCAGATCACTTTCTGCTTGCTATGCTAAGAGTGAAAACTAATGAAGAGCATCATGAGAATATCAGTTGCATTAGCATAATCCATATTAACTTGCTCGCAGTGCTCACAGTTTTCAATTCTATTAAACGTGAGTACGAGGGACCATCGACCATCTCTTTCGTTTGACACTACAATCAAATGTATGCATGCCCAAGTGAGATAACAAATCCCTTTTTTTCCTTTTTTCTATGCATTCAGGTATTGAAACACCAGAAAGTCATTGATGAGCTAATTGAAGAGAATGAGAAACTACGCCAAATACTTGTGGAAGAATTTAAAATTTCACCAGCCAAGCTCCGGACAAGCAATGTCTCCCGGAGCAAAATGTCTGACCCTTGTTCTGATTGTATCGAGTGCCGCAGGAAAAGAAGAGCTGCAAGATAACTGTTACCCAACTTTTTATTTTATTGGTTTTTTTCTTTATACCAGGACCTTTTCCTAACCAAAGTTTTGAGGAGTCCAATCTCACAAGCGGTGATTAGCTGTCGAAAGTAGGATTAGAAGATCATCTTGTGTTGTGATATCTCCAAGTTTTGATGATAACAAAGTCGATGTGTGTTTGTCTATTCAAGCTTTCAAGTGGTTGTGCAGTCAACAAGTCATTTGGAAATTCTGTCTAAATATAAAAGTGTATGAAAAGTCATTTGCACGAAGGATTAAATAGAGTATTTGTTTGAATTTGAAGTTGCTCATTTGAAATCATTTAAAGTGTTCATTTTACTCTTTTCAATGGGCACAATGTCAAGAATTATGGTTGTATGTGGTGAAAGTTGAAGTTTCATAAAGTTGTTAGATTCACAGTTCAAAGGTGTAATAAGGTGTCGACATCTCTGTATTAGACCTGCGATTTGAGGTAAATTGGGAAGGTATTTTGACATATTAAAAGAGAATTTTCCGAAAAGATCTCCATCCTTAAATCTTAAAAAAGATGTCATGTTAAGACCGGGAAGGTTCGTGGGTCGTCTTAATATATTAAAGGACAAATTAATTAGAAGTCTCTGATTGTAATAGAGAAGTCTTTACTGTAACAAGATTTAATATACACTGTAACAGGTGATAACATTTATTGTAATGAGTTACAACTCTGTTAAGGATTAATAAATAAGTCAAAAATCTGATAGGGATTTCTAATTAATTTGTCATATATTAAATCATCATTTTAAAAGGTTGAAATAGAGGAAGATGGCTACGACAGTTTCTGTCTATCATGTTGAAGAAGAGTTCATGAACCTCTGGTACACCTTGCAACGATCTAAAATTTCTCCTTCATACTGAACATGAAGATCATCTTGGAGAACACATCTATAACATTCTCGTTCAAAATTATTATTTCTCTCAACTCTACATATTATTTTATTATTTGATTGAGAGTTTGTGCGTAAGTTATGCCTCCTTCATCAATGGCGCTTGTACTTTGACACTGATGTGCACGTGGCGCGTGTGTGTGTGTGGGGGGGGGGGGGGGGGGTTGTGGGGAGAGATAGAAGGTGAACCAGCATCTTGATATGTGTGTGTGCATTGCTAGAGTTTTTAGTTGTTAGGTCTAAGTATTTTTGGAGAAAGAATGTAGGACAACAATACTCTTAGGTTGAATTTCTCTAAAATTGCATCATCTTTTTGTGTGATTGATCCATTTTCTTCTACCACATTTCTCTGTGTTTGTTAATTTTGTGATTTGTTTCAAAGACTTTAAAACATTATAAACACCCAATTCACATCCCTCTTTAGATGTGTTCTATTTCTCCGGGCCTACATCTCATACCACTTGATGACCAGTTCGACCTCCTGTTTCTTGCGAAGATACAAATTTTTTATTTCGCACACAGGTTGCTGATGCATGTGTTTGTTTGTTGGAGTACTGCTTGCATTCTCAGAGGAAGGTTCTCAAGTCACCTGAGGAAAAAGTATTGTAAAGTAGCCATCTCTGTTTAAAGCGTGGATTTTATTGAAAGATTGATCTGGAAGAACAGCTTTATCCTTAGCAATGTAACAGGACATTGTAAGGTCTGCAATTATCTAATTTCAAAGGTCAGGTACAAACCCCAAAAGAAATTATTTTGAGAAAAAGGTAATTAAAGTGTATATATGTTTACAACATGGCCATTAATGTTGTTCTTAATTCTTCAGTGAACTCATTCAACTTGCTAGCTCTTCATATATACCTTCAAATCCCTTGTTTGGCCTAACCCTATTGCAAGGTATGAAACATTAACAATTTCCAAGGTTTGATGGCCGAGACGAGGGATCTCAACTAGTGCAAGTGGCATCATCCAATATATGTTGTTTGTGTGTTAAGAAATTGACATTTTGCACCCACATTGACCCAAATACCCTCCCAAACCCTTCTTCTAATAGATGCACATAAGGAATGGCATAGTGATAGCTATCTACATACATCTGAAAAATGTATCTTACTCATGTTCAAATATGAGGAATCAAGTTTATAAGGAATTAGAGGACCCTGGTTGGGTCGATCGGTTAGAACTTATGTTTAAAAGCATGAGGTCCCGAGTTTAATTTTTTGGGGGGGTTATCTGATTTACATGCAATCTTCGAGATGTGTAAATCTGAAATTTTTCCGGTCAAGTGGGGTAAGAGCAATACGGGTAGACGAAAAATAGGAGCTGCCAAGTCCTGATATTGAAGTTTACGAACACCAATCCCTGAGCCCACAAAACCACACGGGGTGAGGTTTTCTCGTTATCAAAAAAAATTTTATAAGGAATTTCTAATGCGGTAGTCTAGGTTTTCAAACAAAAAAAGGCCCTTCCAATGGATGCAATCTGATCATTTGAAACCCAGGGAAACAGGACACAAACAATGTCACACAACCACCCTACTACATACCCACCATCCTATAAAACCTCTTCAGTAGTGGTTGTCTCCAAAACAGATGCCCATGGCATCTCCATGGAACTGGTGGGGAGATGGTCTTCCTACCTACCACATGCCCCTCAATAACCTATACAAATGGATTACTAACTCTGTTGTCTCCTTATGTAGCCAATTTTTTTTTTATTAGTTTGACCATAAATCCGTGTGGACTCAAATTAACACAACTAAAAAGGCTGCATTCTGGGATGTGTTCTTTGTCATGCTGCAACCTCCACCACACCTAACCTTCCATATGGGTATCTTGGCAGTGGGAGTAGGTGATGGGTAGATGTATGCATCTCACAAGAGCCGTATGCCTTGGGTTTAAGTAGGTGTGCATGGTATGGGGTGCTGTTTTTTCAAAGGTGGAAGACAAATTATGGAAACCATCTACACAGTGAAGAAATTTTATGTGGGGTTTGTGGGGAATGCTTCCATTAATAATATTAATGTGATCATGATGAATGAAGATTAAACTAATGCAGCCCCACTCGATTGACTCCGACCCATGATTGATAGAGCTAATTAGTTAATGTCATCACATGCAAGTTTCATCTTAGAAATGCACATGCTTATACACCTGCTTGCATGGTGTAAATTAAGTAGCAATGCTGCAAAGATGACATTGCCATTGACATTTTTCTGCGCATAATTAATATATACCATGACGAGAAAAGGTATGCATGCATATTATAATGACAAGAAAACCATCGTCATGACTCATATTTGCATGTACTTTATAACTTCACTATATATGTTGTTCTCTAATTCACTTCTCTCTCTCTCTCTTTCCAACTCATGTTCACACCCATGATCCATGTCCATGATGATGCCTTGCCTCCTTTTGGCCACGAATCGATGCGGCCAGCTCGATCGGCAGCAATGTTGATGGCGGTGGCTGCAGAATCATCACCATTCCTGATGGCCATCTCAGTTGTCATGGAGAAGCTCCAATACTTATCATAATGCAACTTCTCTCTCTCTCTCTTTCTCTCTCTCTACAATGAGTACTTTATATATGGTATTCTGTTTAAAATTTTGGAAATTGCCCATGTATTATTTATGTGGATGGGATTAATGGTGGCAATCTCAAACCCATTATATATATTTATGACTAGGTGGTCCCCACACAAAGAACCTAATAAATAATAGCACTTTTTTTTTATAACGAAGAAATCTCACCCCGTGTGATTTTGTAGGCTCAAGGATTGATGTTCGTGAACTCCAAAGTTAGAATTTAGCAGCTCCTACTTTCCGTATACCCGTATTGTCCTTATCTTATTTGACCGAAAAAATTCCGGATCTACACACCTCGAAGATTGTATGTAAATCAGGTAAGCCCCCCACAAGAATCGAACTCGCGGGACCTTCTACTTTTAAACAAGAGTTCTAATCGATCGACTCAACCGGAGTCCTCAATAAATAATAGCACTTCCTTATATATATATACATGCAAATACTTCCCTTGCAATTTTATTTAATAAAAATACTTCATGTCACCTTTAAACGTGAGTATATATATATATATATATATATATAATATATATATATCCAATCTCCTTAATCTATGCGCCCTCAGATTACGCTCTCTTCATCCGTCAGACTCCCCACCAACTCCACGTAAGAACAGAAGATCCGGTTCGCCCTCCACCGGTTCCAACCGGACCCAGAAAAATAAAGAAATAGAGCAACTTTGTGAGCTGGGACGCGTGGAGAGTCAACACTGGAGGATGTCTACGTCATGCGAGGTCGCCCCTTCAACGGCCCTGACGTGTTCCATCCTCATAACTCGTAAGCACACACCCCCCCCCCCCCGTCCATCACCACCGGGACGCATATCTAAATATCAAGATGATGATAAACTTAACATCTAAAATACGAAATTATCTTAATTTGAGTTGTATCATCTTATATAAATCAATTATATGAAAATATTAATATTTATCATATATTACTTTTTGTTATACTTGGGCATGTAACTAATGTTGCTCTCATTACTATTATTCCCATTAGATTATAGGAGAAGAATGGAAATACACATAAGTTGAGTCCTCGTATGAAACTTGGAATATTTGAGCTATATATATATATATATTACGGTACTTGGATTAATTAAACTCTCTTAAGTGGATGCTTGGACCAACTTTATGAGTTATTTCTAGGCTGTCCTTTTGTGTTTCCATCTCTGTCACCTCAGAAGGAAGATTGGAGCGAGTACAAATGTTCCTTTCCATATCATTCTTTCCTTGTACATGTGGCAATGTGTTTAACAGTTTCAAGTAAATAGTGGTGATTCTTATAACAATGTTTGAAAGTAGTTGTTATCAAGATTCTGGTCAAATTGTGATTTCTTTATTGTTAATTAATATTATGTAATTACATCATTGTGGAAGTAACTTTTGTGTGAAAACAAAAATCTTAATTAAAGAATAAGCATCTAGATATCTTGCTGTGACATATTAGATGTCCTTTTTTTACTTTTCTGAATGAGAAAGCAAGGTAGAGAGAGAACGTGGATTCTATTATTAGCACCAACCTAGTTAAGGGAAATCATGATTGTTTCTTTATGCCTTCTTTCGTAAGAAACCATAACCTTTGCAACGCCGATTTAATTTGTTCATTTTTCTCAAAAAAAATGATATGATTATATAATATCAAACACTGATAAATTAAGCTCTTAGGTTCCCTCCACAATTGTCATTTTTAAACAAATATATTAATTAGAGAGCCTGAGTCGCCCAAAATCCTACATTTATGCCGATAATTAAGTACATCAAAACTTATAAAATTAAACGAGATCTAAACACAAGTCTGAATTTGACTTATGAGATGTCTGCAGCGTCGATTTTGGAGAATAAAGGTCTATTTTGGATAACGGACAAACCAGCTGCCCATTAAAAGCCAAGCTTTTCTGGTAAATTAAAGAATGTGGGGGCATATTTAACTTCTAATATAAGGCACAGCAAAGTCTTGAAATCACAAATCTTTTCCCGGAAATCTGATTATGGCACCCACGTTTATATCCAAAATTCCCACAATCTTATGGCTTGTCCGAAAGCCCGTTATTCTGCAGACGAAATCTGATCAAATCCATTGCCTGCAAGTGCTACTTTACAAATATACCTTCCCTCCAAGAAGGCATGGCCAATCACAGAGGGAAAACTGAAACCCATCTATCTAATTATGGGTGGAAGCTTCTGATACAGAAGTACATAGGAATAATTATTGGGTCTGCATGCAAAGAGATCATGATATGCTTCACGCAAGATAGGGATATCATCTCTGCCACCCCCTCATGATCAGCTGGTTAGGAACTTAGGTGGGGGCTGGGAAGCCCTGTAGGCACCAAAACTTCTCTCTCTCTCTCTCTCTCTCTCTCTCTCTCTCCTCTCTCTCTCTCTCTCTCTCTCTCTCTCTCTCTCTCTCTCTCTCTCTCACACACACACACACACACACACACACACACACAAAGTAGCTGCACAAACCATTATATATCTTAACGTGCAAAAAGATATGCTTAGGTTATAATTTTGCCAACTCCTGCCACCTCCTAATGAGCTGGTTAGGTGGGGGAAGGCCCTGGAGGCCGTGGGAGCTTTAGGTGGGCAAGAAGTGGAGAGCAAGAAACCATGTAACAACAACTTTTAACAACTTTAGCAATATTGTTGGAAAACGAAGACAGACATGGAGAAGGTGGCCATGCTCCAAAACGAGAACGATGCAGCCATCATAAGTGAATAAACAATGGGAGAGTCGGTATAGAGGTGGGCCTCTCACTCCCTTCTTCCCCACCAAATCCATTTAGTACTTATTTAACACATCTCCCATGCGTTTCCGGAGGAACCGCTAGCCCTCTGGCCTTTTATATGTGGTAGCTAGGGAAGTCCTCGCCACCCACTGCCTTCTCCAGAGCACAACTCCCTCTCTCCTGCCTGTACTCTTCTCTTTGCCGCGCGCTTTTGCAGGAGGGCCGGGATTAATCTCGGTGTTTGTTTCTGGGCCGGGGGATCGGGAGTTGCATCTCTGCAGAGGTCCATGGGTGGGACGAAGGTGCTTCTGCTGCTTGCGCTCGCCGTCGTGCCGGCGTTTGCCGCCAACTACGACATAAGCTGGAGCAACGGCCGGATTACAGCAGCTGGGCTTCTGACAAGACCATCAGAGTCGGCGACACTGTCAGTAAGTTCCTTTAATTGATGTACATTAACTCACTCCATTCCGGGATTTCCATGCTCCACATGCAACAGCGGCAGCAGCATACGTGACTGTCAAAAAAAAAAATATATATATATATATATATATATATATGTGAGAAGATTGTTTACGGGAAAAGTCATTAGTATATATTATAGGATCTCATTACTCTATCAATGGGAGAAAGTTTTTTACGAAAAAATTATTAGTATATATATCAGAACGCACCAGTACAAGTTTCGATGCCAACGCAGGCCATGACATTAGCACCTCTGTGTTTGTGTTTTATGCGTTCCATGGGGAATCTTTCCAGCTTTCCAGTACGTCGGCGGGCTGCACTCAGTGGACGAGGTGAACCAGGCGGACTACACCGCCTGCTCCACCAGCAACACCCTCAGCAGCGACGGCACCGGCAATACCGTGATCACCCTCACCCAGCCCGGCACCCGCTACTTCGTCTGCGGCACCTCCGGCCACTGCAGTGGGGGCATGAAGGTCTCCGTCCCCGTGTCGGCCGCCGGCAGCACCCCCTCCACGCCTTCCACCCCCTCCACGCCTTCCACGCCCTCCACACCATCCGGCGGCTCCCCCACCGGCTCCTCCGGCACGCCCTCCACCCCCAAGTCGTCCCCCCCTAACGTCGCCGCCGGCTTCCAGCCGGGGAAGGCCGTGATGGTGGCGGGGGCTTTCCTGGCGGGGGGCCTCGCGCTCTTGGGCTAGGCAAGAGGCAGTGCTAGTTATGATCCTCTAAAGATTTCCATTTTGTCTTGCACCATCCCTTTCTCTGTCATTTGTTTGTGGATTGCACGGTTGGAAGTGGTGGGCATTTTGGCACCCACCCCCTTTGTTAATTAGGAGTATTTGAGCTTTAGTCGTGTAATATTTTAGTTTCTTGCAGCCTTAATAAAACGATTTATTTAACTCTTGATACATGTGGGATGGTCGAATTATATATATATCTACCTGTTGTCAACTACATATGGAACATTAATAAGATGTATTTTTTCTTTTATTTAATGTTCAAGCTAGCCTTGATGATTGAGCTAAATGAATACCATGGTGTACCTTTTTATCTACTTGTGAATTCAACTAACTAATGATTACATGCACCACTCCCTCCCCCAACAAATTTTCCACACAGCTGGCATCGAAATATTCTGATCGCTAAAAGAGCTTTGAGCAGCTTGACCTGAATAAAAAAAGGACTAGAGAGTTCCAAGAAGTGGTGGAGAAGATAAGATAATTTGCTTGAAATTAAGCGCAAGATGAGTCCCCTGCAAACGAGAAACGAAGAGAGGATTTCACGACCAAGATTAGATTAATTGGACATAAGTAATAGGCAAATGCAGATGAAAATGGGTCAAAAGAGGACTCTTCGGGCAGCTAGCTAGTCAGTTATCTAACTAATAGAACGGTTAAAAATATAAATTTATATTGATAATTGTTGAGACGTGGCTCAAATTCAATAGACATCTATGAGACAACAATAGCGATATGGACAGGTTCTGTTATGTGGGGGGGGGGGGGGGAGAGGGGGCGAAGGTCCATGCGGTACGGTACTAAGAAGATTTTAGCAGAGCAAGGCCACTCTGGAAAAAGTAGTCGACCGCTTCAACCTAGAGCAGTCGATCGTTTCCACCAATGCAATAACTAGCCGCTCTGGAAAAACGGTCGATCGCTTTACCCCAGAGCGGTCGACCGCTTTCGGTGCGCCCAATTTTGGGCGGTTTCTTATTTTTTATTTCATGTATTTAAGGTCATATTCTTGGCCTAGGATATTGTATCGATTTTTTTATAGTCGAAAAAGTAGTTGTACAAGTGTAGGGCTCCGTATAATAGGTTTGACACATCGTCAATTTGAACCACGCAAATTGATATATCTTACTTCTTCTCTATGTTCTGCTGTGATTTTATTTCTACTTGCATATGTCCGATCTAGATAATGACAAAGAGCATCATATATAAGACGTTTCCATGCAACAGTAATTAAGCAAGGAACTGTGCAACTAATTATGCACGAAATGTGCATAATGCATAGAGATCTAGCTAGTACCACCATGCACGTTAGTGTTGCCTTTATCGGTAACTAGAAGACATTTTTTTTCTCATGAGACGTGTTGTGTTGCTTTCTTTGGACGCAACACAAGCTTAGCTAGGGACTTAATACTCGGGTGCGGACATGTGTGGTGGGGTTTATATTTTTGTGGAC
This sequence comes from Colocasia esculenta, assembly GCA_014218235.1. Taxonomy (NCBI): domain Eukaryota; kingdom Viridiplantae; phylum Streptophyta; class Magnoliopsida; order Alismatales; family Araceae; genus Colocasia; species Colocasia esculenta. The sequence continues at coordinate 5,444,083 of CM024753.1, forward strand.
GTACGGGCTCCACCTATCTTGTGTCTGACACAAGCACTTTGTGATGAGATCTTTTTTGAACGGGTCTCATTTATCTTGTACCTAACGCCTCAATATTTGATATTTAGGTGCTCGAGTACTTACAATTTCTCCAACGAGAGGAGAGACACGCAACAATTGAGTTATCAAGCCTTAGTAGAAACGTTTTGTATGCATAATCTTGTTTAAACCCACTTACGTACACTAGTCAACTTTTGATATAAGGTCGAAGAATAAGAACTATATATTGGACAATTTTCACCAGCTGTCCATCGTGGAACCACTCTACAAAGTTGTCCACAATTTCATGGCATATTGGAAGCCACTTATTTCATAGGTTTGGAAGAGGGAGATTGATGTGGAAAAGTGTTGTTGGGTTTTTAACTCTAACCTAAAACTCGCTAGCTAGTATATATACTAAGCAAATTCTTCAGAAAATTTGATATGAGATTGATCACAACAACTCTCTCGCCCCGACTGGAGAGGCACATATATACATGAAGGCATCTTCTCACCCCGACTCGGGACGTGTATATGGGGGCACACATAACCCAATTAACTCTGATATCATGTTGATGGGTCTGAACGTTAACCCAAAATGCAGGTGTTGAGTTGAGAGAATCTCTCACTTTTTTTTTGGATAATACCCATTTTATTTATAGCATAAAGTTGGAAAGAAAATAAAGAGGCTAGAGCCATGTACAAGTCCAAGTGGCATGAGCCATGCTTGAAGAACACCTAAATAAAAAGAAACCATAAATATTTGGGCTCATAATGATATACTTAGAACTCCGTCGATGTTCGGTCCCACGAGTAAGTGCGTCGAAGTACGGCTCGAGGACGCAGGCCGGGGCGTCGCGAGCAACGCTCAATATCATCATCATCTATTTCTTTGTCAGACGCCTCAAATCTTAAACACACCCGGCATAAACATATTTTTTGCTTTTGCAAGATCAACAACCGAGTTATATTTGGTTAACCTATCTTCAGTATATTCTTGTGAAACCGGATTTAGAGTAGATACATCAGTCGGTGAAGACGTCTGGCGCAATGGACTTGGAGAATGGATCCGTGGTACTGAAAATCTGATATGAGACTAATCACAACAAAAAGACTCCATCCTCTTGTTGTCATATTTGAGTCAAGACTTGGGTCTCCTAATATGGCTCGATGGTTTGAGCCTCTCTTACACATTTGAGTATGCATCAAATATTCCTCTGCATAAAAAGGAAGACTACAGTAGTGGTTACTCTTGGAAGGTTTGCAAGACACATTTTGTAATAAATTTATATGAATTATAATAAATAATTTTGTTGGCGCTGAGAGAGAGAGAGAAGCCACTCCGAGCCTTCTCAATAAATGGGATCATTGCCTTGCAGTCAATATCAACTTATTATAATATGTGTCTTGACATAAGTAATTCTGAAAGAGAGCAAAGGCATTCTATGGGGGGAATTGGGTTGTGAGTACTCAAATGTGTGAGAGGAAGTACATCCACTATACTACTATAGCCATGATCAGTAGAAGTGTGAGAAAGTAGTAAAGTTCTAATAAGCTATTGTCTATTGAGCTGAGGTTGTACTCATCTAGAATTAATTTTCCCAATCATTAGTCAAGGTCTATCACTTCAACGCAAAACCACGAAGAAGAAGTAGATCAAATTTAAAAATGTAAGTAGAAGGTAATAATTAGGTGTAAAAAAAATGATATACACAAGAAAGCAACAGGGACTAATTCGACCTTTAACTTTGCTATATATGTAGGCCATGTTCAAACTTAAAAGCATGCTATATGTATGGAGAAGGGTTTTCTCCCATCTGCTTGACAGTGATAATCTCATATTTTTACCACAATTATGTGCCAGGAATATCTCAATGAAAACAAATTTGACGAAATTATTGGACCAAACAAAGATATAATTAATGAACAGCAGCTTTATATCCCCAAAAACAACACGTATATATGGCGCTAAGGATGGAGCTAATGGGCCATCTAGACATGCAGCTAATCCTCGTTCTCTGTCTCCTCGTATATATATATATATATATATATATATCTATATATATATATATATATATATATATTAGTGAAAAGAGAAGGAAAACCAAGATAAACATGAAGAATATATCACACACTCGTTCTATATCTTCTCGTATTATCCCATCAAACTTAATTGGAATGACGGCGCAAGTAATATTATGTGCCCACCAAATGTTTGTTCTTTGGAAAATAGTTTAGTAACATCATTTGGTAACACATTAAAGTAACACACCAATCAAAGTGCACCACAACTTCATTATTTATGAGGTGTTTTTAACTTTTTATTTCAGTTACTGATGTGGCACAATTTTAATGGTGATATTACCAATGATGTTACCAAATGGTATTACAAAACTGGTTCTCTTGTCTTTTGCTTCTGACCTAAAGTTCTGAATGAAGCGCAGCGCATAGGCCTGGGATGATGAAGACGTGATCAAACGAGCGCAGTGCACAGGGACTCTCCTGGTGCGCCCGGATTCCATGTGGTAGACGACGATATCGATGGCCTCCCTGCGCCGGCTGCCCCGTGCAGGCCTCCCATCGAATAGGAAAATGTTTAGTAACACCAAATGGTAACACATTAAAGAACATACCAATCAAAGTGCACCACCAACCTCATTATTTATGAGGTGTTTTTAACTTTTTATTTGAATTGCTGATGTGGCACAATGTTAATAGTGATGTTACCAAATGGTGTTACAAAATTGTTTCTCCATCGAATATAGGAGGATGTTGTTGGGGGCGCCGGGAGACGCACTCTGTGTGTCGAACAACCTAAGAGAGCGCTCCCGCCCATGTCGTGCCATGAGCACCCACGCCTCCTCTCCAGCTGGTACACCGTGACGTTTCGGATTGAGATCTTATGCTCCACAATTACGTCATTTTTCTACACTAAAAATTCTAAAAAATATTTAAAAATATAATTTTGTTACTATTATAAGAAGAGTAGATTTTATTAAAAATTTATTGGGAATAAGTAAACTTAGAAGAATAGATTATTTTCTAAGTTGATTAAGATTGACTGATTTTTAACGAAAATAAATCAACCTTAAAAGAATGACTCATTCTTTTAAGGCATGTTTAGTATCAAGATAAATGGGGGATAGAGTGAGAATATCTTCAAAATTTAAGGATATCTCATAATTTTAAAAATATCCTCACTCTATTTCTGATCTATTCTAATACCAAAGATGTTTTTAAGTTTTACCCATTTCTAATAGAGTTTCATTATCTACTTTTTTATAATAGTAAAAAATAATATATTTTTTTATTTTTAATTTTTTGAGATTGTAGTGTGAAAAAATGATGTAAAATTGTGGAGCAGAGAATCTCAATGCGAACATTTCGTGGCACTATGACTGGTATATATATATATAATATATATATATATATATATATATATATATATATAAGCATCTCCAAGGGTTGCATGCTAGCTATGTGACTGCCTCCACGAACGTTTGGATTGAACCCGGCCGGATCCTCTAAGTGCAAGTTAAGGATGAGACTCTAGCAGCTCCCAATATTCCTCTCCCTGACACATATATATTTTTTCCTTTAATAAGAAATACAAGATTCAGCTTATCTATACAACGGTACTTCACATGGCATTTTCCCCGTACGTCGCTCTACATTGTACTCGTCATGAACGTCGTATTTAGAACATGACAAATACATTAATGTTAAGTAGTTATTATATGTTTATGTATGTGAAATCAGAGTTGTAATTTTGTGGAACCCGATGAAAAAGTTTGACAAGTGAGGAGCGGCCGCCGGAGATCGGTGGAATGTTCATTTGGAAAAAGAGATTAGTCCCTTCCAATTAATCAAATCCCATTCACCAATATTCCTTTAGGATGATGCTATAATTCTTATGCTCTCAAATCACTGCTCTAATGAACATATATAATCCAATCATCACTTCTGACATATTAGTATTCGCAAATCATATATATTAAGCTAGAGGAGTATGAGCGGTACATTTCCCCTTTTTCTAATTAAGCATCATCTTAAACATATATATGCATGCACAAGCTAGCCAGGTAGCTTCCCCTTGGAGTACTATCCAAGTTACACGAACAGCTAAACTGCCAATCTAACGGAACCAACTCCCTCTCTGGATGCACCTGCCACAACCACCACTGAGAGGGAGGGAGGCCAGAGCTAGCCAGAATTAAAAAAAGAGTCGTCTTTATCACATAACCCTTTAGAAATCTCTTATATAATATTATATATATATATATATATATATATATATATATATTATATATATATATATACTCCAAACCTTTGAGAATTAACATTTAACATGTGGAAGACACGCAGACTTTGAATACATACCATAAAAACTTGAGAATTCTCCTGTTCTGCAGGCGCTATATTTTGGTCATTGTGGTGCTTAATTATATCTTGCATAAATTATACATGCAAAAGAAGAACTTTGAGGTCATTTGTAGAATGCCCCAAGGACAACCAAACCCATCAACCCACCAGTTAGAAGGGCTCAAGTTTTGTACTGGCATGCCTTCCTCATAGGTAGAAGCAAGGCTTAGAAGAAGAAAAATGGTTGTGAAGCTGGGGGGAGATGTGTCATACAGTAGGGTTTAGGTTACCTACCGCTTATAGCCAGAAGCCATGCATGGCCGATATAAAACTTTTTTGCCCGAACCACCTCTGGGCGTCCTTAACTGGGATCGCTCCCGACCCTCCACCATGTCTGCTGCCCTCCCTCTCCTCCCCCTCTGCGCCCTCGCCGTCCTCTGCCTCGTTCCGACGAGCTCCGCGGCCGTATACAATGTAGGAGACAGCGCGGGCTGGGACATCAGCGCCGACCTCGACAAGTGGCCCGTTGGTAAAAACTTCACCGTCGGCGACGTCCTCTGTAAGACCCATCTCTCTCTCTCTCTCCTCTCTCTCTCTCTCTCTCTCTCTCTCTCTCTCTCTCATTTTTCTTGTCATCGTCCACAGCGTTCCAGTACTCGTCGTACCACAGCGTGAAGGAGGTGGACAAGAGCGGCTTCGACAACTGCAGCACGGCCAACATCCTCCGGAGCGGCGCCGGCGGCAACACAACCATCCCCCTCGCCACCGCCGGGGACAGATACTTCATCTGCGGCGTGCCCTCCCACTGCTTCGGCGGCATGAGGCTTCACGTCAGCGTCTGCGCGGCCCCCGGAACCGGCGAGCCCCGCTCCGGCGGCCGGCCCACGGATTCTCCGGCGCCGTCCTCGGACGGGAGCGGCGGCGACCCCTCCGTCGTCTTTGGGGGCTTCTCGCGTGCTGCGAGGGGCTACTCCAAGCATGTTGGCTGGTGGGGTGGCATTGTTGGAGCGGCCATCTGGCTGCTCGTTCCGGGATCTTGAGTGTGTTTGGATGCGATTTGGAGATTCTTCAAATTCCTTTGTATACTATTGAGTTCCATACGCGTATTCCTCTTCTCTTCTTGCCAACCACGTGTAAAGATAGTTCTGCATGCTCATCACCCCTTACGTGGTGACGTCAAAAATCACAAGAACGGGGTGCATTTTGCTGTAATATGTTGTAGATTTTATTTTAAATTTTTTATACATATTTTCCCATCGTTTATTGAACCTATGTCTACATTTCTAACTTAGGTAATTGCCAAAAAAAAAAATTGGATATGCGTAAATGATTGCCTATGTAAATGTCAATGGGCCAGGACGTCCCTAAGAGGCCAGTTTGGGGCCCAAAAAGGCCCTGTTCACTACACCTGGCCCGGCCAAAGCTACTCGACGTGGTCTAGTTAAGTCTTGCCTTGGTTTGACTAACAGGCCTCTTAATGTCATACGAGACATAGAACAATAGAAGCCTAATACGAAAGAAATCTACAGGTCAGATTTGTAAGAAGACAAATACCTGTAAGAAAATATTACAATGGTTAGAATACAGCCTAGGAAATCAAATGGGTCCAATGATCTTTGAAATGGTTATCATCATCCTTGTCCGATATGGATGGTTGCATGGTCCATCAGCAACTTGGCATGGTGGACAATTGATTAAACCTGACTTCAAACTTCCAACAGAGTGAGTTCAACTCAATATTTTGTTTTTTTTTATTGCAGTGAAGCCTTCCAATTGTGACTTCGATACGACTAGTTCTTTTCAATTCTTTCAAACGTTGTCAAATGATGCTGATGATACGCTAGTTATTATGGATCAAATAGTTATCGAAAGAAGAAATACCTATTCATATCTCTCTATCGAAAAGTGACCTTGATTAAAAAGGACCACAGAATCATGTAATGGCTATTAAACTTTCTTTATTTCTTCTTCCCTTTTTCCATAGCCATATATAAGCACACCATAGAAAGCATACTTAGGTAGTGTTTGGTAACGGGGTATTCGGCGATTTTTAGCCTGGATTCTCTGACAAATCTACTTCTCCTTTCCAAACGTGAGTGTCCTTTCTGGGAGTTAGCGCAAAACAATTCTTCTGTGGGAGAGAGAGAAAGACCCAGCACCTTGCGTCTCTCCTTCCATCAAAACGGCCACCGAGCCGCTTTCAGAAATTGGTGGGTCGATTTTGGAGGTGTTTTGTCTACTTACCCACACATTCCTCACTGTCTGACAGACACAAGGTGAGGCGTCGCAGAAATGGGGATCGAACACACATGAGTAAAACCCTCATAACTTCGCCTGCTAGAACAACAATGCCATGAGTAAAACCCACCTCAATGCATCTTCCCTACGTTCTCCTTTCTATCTCATTTTTCTCTCCACACTTTTCATCTCCTCCAAGAACGTACATGCCGCAAATGCCATCTGGAGGGAGCTGGCGTAGAGCAGGGAATGAGCAAACTGTGATATGCAAATCTGGTATGCTATTTGATTTCCGGAATAATGCTCGGTTTTTTTTCCTTTCTCCTACGTACAACACAGATGTTCTCACATTCTTCACCTGCGATCATAAATCATTGTACTCTCTTCACAGAGAACTCCGGCCACTGGATTTATCTGCAGTAGGGGGTACAGATCTGAAACCCTTGCTTCGAAGAAACCAATACAACAACGAGCAACCGTAGATCTATTCAAGACAGACGTCTAATGCGACGACAGTGGTGGGTTCTTTCATCCCTTCTTTTTGCACATCACATACGAGGATCCATTAAGTACTTCGGATAATTAGTATACCCTTTAAAACCTGCACTGTTTGTGTCATAGAAATGCCCATCTTCGTTCATGCTCCATATTTTAGGGCGAGTGCTTGATGTTAGTTCAGTTTTCTTCTTATGTTGATGTCTTTAAAACCTACATTCTGATCCCCCTCCCACGTTCTTCAAAATAATTGCAACATCCATCTCAACTTTCTATCGAAGCATGTGACTCCTCATCAAACCTTCGTTAATGTTACCTAAAAGCAAGAGGGATCCTTGTCACTTTTATGGCAACTCTGAAATTCCTCCTTACACCTGAAAGTGTGAACTATGTTGAATACCAATCTATTTTCATGCTTCAGTTGTGTCTCCCAACACCTAAAATGAGTATTGGGGTTGCAACTTCATTTGAACTGTCATACCATAAATACCTTAAACAAAGTGTTTACATACGGACATTTTAATGTTACATTTCTGCTGCTACATTAGATACAGAGTTTTCTTCCCTTGATTATAATCTTATATATCAAGTGCATATGTTTGACCTGTAAAAAATTGGTACATCATTGATATCTGTTGCTTTTAGGAACCGGGACATGGATCGTTCCCATAGCATGACGGATAGAGAAGAGCGTCTACGAATGAGCAATGAGGGAGGAGATGGACCTTCCCAGATTCCAATTATGGGTGGTCAAGACCGCAGCCGACTTTCAGAATACCAATTCTTGCTTCAAGGGCCCATGGATAATTGGCAATCGCATGCTGCCAATCGAGGACAATCTCTTCCTGAATATAGGTTTCATCCATCATTGGGGGCAGGGGTGGTGGATTCCCAATATAGACCGGAAACACAGTTTAATGTCTTCAACACTCCAAGTCCAATGGAAGTAAGTTTGTTGTTGCTTTCTCCTACTTCCATTAATGCAAGATTTCTCCTCATACTGTTTATATGCGTCCTCTTCACCTCATAAATTAGAAGAATTACACACGTGTGCCAGTTCAGGACAGGTTATTATGGATTCAATAGCATGGCAATGAATGTTTATTAGCAACCATTGTGTATGGAACTTCATAATTCTGAAAGCAACATATACAGGGGTGAATACATCAGATTTTTCTTGGCCTCTGTTGCTTTTGCAAATAAGAAAGTCTATCCTTTCTCCAACTTTGTTTCACTATTTATAGATATTACAAGTTTGGTTTTTCCTGGAGATGGATTCAATAGCATTGTAGTGGATGTTTATTAGCAACCACTGTCATAGGAACTTCCATTTTCTGAAAGCAACGTATACAGGGGGAATACATCAGAATTTTCTGGCCAATCTGTTGCTTTTGCAAATAGGAAAGTCTAACCTTTGCCTAATTTTCTTTAACTATTTACAGATTTTATATGTTCAGGTTTACCTGGAGATGGATGGATTCAATAGCATTGCAGTGGATGTTTATTAGCAACCACTGTCATAGGAACTTCCATTTTTTTAAACAACATATGGGGGGGGGGGGGGGGGGTTTCTTGGCCTCCTGTTGCTTTTGCAAATAGGAAAGTCTATCATTTCTCCAACTTTGTTTCACTATTATAGATATTACAAGTTTGTTTTTCCTGGAGATGGATTCAATAGCATTGTAGTGGATGTTAATTAGCAACCACTGTCATAGGAACTTCCATTTTCTGAAAGCAACATATACAGGGGGAATACATCAGAATTTTCTGGCCAATCTGTTACTTTTGCAAATAGGAAAGTCTAACCTTTGTCCAATTTTCTTTAACTATTTACAGATTTTATATGTTCATGTTTACCTGAAGATGGATTCAATAACATTGCAGTGGATGTTTATTAGCAACCACTGTCATAGGAACTTAATCTTTTAAAACCAACATATACAGGGGGAAATACATCAAATTTTTCTTGGCCTCCTGTTGCTTTTGCAAATAGGAAAGTCTATCCTTTCTCCAACTTTGTTTCACTATTTATAGATATTACAAGTTTGGTTTTTCCTGGAGATGGATTCAATAGCATTGTAGTGGATGTTTATTAGCAACCACTGTCATAGGAACTTCCATTTTCTAAAAGCAACATATAAAGGGGGAATACATCAGGATTTTCTGACCAATCTGTTGCTTTTGCAAATAGAAAGTCTAACCTTTGTCCAATTTTCTTTAACTATTTACAGATTTTATATGTTCAGGTTTACCTGGAGATGGATTCAATAGCATTGCAGTGGATGTTTATTAGCAACCACTGTCATAGGAACTTCCATTTTCTTAACCAACATATACAGGGGGGAACCATCAGATTTTTCTTGGCCTACTGTTGCTTTTGCAAATAGAAAAGTCTATCCTTTCTCCAACTTTGTTTCACTATTTATAGATATTACAAGTTTGATTTTTCCTGGAGATGGATTCAATAGCATTGTAGTGGATGTTTATTAGCAACCACTGTCATAGGAACTTCCATTTTCTGAAAGCAACATATACAGGGGGAATACATCAGAATTTTCTGGCCAATCTGTTGCTTTTGCAAATAGGAAAGTCTAACCTTTGTCCAATTTTCTTTAACTATTTACAAATTTTATATGTTCAGGTTTATCTGGAGATGGATTTAATAGCATTGCAGTGGATGTTTATTAGCAACCACTGTCATAGAAACTTCTATTTTTTTAAACCAACATATACAGGGGGGAATACATCAGATTTTTTGCAAATAGGAAAGTCTATCCTTTCTCCAACTTTGTTTCACTATTTATAGATATTACAAGTTTGGTTTTTCCTGGAGATGGATTCAATAGCATTGTAGTGGATGTTTATTAGCAACCACTGTCATAGGAACTTCCATTTTCTGAAAGCAACATATACAGGGGGGGAATGCATCAAATTTTCTGGCCATCCTGTTGCTACTGCAAATAGGAAAGTCTATCCTTTGTCCAACTTTGTTTCACTATTTATAGATATTACAAGTTCAGAATTACCTATTATGGATTCAATATCATGGCAATGAATGTTTATTAGCAACCATTGTGTTATGAACTTCCTTTTTTTGAAAGCAACATATCGACGGGAACTTTTCAGATTTCTAATCATTCATGTTGCTTCTGTTCAGAGTTAAGTCTAACCTTTGTCCAATTTTCCTTTAACTATTGACAGATTTTAGATGACATAGGCACTGATATAGTAAAGGATAGGGGCAAAGTAAGGGACGAACATGCAAAGGCTCTGGCCAATCAGTAAAAGCTGTTTGGGATGAGCGCAAGCATGCTATTTTTGTGAGGATATGTCTGGAGCAGAAGATAGCTGGTAATAAACCTTCAAATACCCTTAACAAGCTCATGTATGATAATCTAGAGAGGGAGTTCTTTAAAGAAAGTGGGACACATTACATCAGATCCCAACTTAAGAACCATTGGGATTCGACAAGAAGGGACTGGCAGATATGGAAAGCGCTAGGGAAACAGACCGGTATAGGGTAGGATGAAGTTAAACAGATGTACTCCCAAACGACAGAATGGTGGGAAAATTTTGGAAAGGTATACCTACCATTAATACCTTCCATACGTACTTAGTACAAGCAAAATATGAACTAATACATTATATTCTTTTTGAATATGATGTAGACTTGGCCCGGAGCAGAGAAGTTTGCAACCGCATGATTGGCACATGAACGTGACTTGGATAGTCTATTCTTAGAAGGTGCGGCATTGGGAGAGGATACATATATCCCATCCTCCGGTCATTCCACCTGATTTGGACATTGATGAAGATATCGCAGCAAATATAGATGATGAGCCTATCTCCTTTGATGGCTCATGTGGTACTGAATCACCAATTAAATGTGGGGGCAGGGAAGGAAGCCAAGAGCAATCTGGTAATAGGAAGAGAAATACTCCTAAAGTAGGTGGCACTTCTAGCCGAAATCTGAAGAGATCCAAACTGTCCACCGGTGAGAAGATAGAGTTGGCCATGCGGGAGGTTTGTGATGTATTGAAAGTTAGAAACATGGTGACCACCAACACTAGATCCAAGGATGATCCTTTCTCCATTGAGGTTGTCCTAGACATGCTTGAAAATATTCCTGGTATGGAAAGGACACCCCAGAGTGGTTGTCTGCAGTTGGGTTGATGAGAGATGCAGATAATAGGAGATTGTTTGTTGCTCTAAAGACTGCAAAGAGTCGTGGTTTGTGGCTAGCGAGTGAACTCCTTAGGTCTTCTCGTCCCTAAGTTCCTTCATAATATGGATATTAAGTCTGCTATTTTGTTGTACATAACGTATGTGGCTACTACTAGTGCCTCCTTACATATGGTGAAAAACCTACTTCGGCATGGTCTTTTGGATGTTTTTGTGACAGAACGAACCTGTTTCACTTGGGGTAAATGTTGCCACATGATGGGGCGTGTTTTGTATCTCATGACTTATTATGTGTATAAAATATTGTGATTACTATCATGATGCACTATATCATATTTTGTGAATTTCTATCAATTTTGATTTTGCAATAGGTTTAGTGGTATTGCTATATTCTAATTACCTAACTTATACCTTGTATTTAGATCGACGACACTGAGGATGACGACATTTTGATAGATGTGTTGCTTGTATTGGTGTTGTCCATGTAGAGACCTCGTCGCTGTCAGGACATATAGCATTAGGGAATAGTAGAACGCATACCTCGTCGCTGTGAGCTGTTGCTGATGCCCCGCGAACCCCAGGCGTAGAAGGAAGTCGTGGCTGTGAGAAATCCTCGTCGGAGCTGTGGGAAGACAGTGGGCACCGTGAGCGCTTGCAGAGTCGCCCAAAGTGCTTGCACAGTCACCGTGAAGACCAGTCACTTGGTTGGAGCGAAGAAGAGGGTAGGAAGGTAAAAGGGAGTTCGAATCAACCTTGGCCCAAAGCGCTGCTCCCAAGTGACCTGGCCGCTTTTGACCCATCTTTATGGGAAGCACACAGGTACCTGACAGGGCGCTGGAAGCTGCTTTTTGTTGGAAGCAGCGCTTTGGGCCAAGGTCGATTCGAACTCCCTTTTACCTTCCTACCCTTCCTCCTTCGCTCCAACCAAGTGACCTGGTCTTCACGGTGACTGTGCAAGCACTTTAGGCGACTCTGCAAGCGCCAGTAAAGATATAGCGATGACATCACCAATACAAGCAACACATCTATCAAAATGTCGCCATCCTCAGTGTCGTCGATCTAAATACAAGGTATAAGTTAGGTAATTAGAATATAGCAATACCACTAAACCTATTGCAAAATCAAAATTCAACAGAAATTCACATAATATGATATAGTACATCATGATAGTAATCACAATACTTTATACACATTAATAAGTCATGAGATACAAAACATGCCCCATCATGTGGCAACATTTACCCAAGTGAAACAGGTTCGTTCTGTCACAAAAACATCCAAAAGACCATGCCGAAGTAGGTTTTTTACCATATGTAAGGAGGCACTAGTAGTAGCCACATACGTTATGTACAACAAAATAGCAACTTAATATCCATATTATGAAGGAACTTAGGGACGAGAAGACCTAAGGAGTTCACTCGCTAGCCACAAACCACGACTCTTTGCAGTCTTTAGAGCAACAACAATCTCCTATTATCTGCATCTCTCATCAACCCAACTGCAGACAACCACTCTGGGGTGTCCCTTTCCATACCAGGAATATCTTCAAGCATGTCTAGGACAACCTCAATGGAGAAAGGATCATCCTTGATCTAGTGTTGGTGGTCACCATGTTTCTAACTTTCAATACATCACAAACCTCCCGCATGGCCAACTCTATCTTGTCACCGGTGGATAGTTTGGATCTCTTCAGATTTCGGCTAGAAGTGCCACCTACTTCAGGAGTATTTCTCTTCCTATTACCAGATTGCTCTTGGCTTCCTTCCCTGCCCCCACGTTCAATTGGTGATTCAGTACCACATGAGCCATCAAAGGAGATAGGTTCATCATCTATATTTGCTGTGATATCTTCATCAATGTCCAAATCAGGTGGAATGACACCGGAGGACGATATATGTATCCTCTCCCAATGCCGCACCTTCTAAGAATAGACTATCCAAGTCACGTTCATGTGCCAATCGTGCGGTTGCAAACTTCTCGGCTCCGGGCCAAGTCTACATCATATTCAAAAAGAATATAATGTATTAGTTCATATTTTGCTTGTACTAAGTACGTATGGAAGGTATTAATGGTAGGTATACCTTTCCAAAATTTTCCCACCATTCTGTCGTTTGGGAGTACGTCTGTTTAACTTCATCCCACCCTATACCGGTCTGTTTCCCTAGCGCTTTCCATATCTGTCAGTCCCTTCTTGTCGAATCCCAATGGTTCTTAAGTTGGGATCTGATGTAATGTGTCCCACTTTCTTTAAAGAACTCCCTCTCTAGGTTATCATACATGAGCTTGTTAAGGGTATTTGAAGGTTTATTACCAGCTATCTGCTCCAGACATATCCTCACAAAAATAGCATGCTTGCGCTCATCCCAAACAGCTTTTACTGATTGGCCAGAGCCTTTGCATGTTCGTCCCTTACTTTGCCCCTTATCCTTTACTATATCAGTGCCTATGTCATCTAAAATCTGTCAATAGTTAAAGGAAAATTGGACAAAGGTTAGACTTAACTCTGAACAGAAGCAACATGAATGATTAGAAATCTGAAAAGTTCCCGTCTATATGTTGCTTTCAAAAAAAGGAAGTTCATAACACAATGGTTGCTAATAAACATTCATTGCCATGATATTGAATCCATAATAGATAATTCTGAACTTGTAATATCTATAAATAGTGAACAAAGTTGGACAAAGGATAGACTTTCCTATTTGCAGTAGCAACAGGATGGCCAGAAAATTCTGATGTATTCCCCCTCTGTATATGTTGCTTTCAGAAAATGGAAGTTTCTATGACAGTGGTTGCTAATAAACATCCACTACAATACTATTGAATCCATCTCTAGGGAAAACCAAACTTGTAATATCTATAAATAGTGAAACAAAGTTGGAGAAAGGATAGACTTTCCTATTTGCAAAAGCAACAGGAGGCCAAGAAAAATCTGATATATTCCCCCCCTGTATATGTTAGTTTAAAAAAATGGAAGTTCCTATGACAGTGGTTGCTAATAAACATCCACTGCAATGCTATTGAATCCATCTCCAGGTAAACCTGAACATATAAAATCTGTAAATAGTTAAAGAAAATTGGACAAAGGTTAGACTTTCCTATTTGCAAAAGCAACAGATTGGCCAGAAAATTCGGATGTATTCCCCCCTGTATATGTTGCTTTTAGAAAATGGAAGTTCCTATGACAGTGGTTGCTAATAAACATCCACTACAATGCTATTGAATCCATCTCCAGGAAAAACCAAACTTGTAATATCTATAAATAGTGAAACAAAGTTGGAGAAAGGATAGACTTTCCTATTTACAAAAGCAACAGGAGGCCAAGAAAAATCTGATGTATCCCCCCCCCCCCCTGTATATGTTTTTAAAAAATGGAAGTTCCTATGACAGTGGTTGCTAATAAACATCCACTGCAATGCTATTGAATCCATCTCCAGGTAAACCTGAACATATAAAATCTGTAAATAGTTAAAGAAAATTGGACAAAGGTTAGACTTTCCTATTTGCAAAAGCAACAGATTGGCCAGAAAATTCTGATGTATTCCCCCCTGTATATGTTGCTTTCAGAAAATGGAAGTTCCTATGACAGTGGTTGCTAATAAACATCAACTACAATGCTATTGAATCTATCTCCAGGAAAAACCAAACTTGTAATATCTATAAATAGTGAAACAAAGTTGGAGAAAGGATAGACTTTCCTATTTGCAAAAGCAACAGGAGGCCAAGAAAAATCTGATGTATTCCCCCGCTGTATATGTTGGTTTAAAAAAATGGAAGTTCCTATGACAGTGGTGCTAATAAACATCCACTGCAATGCTATTTGAATCCATCTCCAGGTAAACCTGAACATATAAAATCTGTAAATAGTTAAAGAAAATTGGACAAAGGTTAGACTTTCCTATAGGGGTGTAAACGGAACCCGATAATCCGATATTCCGACCCGATACCGATAAAAATTATCGATTTCGGAATCGAAAATGATACCGATAGCTTATCGGAATCGGTATCGGATATTCCGATAAGTTATCAGAATCGGAATCGGAATCGAAAAAATAATCGGAATCGGTATCGGTATCGGTTATTCCGATAAATTATCATAAACTCAAGGTAAAATTATGGTAACATCTTACCTTATCGGAATTTCGGTTCCGGTAATGTTATCGGAATCGGAACGGAATCAGAATTACCATTCTTATCGGAATCGGAACCATATTTCGGTTATCGGAATCGGTATCGGAATCTGTGTTTCCGGTTCCGAACCCGACCCGTTTACAGCCCTACTTTCCTATTTGAAAAAGCAACAGATTGGCCAGAAAATTCTGATGTATTCCCCCCTGTATATGTTGCTTTCGGAAAATGGAAGTTCCTACGACAGTGGTTGCTAATAAACATCCACTACAATGCTATTGAATCCATCTCCAGGAAAAACCAAACTTGTAATATCTATAAATAGTGAAACAAAGTTGGAGAAAGGATAGACTTTCCTATTTGCAAAAGCAGCAGGAGGCCAGAAAAATCTGATGTATCCCCCCCCCCCCCCCCCCCCCCGTATATGTTTGTTTAAAAAAATGGAAGTTCCTATGACAGTGGTTGCTAATAAACATCCACTGCAATGCTATTGAAACCATCTCCAGGTAACCTGAACATATAAAATCTGTAAATAGTTAAAGAAAATTGGACAAAGGTTAGACTTTCCTATTTTCAAAAGCAACAGATTGGCCAGAAAATTCTGATGTATTCCCCCCCTGTATATGTTGCTTTCAGAAAATGGAAGTTCCTATGACAGTGGTTGCTAATAAACATCTACTATAATGCTATTGAATCCATCTCCAGAAAAAACCAAACTTGTAATATCTATGAATAGTGAAACAAAGTTGGAGAAAGGATAGACTTTCCTATTTGCAAAAGCAACAGGAGGCCAAGAAAAATCTGATGTATTCCCCCCGCCCCTGTATATGTTGCTTTCAGAATTATGAAGTTCCATACACAATGGTTGCTAATAAACATTCATTGCCATGCTATTGAATCCATAATAACCTATCCTGAACTGGCACATGTGTGTAATTCTTCTAATTTATGAGATGAAGAGGACGCATGTAAACAGTATGGGGAGAAATCTTGCATTAATGGAAGTAGGAGAAAGCAACAACAAACTTACTTCCATTGGACTTGGAGTGTTGAAGACATTAAACTGTGTTTCCGGTCTATATTGGGAATCCACCCCCTGCCCCCAATGATGGATGAAACCTATATTCAGGAAGAGATTGTCCTCGATTGGCAGCATGCGATTGCCATTATCCATAGGCCCTTGATGCAAGAATTGGTATTCTGAAAGTCGGCTGCGGTCTTGACCACCCATAATTGGAATCTGGGAAGGTCCATCTTCACCCTCATTGCTCATTCGTAGACGCTCTTCTCTATCTGTCATGCTATGGGAACGATCCATGTCCCGGTTCCTAAAAGCAACAGATATCAATGATGTACCAATTTTTTACAGGTCAAACATATACACGATATATAAGATTATAATTCAAGGGAAGAAAACCCTGCATCTAAAGTAGCAGCAGAAATGTAACATTAAAATGTCCGTATGTAAACACTTTGTTTAAGGTATTTATGGTATGGCAGTTCAAATGAAGTTGCAACCCCAATATACTCATTTTAGGTGTTGGGAGACACACAACTGAAGCATGAAAATAGATTGGTATTCAACAGAGTTCACACTTTCAGATGTAAGGAGGAATTTCAGAGTTGCCATAAAAGTGACAGGGATCCCTCTTGCTTTTAGGTAACATTAACGAAGGTTTGATGAGGAGTCACATGCTTGATAGAAAGTTGAGATGGATGTTGCAATTATTTGAAGAACGTGGGAGGGGGATCAGAATGCAGGTTTTAAAGACATCAACATAAGAAAAAAACTGAACTAACATCAGGCTCGCCCTAAAATATGGAGCATTGAACGAAGATGGGCATTTCTATGACACAAACAGTGCAGGTTTTAAAGGGTATACTAATTTATCCGAAGTACTTAATGGATCCTCGTATGTGATGTGCAAAAAGAAGGGATGAAAGAACCCACCACTGTCGTCGCATTAGAACGTTGTCTTGAACAGATCTACGGTTGCTCGTTTGTTGTATTGGCTTCTTCGAAGCAAGGGTTTCAGATCTGTACCCCCTACTGCAGATAAATCCAGTGGCCGGAGTTCTCTGTGAAGAGAGTACAGTGATTTACGATCGCAGGTGAAGAATGTGAGAACATCTGTGTTGTACGTAGGAGAAAGGAAAAAAAACCGAGCATTATTCCAGAAATCAAATAGCATACCAGATTTGCATATCACAGTTTGCTCATTCCCTGCTCTACGCCAGCTCCCTCCCAGATGGCATTTGCGGCATGTACATTCCTGGAGGAGATGAAAAGTGTGGAGAGAAAAATGAGATAGAAAGGAGAACGTAGGGAAGATGCATTTGAGGTGGGTTTTACTCATGGCATTGTTGTTCTAGCAGGCAAAGTTATGAGGGTTTTACTCATGTGTGTTCGATCCCCATTTCTGCGATGCCTCACCTTGTGTCTGTCGGACAGTGACGAATGTGTGGGTAAAGTAGACAAAACACCTCCAAAATCGACCCACCTATTTCTGAAAGCGGCTCGGTGGCCGCTTTTGATGGAAGGAGAGACGCAAGGTGCTGGGTCTTTCTCTCTCTCCCACAGAAGAATCGCTTTGCGCTAACTCCCAGGAAGGCCACTTACGTTTGGAAGGAGAAGTAGATTTGTCAGATAATCCAGGCTAAAAATCGCCGAATACCCCGTTACCAACGCTGCCTAATACCCAGCGTAGTCAGGCATTTAGCATCTCTCATAACCTTCTCCTAAGAGGACTTTATGGGCGACTTCTTAGATGTCAGACAACTAGCATCTCTCGTAACTTTTTTCCTAGGAAGGCTCAAGAGTTTAGAAGCACTTCTCGAACGTAGGGCAGCCAGCATCTCTCGTAACCTGAGCCACTTCTCGGACGTCCCCTGATGCCAATGGCATCAAGCCATCAACCCACATGAAAGAGAGCCGCTACTTGTGAAAAAGTCGTCCATACCAACATCGAACGTCTGGACTGAACAACCCTCACAGCCTTCATCTTTGTGCTCAGGCACCTAGTTGGATCCTCAAAACTAAGAGAAAACACTGCTATGTTTGGTATTTGGATAGACTGGAGATAGAATGAGGTTATCTTCAAAATAGTGAGATAGAGTGGGGTAACCCGACTCTATCTTCAGTCTATCCAAATACCAAGCATAGTCTTAATGGCCAGACGAAACTACGTGTACTTACAGACGCAAATGGATGTGGATACTATGATACACCGCTTGTGTCTACAGTCCGAGCAGCCAGACATTTCACCCGCCGGGCACTCTCCAAAACTAAATGTTAAGAAAGACAGATTAAGTTGCTTTAGGGATAATTACCAAGTATTCACAGAATCCATGTGTGTCCGGCATACAGTCAAACACCAATCCATCAAAGCAGTCTGTCCAGCACAATAATTCATGCAAGCCAAATAAACAGCACGGACAAGATTTTCATCATATGCACATGGATGATAACCTCCACACTACAGTCATCAAAATAGGCAATTACCTTTCCTCCTTTTCAATCGATGTTGCTGAAGCACTGTTGGCAAATCTTATTAGCCATAGCAGCGAATTGGGTCGTTGCAACCCTTGGCCGCTGATTGCTTGAAACCGGAACGACCTCCTTTTGCGAGGTACTGCTGATGGTACTCTTCAGCTGTGTAGAACTTCTTCGCTGGAAGGATCTCCGTAACGATCTTCTTGTTCAACTTCTGCTGGTGCCTCTCCATCGACTCCCTTGCTGCTGTCTCCTGCTCAGGCATATAGAAGTAGATTCCAGAGCGATATTGTGTCCCAACATCATTACCCTGCGACCGGACATGGAACATTATTTCCAAAAAAAATCTACTTATCAACATCAGCAAATTGAGTGATATAATGGATTGGATACGCCATCTTTACTAAAATTAACAGGCGGACCGCGGGGTGATAGATTGCAATCAAGAACTTAAGAGATATAGAACCACATGGTTGTGCACTTTCTCGGTTTCAATTTCAGGCCATGAAATGACAGTGCTAGTTGGATATTATGCAATTTCAGTTTGATAGGAAGCAAATCCTCCAAGATGTATGCTTGCTGGCTTCGACGGAGAGTCAAACATATTCAAGCATCAATGATTAATGAAAGGAGTGAAAGGAGAAGCATTAAGCAGGAGACTCTTTTCAATACTAGTAGTACTAAAGGAACAATATTAGGTCATGCGCAAAACTCGAGCAGAAACTAAAAGAAATAAAGAGAAAGCAATGACAACAATGAACACACGTTCTGTGAAATCCAAAGAATAAATTTCTGAGTGGCAAAATCCAATGAGAGCGCTTAATTAAAATGTCTTGCATTGCTTATTTTTACCATCCCCTCATCCACAAGTCAGAGGCTTGAGCATATAAGCTACAAGGAAAAACGGGTAAAAGGAACACCACTGACTCAATAATAGTTTTCATTACAAGATCATCCAATTATACAACCACATTTTCTTCTTCAAGAAATGCATTTCAAGTCAAATAATGGTTAAATGCCCCAGGTTTTCCATATTTATCCAAATACTTTTTTCCAGCTCAAAAGAGTAAAATTTTTGCGCCACAAGTAGATTACTTCCCAGTTTACCATTCATGACTGCTAGAGGTGCAACCACAAACACAATAGTAAACCCGTATTTTATCAACCCACAAGATGACATTTCCACTACAATCTAGTATCAACTTTCAAAACCATGACAATACACAATCTAAAGTGTATAGACAACTAACACCCAAGCAATCAAGACGCAGAAACAGTTGGCAATGTCTAGGCCAGACAAGTTGAAAAATTTTACAAGATATTTACACATCTCAAAGTCACTACATATGCTACACTTGAGAAAAAATGATATATCATTACATGTTTAATATTACATACATTCTCCTCACTGGATTAGCATCAATACTATTCAAACTCAGTCAGTGGTGCATTCTTTGAACAGTGTCCTTGATCCCAACAAATTAATCCCAACTACTGGTTCTCAGTGTAGGATATTCGACACTGTTCCTGTATGATCATACAATTCATGAGACATCAAGAATCATCACCTACCTATTTGCTTTTGATCCTATCCATGTCCAAATCAAAGGCCGTTATTATAGAAGGTCAAATAACTTTTGTTAATGAGACAAGAGAACCAAACTACAGGAAGTATATTTTCAAATATGTTGACTTATGCAACTTGTGTTAATGAACTTACTCAAATGGAATCTGTCTCTCTGTAAACAGGCTTACAAGTCATTTTAGGCTCCGTCACTAAGACCCTTTAGCTTGAGATATAACACCTTGAATGGTTGTCTAGAATCAACTTGCACTAGAGTTGGATGAAGGATATTTATGCCTTACTCTCCCACTTAGTTTTTCAAGCCCCTACACATTAAAGAAACCCACCTAGTTTAAATATCAAAATACATTTTATGGATGTTCTAATACAAGAGAGTTTGCCTTTCTAAACTCCTCATGCAGACGAGGAGTAATACTTCCCAGTTAACAAAGGAGATAACTGTTGGACAATAACCAGTAGTTTTCATTCCTTCAAATATGAACTAGTGAACAAACAACTTGGGCAACAATCACAAAATGGTTATGATTATTAACCTCGGAGCCATGTCGAAATATGTTGTACCCCATTACAACTCATGGACCTCTATCCAAATCCATGAAAATGTGCTTATTATTCCAACTACCTCATAGAAACAGTTACAGCTGTTATAGTGTTGTACAAATAGGAGATTAGGTGTACATGTATACGTACATCTTGTTTAGTTAAGTGTGCTCACACCATACCCCAGTGATGCACTAGTGTCTTATGTTTCATATACAGGATATTAGGCTACTGCTGTACTCACACCATGCCCAGGGGGATGCACCAGTGTCTTATGTTTCATGTACAGGATATTAGGCTACTGCCTTTCATAAATATGACACAAAGCTTCCTGTCTCCTCTTGCTCTTTCCCTGTTTGCAATTTTGCATAACATGGTATCAAGTCAAAGGTCCTCCGTTAATAGCTTTGAGAACCAATGCTCATCTATGACACTGCTTCAATTTCCTTCAACACCATACATAATTCTCATTCTGGATGTAGCCATTATCTCCTCAAATATATCTACTGCTATAGTCCCTGTTCTTTCTCTTTGACTCTGTAGGAAGTTAGCCTCCATTTACAGCTCCTGTGTAGTTGGGATACAATTCTGATGGCAACATGTTGCCAAACTCCAAGGGGCCCTCTTTGCAAGAGGTTCATCATCAAACGCTGGAGGTTCCCCTGAATCCAGCCAGTCTTCTTCTCTGCTACTCCTGTCAGTGGTTCATTTGCACTGCCAGACCTCTGTCTCCTGTTGTCATTGCCAATAGCATCTTCTCTTGGCAAGAGAACAGAATGGGTCTCAGTAAAGGATTCATTAGAATCCCTCTGAGATCAACGCTTATGCAGGGCCAGCATACCTTGACTTTAAAGACAAAGACTCTTCTGCTCCTGCTCTTGGAAGATTTTCAGGTTAGTCTAGGTAACACTGTCCAACTTAACCATTCCAGTATGATGACTACTGTTTCAGCATCCATATGGCTTATTTCAACAACATACGACAAACACATCTAAGAATATTTCAATAAGCATATTGCTTCAGTGCAGTCCGTTTCGGCATCCTATGCTCTCTTTATAAGACCAGTTTCGTTGTTTGGGCTGCATTTTCACTGTTTCATATATATATATATATAAGGCTAAACATTCACCGACAAACCACATGTAATGTGCACAAAGAAAAACCCCAATCCAAGAAACTACATGAAACACTTCCAATCCGGGAGATTCAGTTACTTGATAAGGGAGTAGGTCAAGAAATTTATTCATTTAACCTTTCATAACCAAGCTACCAACCATGCCTTAAAGGTGATTCATTAAAATTATTCATGTTCAGTATTAGCCAACATCAAATTTGGCTTAGGAGAAAAATTGGAAAAACTATGCTTACACAATGCTGATTGTCTAAATTTGGTTGTTTCATAATTAGTTCTGAGCAGTGACTGGATATCCTTGCTTAGACCAGACATCAAAATGACCCATAAATTGATACGTATCTCTTCTAGATTACTCAACTTTGAGTATCACACAAGAGGAACTCCAAATAGTTTTGTAAGAATTTTAGGCACCTTATGATGTTCTTTACTTTGTTTTACTTATTCATCGTATGATCATGCACATGGTTTTCCGGATCGGAATCGGGAGGCGAATCGGATTTTTCTTGATCCGATTCGATTCCCCCCGAATCGAAATCGACCCGAATCGATCTGAATCGGATCGATTCTCATGGGTATAATATATATTATATATATATAATATATCATATATATGATATTTATAATGTATAATATATATTACTAATATGATATAATAATATTATATATATGAGGCGAATCGGACCGAATCGATGGAATCGAGAATCGGGTTTTCCATGATTCGCCCCGATTCGGGAGAATCGGGCCGATCCGATTCGATACGCCAAACCATGATCATGCGTAAGTAATACTTTCCGATGAAGATAGATTCACAAGTGTAATAGCTTCATAAGCATAACTATGCGAGGGGTGCAACACCTCCACACAATTGAAGAGGTTGAGGTATCCAGCCAACCTCTGGATGTGTATTCTAAGATTACACCAACACAAGGTTCGCCGCATCGGGGCATCGGGGTGAATCGGGTTTTTCCTGATCCGCCACGATTCGTCTGAATCGGGCCGATTTGCATGGGAATCAGATGGGAATCGATCCGATTCGATAGGAATCGAGCGAATCGGGTTTCTCCTGATTCGATCCGATTCGGTCGAATCGGACCAATTCGATCCGCCACGCCAAACCATGCACCAACACATGCTAGATGTGGGGCTTCACCTTTCCCAGAAACTATTATCTGTTTTTATTTCTCCCTTCCCTCCCTCTCCCCCTCTTTTTTCCTTTTCCCCACTTCTGTTCTTGTAGCTGACTTGACATGAATGTGTTGAAATGCTGTGTGTTGCAAGCTTCCGTTGGACCAATTATCTACTACACGATTGGAACAGACAAATTCTCACAAAATAGCTTCCATGGTAAAAAAGCAAGAATTTTTCAATACCACCCGTTGTTGGCTAAAAAAATTACATATGTAGCATTTCTGCATTTGTATTTTGCAGACATATTCATTGAAAATATCAAAATTGTGCAAAAGGACCGGTCGATCTTCTTTTTACACACATCTGAGTGGTACTTTTACAATAAAGGTACAAATGCAGCATAATAAATCTATAATTTTTTACGTAAAACAGGCATGTATGCAAAAACAATTAAAAACAAAAGCGATTCCTGATAGGCCCGACAGAGAGGCCTTAAGAACTCAAAAATTGGAGTTAATCTTTTCAAGCATATATTTTTCACATGTTACAAGGCATGTCGATGTTCAAACATATATTTTCATATGGAGTGTGGAGAAGGCGAATCACGCTGCCCAAGCACAAAGCCCACCGGGCCCAATGTGGCCCAGACGAGAAGACGGCCCTGACCATCCAACAAAAGCCCATCCGGGGAAGTCATAAAATAGTCTGGTCCACATAGAATTGCACGCTCGAGCCCCATAACACCGACTTAGGGAAAGCCTCAAGAGATAAAACTCAAGAAGGCCCCCTGGGCACGTGGACAACTCCCGGGTAAAAGCGCCGGAAAGTGTGGACAGTCGGGAAACCTCTGACCAGACAAGGTCGCAGCCAAGAGACCCTTGGCTCCGGAAGCTCACCATGAACGGACATAGCTCGAGAAGAGATGACTGCCAAGGCAAACCAACACCCAGGAAGAGCGAGGCTTGAGCTATCCTCCAACCAACCATGGCGTGCATGACAACGAGGCAGATATGGACAAAGGGAGGGTACGCCTCCATGATTGCTCTACCGTAAGGGAGTAGGACGCCATGTCTTGGGAAGACTTTTCCCAACAAAGAGCATCATGACCTCCCCGAACGGTGAGCGCGGCCTCTCAAAGGGGTCATCGGAGCCATGTCGCCGCCTACCGCCTCCACGTCCTGCCCATATCGGCCACCATTCCAGCGTGGACCAATGGAGAAGCTGGCGCACATTAACCGCTCGTAAGCCCTCTGATGACGATAAGCAATCTCAAACTTCTACTCTTTTCTATTCTGGTGGAGAACAATTTTGAGTCGCCTCCCTCTTCAGCTGCTCTTGCCCAGACCCCTAGGCCCCCCTTGATGTGTGGTCTCCTCTATGCAGACTCCACCCTGGCAAGCTCATGGCATCCCCATAATCAGACATTCTTCGACGGTCTGCAGACTCGGCCATCTTCAAAGCAATATTATCTCTGGTTGAAAATACACGGCCTGTTTTACTTTACTAAAATTCCTCCCCATGATAAAAATAGCCGTTTACCACCACAGCTAGATGTTCCTAGCGTTCCGAGCGATATCCATATGGTGGTCTACAAGGTTATCTTTCTGCAAATAATTTATCGCAGCCGCTCATAGAGCAAGATCTTTAGGGTTATATCAACATTTCTATGGTGGTTCCCTAGGTCGTCTTTCCACAACTGCTTTTGCTGTTCAGTCCTTCGATTGCTTATCTTACAGTAATTCACGATAATCTTCCTTCATCACCAATTTATTTGCTAATAGTAGTCGCATATACTCAGAACTGAACTGATGTTCTACACTCCCGGTAGTAAATAAGAAATTACAGGCCTAGACAATCCAACAAAGAATAGAGAAAACTAAAACCACTCGTCAGAATGAACCTAGGCATTCGTTTCGGCATCAGACATCATGAACATTTATACACAAATATCACCACATTAAACACTAAACAGGGGCAGAGGGAGAAGATGAAGAAGAAGAGAAGAGAACGGAACCTGGCGGTCGACGGTGGTGGGATCGTGCCGCTCCCAGAACACGTCGAGCAGCTTCTCGTAGCTGCCCTCGGTGGGGTCGTACTGCACCCGGACCACCTCCGCGTGGTTGGTCATCCCGGAGCACACGTCCTGGTAGGTTGGGTTGTGCGTCTTCCCCTGGGTGTACCCCACCTCGGTCCGAGTCACACCAGGCACCCTCTGGAACGCGAGCTCCACCCCCCAGAAGCACCCCGCCCCGAACTGCGCGAACTGCTGCCCCGGCGCCGGGATGTCGTCGTCGGGCCCCTGCGCGATCGCCGACGCCGCGGCACCATCGACGCCCGCGGGCCCCGCCCGGCCCCCGAGGCCGAGCCCGATCCTGCCGACCCACTGCATCGGGCGAATCCGCAGCCGCGAAGGAGCAGAGGAGGGCGAGGGAGGGGCGGCGCGGGGTCTTTGCGGCGGCAGGGAAACCCTGAGAGGCGGCGGAGGGCGCGAGGCGCGGCGGAGCAGAGGAGGGCCCAGGGCGGAGTTCGTGGACATGGGATATAGTTAAGTGGGGTTTGTTGGCGTCGTTGACGTGTGTGGGAAGCAAGAGAGGAGGTGGGGGTTGGGCAATAGCGTGATGGGGATGCGGTCACCGCATTGTCACATACCGCGTCCTCCTGCTTCCCCTGGAGTAGCGCAACTGGATTTCGTCGGCTGGAGGACGGAGGGCGTGGGCCGTGGGCGGAGGAGAAGAGAAAGAACTGAAGTTGGTAAGCGTAAACAAGACTCGAATTTTTCTTCTCCTGCTGGGTCGTGGTGACGTGGCGGTGTGCGGGCCGCACGTGAGGGAGCGGATAGGGGCGTGATATGGTTCGGAGTTCGGATGGGTGGCTTCCGAGGTCGCGCCTGGGTCCGGTTCGAGTCAGCAGGCCAACAACTCTAGGTAGAGCCCGTAGAGGCGTTTATAATTTGATTTAGTTTAGTTTGATTTATAGAAGATTTTTAAGAAATTAAATCAAATTAAATTTGAATCCAATCCGAATCAAACTAAATCGAAGTCTCTTAAAATTAATCGAATTTGGTTCGGTTTAACTTGAAATAATATTTGAAATGAAATATAAATATTGATGATCATATTAACCCCATAATATATATTTTTATGTAAATATATTGAAAAAATTTGATAGATATATACAAATTAAAATTATTATTGTAATTCGATTTAATCGGTTTGATTTGATTTTTAGAGTTTAAAAATCGAATCAACCAATTTTTTTTCTTAATTTGTTTGATACCAAACCAAATTTTTCTATGTTCAAACCGAACCAAACCAAACCGAATCATTCGATTCGAATTGATTTTTCGATTTGAACCGAATAATGAATACCCCTAACTATAAACCTGTCATTAGGCTGGGCCATCCCGGCACATCTACAGACATAATTTGACATTGGCGAAGGTCCTAAAAATTTGACCCATTCAATATTTAAGCCGAATTTGAATTTTTCTATTCGAGTAAGTCCCATAAATTTATGATATTAAATTTTCAATTAACCAAAATTTAAATTACTCGATCGACTAAACTCTAAATTAATTGATCGATATTAAATATTTAGTTGATAATATTATATATATTATTAATATTAATATTTTTAATAAAATTTTTATTAATTGTTCCAAACTAGATCAATCTGAAGTTGAACTTTTATAATTTAGTAAATTAATTAGATGTAAAAAATCGAACTTAAGTCGTTAAGGCATATGCTGAGGATGTCAACCGCTGAGTCATGCGTTGTATATTGTTTGGAACTTAGTTATTTCACTAAGATTCTTTAAAAACCAAAAATATAGGTCAAAAATTGGCAAATGACATTGGTCTGTTCCGATTCAATCCCAAGTATTGTATACATGCATATTTCTCAAACTATGGGGAAAATATTGATATTTAAGTACTCAAAATCGTTCTTTTGATTATAAAATATATACACCCTCATAAAAAAATTTACTAAAACAATATAGATAACATGACCATGCCAAGACTTGAACTCGGATAATTATGTCTTCCAAGCAACTATATTAGAATTTTTTGTCAAACATACTTTATAAAAATACTATTTGAATTTTATATTTATAATATTTGATAAATATTAGTATGGAATATAAAAAATAGAAAAAAAAAATCAATTTTCAATCTTCATAATCTTTTAGAATAATTATTTAGTTTGAAATCTACAAAATTTAACTTTCTTTGGAAATAAACTTCTTTGTTACTTTTATGATTAAATTTTCAGTCCCTAAAATAGACATACTTCCAAGAAAAAATAATTTTTCTAGTTCAAAACTATAAGTCCAACAAGGTCTTAACTCTACCTAATTGGCCTGAGCCATCACCTATTGTGCCTGCGTAATGGGTCAGGCCAAGCCCAATTTGTAATGGGCTGACCTTCTTGGCCCACTAGTTCTCCAGACCGACTCGGCTCATTTGACATGAGAAACATTTGGCTCCCACGCAAGACACCCGCCCCCTATCGATCCGCAAAACACAAGCGAGATGAGTCCCACAAACTAATAATCCTATAGGACCCACCTCTTTATGTCTGCAAGTAAAGAAGATGCCTTGCATCGGCAGCAGATCAAGTTCTAAAAATTTTTGAGTTTTTTTATTGTAAATCCATTTGTTGACCTCCATTTATTTTTAGGTCTATGATAAAAAAGTTATTTTTAAGTCCAATAACTCAATTTTCATTATCTTTAGCCCCTTCTGTCTATCTTTCGTGAGGACTCCGTTTGCGGAAACCAGGGACCAAAAGGGGGCTTGAGCACGCGAGCTTCGACAAGGCGCGAGGGCGAGATCTGCAGGAGCTTTGGCGCGACCAGGCGTCCCGACGTCGACGACCTCAAGAATACATCTCTCTGCGGGTTCTCGAGCTACTCGGCCAGCACGACTTCCCATCCTCCGATATGCCCGGCCTGCCGCCGCCGCCGCCCCAGTCGTCTTTCTCCCTGCCCGTGAGCAACTTCCTCGTCGCACCGCCGGCGATGCTCTTGACATCGGAGTGTCGGACACGTGAACTTCCCGACGACGCCAAACTCGTGCTCCGTCTCGTCCTCGTCCATCGAGGCCGTCACCGACGTGATGGTGTTCACGCATGCCTGGAGTGCCGACGCGATGTCGAACAAAGCCTCCGGCGACAGGCGCGACCAAGGGAAGCAGAAAGAGATCGGCGACGGGCGCGACTGGGCGCGGGTCCCGCCCCCGTCAGTACCACAGTAGGCAGGGGGGGCGGGCGGGCCGGTTCGCCTGCGCCAGGGTCGAGGACAGCACTGTGGTGCGAGGTATCCCTGCGCCGGTGGCCTGCAAAGGCCTTTTCCGGCACTCCCCCGACCAACATCAGGGGGGAAGAACCCCTCTAGCCGTCGCCGGCGGCAACAAGGCCGCTTCCTCCCGTCGGACTTCCTACTAACAAGGGTATTTTGGAGTTTTCACCCAATCTACCATCAACTAACTAACAGTGAAGTCCCTTTTGGACCTAAAATTAAAATTCTTCCTCATTTGGATAGGTTGGTAAAATGATTTGGTCAATGAACTTAAAAATAACTACTATATCAACATTTGAACCGGACGTTGATTTACATAAAAAATTTCACAATGCGATTATTATACACTTACAAAATGTTGACAAAAGGCCATTTACAGTTTTCTTTCTCTATATACTAGTGGCATTTTTAGTGTTATCAATGAAGGCAAATGCAAGAGGAATGAACTTGTACTCTCTTTTTTTCCACAAAGTTAATCATTCCTCCTCTATTCTAACTCTAAACAAATGATGGATGATAATAGATTGGATTACATGGAGATATGACATAGTTTTGACAATAGATCTATGGCTTTGAGGTGAAATTGACAATATAAATAGTATAGAGAAAAATGTATTACACTTGAAAATTGTACTTTCTTAAGTATTTTAGTCTTCTTATTGATCAATATATTAAAGACACATTATATATATCTAATAAAAATAAAAATATATAAAAATATAATTCTCAAATATATTAAACTTTTCTCAACGGTATATGAGCATAGGCAATATGCAATCAAAATAAAGTGAAGGGGTGCTAGCTTATGCATAACTATCCATAAAAGAAATGTCAATGCAGTTTTCGTACTAAATATGTCGTATCAGATCATATCGATCTAGTTCATATCGTGTTTGGGATCTTGCTCAATCTAATTTAATGTTTTTTTATTTTTTATTATATTCTTAATATAGATTAGACTGAATGGCAACATATAGATCTGGTGGCTTACCATGGATTGCCCAGTCTAATCTAGTTCACCGCCAACCTTGGGTTTTACCGCCAATATCATAGAACAAGAGAAGTAATTCAAAAATCATATTTATTCATGTGGTGTCAAAATGGATACAATCGAATCACAAATCAGAATATTAAAAAAAACAGATAAAATGAAAAATAAAGAAATTAATATTTCTATTATATTGATTAATAAGTGCGGAAAATAATGGAAGAATATGGATTGCACAGTCCGCATGGGAGCTCGGAACCGTCGAAGGGGGCCGGACGGCAACCCCGGCCACCTCGCCTGGAACCGAGAGGCCCTCCACTTCGATCTCTAGACGAGGAGGGAAACCCCTCCGGCCAAAACCAGCAAGCCGAAGCTGACCGCCATCGCGTGGGCGCTCGATCCGTTGGGGGTCGCGTCAGCGGCCGGGCCGGGGGCGGGAGACACCGAGGCGCCCGGCGTCGCAGCTCGGATCGTTGGCGGGGCCGCGGCCGGCGCCTGGCTGGGTGTGGCAGGTGCAGGGACGGCAGCGGACGTCGATGGAGCAGGCGCAGGGGTGGCGACCGGCGGGGAGGACACGGGGGCGGCGACGGGAGGGGGGGAGGAGACCGGAGGAGGAGGAGACGACACCGGAGGCGGCGTGGCCACGGGGGGAGGAGACGCCACGGGAGGAGGGGTGGCCACGGGGGGAGGAGACGCCGCTGGAGGTGGGGTGGCTACTGGAGGCGGACTTGAAACAGGAGGGGGAGAAGAGACCGGCGGGGTGGAGGAGGGTGGCGGTGCCGCGGCCGGCGGGGGGGGCGACGAGACGGAGGGCGAGGTGGGCGCGGCGGCTGGAGACTGGGCAATGCAGGTGGCGACGAGTGCCATGCAGATGGTTAGAGCGAGAGTCTGACGAGAGCCGGCCATCTCTCTCTATATATATATCTCTCACTTTCTCTCTCTTTAGATCTATACACCAAACTAAACAAGGAGAAGTAGAGGAGTAGAGGAGAGGAAGCAGGTGATGTGTGAAGAACAGGAAGAGGAATGGAGTGGATTATATAGGAACACACACACACACACACACACAGAGAGAGAGAGAGAGAGAGAGTGGAGAAGGTGATGATGGGTGAGACAGCCCGGCCGGAAAGAGTGATCAGGGACGTGCCAAAGCGGAAGACAAAGGGAGAGGGTACGTACGGTGGGTCGATGGCAGTGTGTGAAAAGGCCTGGCTTTTACAGGTGCAAGAAGCTGCCTCGTTACGCCATGGCGCTAGCTTGGTTGGGCTGTAAAGGGAGGCGGTGTTGTCGGGAGGGGAGTTTCTTCCCTGGTTGCTACGTCTGGTCTGTTTGGTGAGAGGAGAGGCCATTGCTATCATGTGGTGTGGTGCCGGCCGGGCCCCCTTCCACACCTCCCGTGCTTCTTCCGTGGGTTCTACTCCAAAGTCGCCATTCTTCGGACACACGGCTTGAATGATGAGCGAAACAGAGTGTCATCTCATCACTTATTGCAAAGATTTAAATGATCGTCAAAATTATTATTTTATAACATTTTTTTTTTGTGTAAATGACAAAAATGATACAGCATCGTAACATGTTTCTATATAACATAAGTGAAACACTTCTCATGCTCGTCTTTCAATCATTATCTGTATTTATTACGATGAGCCTTTATTTATGATGATGTTGAAACATTGTTGACGTGGTGATGAATATGGAGTATCTTGAGAGGAATCGCAGGAGAGGAAGAATAGAATTTTTTTTGGATGTACATTAAATTAGACACATTTTATAGAGATGTGTCACCTCAATTTTGAGTATGCACTTGAATCTT
Organism: Colocasia esculenta; assembly: GCA_014218235.1. NCBI lineage: Eukaryota > Viridiplantae > Streptophyta > Magnoliopsida > Alismatales > Araceae > Colocasia > Colocasia esculenta. The sequence goes on from CM024753.1 coordinate 5,475,484, forward strand.
AGAGGTATTTAATATGGGTAAGTCTTGTTGCAAACTGCTAATATGGCGGTTTGCAACAAAATGAGGTCACTGAGAGTGGACACACTCCTAGGATTGTGCCCACCCCAATGAGGGTGTAGTTTGCATCCATTTGGATGCAAACTCCCCGTGGGAGTTTGCACCAGTGGTGCTCATTTAATATACCTCCGTCCCTAGTTAAGAGTTGAGGTGGCACACCCAGATGTGCTAGGTTTTTTGAAAAAACTATTAAATATATAGATAGGAGAAAGGTTTATTACACTTCTAAGAAGTGTAGTAAGTACAATCCACGTAGAATTATAGCTTTGGGCACTCTGTTGGGCGCCACATGATTTTTTTTTAATTTAGCTTTTCTATTTTAGAGCCTAACCCTTCTATTTTGAGTCCAACTTTTTTATTTTAGAGTCTTTCTATTTTGGAGTCTAACTTACCTTCTGTTTTGGAGTCCAACTATTTTTAAGCTCCAAAATAGAAAGTTAGGCTCCAAAATAGAAGGGTTGGACTCCAAAATAAAAAAACTAAATTTCAAAAAAAAAAACATGTGGCACCTTGTTGGACACCACATGAGCTGCAATCCTACGTGGATTGTACTTACTGCACTTCTAGGAAGTGCAGTAAGCCTTTCTCATAGGAGAAAAATTTACTGTACTTAAAGAAATGCAGTAAATACAATCCACGTAGGATTGCAGCTCATGTGACGTCATGTTGGACGCCACGTGTTTTTTTTTTTTTGAAATCTAGCCTTTCTATTTTGGAGCCCAACCTCTCTATTTTGGAGCCCAACTTTTTATTTTGGAGCCTAACTTTCTATTTTGGAGTCTAATTTGCCTTCTGTTTTGGAGCCCAACTATTTTTTAGGTTCCAAAATAGAAAGTTAAGCTCCAAAATAAAAAGTAGGGCTCCAAAATAGAGGGGTTGGGCTCCAAAATAGAAAGACTAGATTTCAAAAAAATAATAATAAGTGGGGCGCCACATGAGCTGCAATCCTACGTGGATTACACTTACTGCACTTCCTCAAGTGCAGTAAATCTTTCTCTTCTCATAGATAAGAGAATGCTCAATACTCAGGCCCTCTATCGGGACTCTTATTTTTGTGAGTGTTGGTAATTCTAATTAGTAACTTTCGGCCGAATATAAACATTTCTCGTTATGAGAGTGAGAGAGAGAGAGATTTTATCAATTTTTTTCAATTATTGACAGAAAGAACATAATAATTGTAATTAGAACATAACTAAATATATCCGTATGTTATTCAAACTCAGCAACTTGCATGCAAGAAAAATTCATTATTGGTTAGAGTTGCACCTAAACGTGATAATGGAATGATCTCCTATACTCCTCTCGCACTTAAAACCAAACTCCCATTATCAAATTCTTATTTCGAGACACCCTAAAATAGGTCGTCATCATTAGGCGCGTTACTTGCTGCCGTTTCTATCCTCACTTCTTCAGTGACAGATGGTGTCCATCGGTGCATCACCAAAAGCTCTCCAGATACGTCCAAACTTACTGGGCTGTGCTTGGGATTCTGGCAAAGGATTGCAGCAATCTATCTGGCTACAACCTGTCTAGCAAGCACCCAAAAATCCTAGGAAAACTAGTTGAGACTGGACTCCAAGATTACAAAATGCTACGATTGTTGTGACCTTTTAATGCCTTAGATTAGGAAGAAGCCAGAGACCTGTGAAGAAATTTTTAAGCTATCCAAGCAAGCCACCATCATTTCACTATGACTTTTAACTTCAAAGTATCATCTGTGAATGAACACAGATATAGGTGTCTTACCAATAAAATGTTAAAGAATGCATATACCTCATTTATGTTGTGTGAAGGTCTTAGCGAATTCCAGTAGATAAATGATCCTAAACAGCTACATCTCACCAGATGGTATACATTTTGAGAAATGCTGGTTATCCGGGCGTCCGGGTAACCAGGCTGAGCTGGATCGGCCGCGCGAGTGGGCCCCACGCCGTCCTCGTGGGGCCTACGTGCGGCCGATCCACGTCGGCTAACTACCCGAGCACCCGGATAGCTAGCATTACTCATACATTTTACTTTAGTTCACCAAGTGCAGCTGCTACTAGGAGTGTGTCAACTGCCTCGGTAAATCCCCCATTCAGAGTGTTCACAAGTGGGCACCCAAGTAATCTAGGGATCACAGGTCACTCGCCCCTACTTAACTTGTGGCAATCCATACAATAGAGATACCCAGTACAAACATCAAGGGTAGGGAAGAAAAGTTTCTTGCACACAACAGCACTCGCTGCTTGGACAACAAATGTGCCTTCGTCAAAATATATTTGTCAAGGGCTTAAATTTATGAATAAAGCCCATGACAAATAGAACCAGCCGGAGAAATGTGTGTGGACAGGTTAATGAGATAGAATTCATGACGCCAAATAAGTAGAAGCTAGCTTCCAATAAAGCGCAAGGTTTTATACAGGGGAAAGAATGAAAGGTCAAACAATCAATCAACAACTCAGGCAAACCCCATGCTGCATAAAATGTAATGAAGGAATAGTGGTGGAAACTGCAAGTCTCTGGAATCAGGCCCATGCTGAAGCATTCCCATTTGCTAAACAGCCTAAACTTGTCTTTTGAGAGGAACCAACCAAGAGAGTGTTGTTTTTGGTATACAAATTCTGGAAAGTGGTGTTATATAAGCAAATACGAATTGGTGAAGCAGCATTGAAGGTTCAAATGGTGAGAAGACCACTGCACAAGAAACCAAATCTTTTATACTATTCAGCTGGCGGTGATGCCGATAGAAGGTTTAAGATGAAACCCAGCATCAAGCCAATTGCTCCAACAAATGCAAGAAAGGCCAAGGAGAATCCAGAATCATTTTTTCGGGCCTTCCGTCTCTTCAGCATCTCCTGGAATATCACAAAAAACTAAGGTTCAATAATTCTGATCGAA
>CM024753.1:5478520-5558733 GCA_014218235.1 Colocasia esculenta
TCTGCCTGTCAGAAGGTCTGTTGAAACTTTTGAGAGGCGATAAGGTGCCTGTCACATTTTGTAAGAACGCGACGCTCTCCTTGTCACGACCTCAGTCCCAAGGCTTTAAGGCATGCAGTCACATCTTTCTTCTTCTTCTTCTTCTTCCTTCTCCCCTCTTTGCGGTGGGGAAGCTTCCCCTCTCCCTTCTCAAGTGTTTTGGGCGTGGTGGAGGTGCCAACGTGCTCGTGGCGGAGCGTTGGAGCAGCGTGGAGCGAGGAGGAGGCGGTCATTCCGACGTGAAGGGCCCCAACGGGTCTGGCTCTTCAATTCTCGGTAGGGATCTCTGGCTCTCTCTTACTGTCTTGAGGAGATGGAGCTTGTTTTGAGCTATCCTCCATGTGCTCAAGGCTTACTTGTGGTTTTGCATGGGAGAATGCTTGTCGTGGTGCTCCCTCTTGTGTGGTTTAGTTCCTTGTGGTTTATGAGTGAGGAGAGGTGGCATTGGTGCCCCTCGAGCCTTTTTCCATTTTACTTGGTGTGTGCGGGCTCTCTCTCTCTCTCTCTCTCTCTCTCTCTCTCTCTCTCTCTCTCTCTCTCTCTCTCTCTCTCTCTCTCTCTCTCTCCTTCTATGGTTTTGTAGCTTGGGGGACCGTGGGATGGCCCCCATCTTGGGTTTGGGCTTCTATCTGAGGTCGCGACAGGTTAGCTGTCGTGACATCAGAAGAAAGCGATGAGGAACTGTTGCGTTTGGTGGCGACAAGTTGGCCGTCGCGTTCCCCTTTGCCCTTCTATTTCCCCGTTTTCGGTCAAGGTGGGAGTGGAATGTGTCCAAGTTGGTTAGAGGGAGGTCTCCTCAACTTGGCATGGGGCGTCGTCTTCCAGTTAGCGGTTTATCTCCGTGGTTTCCTTGGGTGTGGGCCTTGGGGTGGTTCTGCCCCAAGGGTCCTTCCTCAGATGAGGAATGCGATGGGTCGATACGTCGCGTTCAGCATCTGAAGGTGACACCCTTCTTGTCGCCTTCTTGTTGCTACAGGGTTACTGTCGTGTTTCCCTTGCCCATCAAGTTTCCTTGTTTCTGAGCTCAGTAAGGGTGGTCTGTGCCTAAGTTGGTTAGGGGAATGTTTCTTCCCCAACTTAGGCACATGACTGGTGTTCCGTGGTTGCCGCCCATGTCAGGTTGTGGGTATTGGGATGGTTCTTTCCAAGAGCTCTGTCTTCAGATGAAGAACGCGACAAGTCAATACGTCGCATTCTGAATTTGAAGGCAACACCCTGGCTGTCGCCTTCTGGTCGCGATAGGGTCTGTGTCGCGTTCTGGTGCTGATCGCGATAGGCCTTTGGCCGCCTTATGTCTGTTGTGCTGTTGGGCAGCCTTTTCCGTAATTCTATGTTTCGGGCTATGGTGTGTGTGCCTGTGTTGGCCAACGGCCCTCCTGGGGGTTTCTGGGAGGGGCGTCATGCTTCCTTGTGCCTGCTGGGCTTGTCTTGGTTACGAGCCAGCTGTGCCGTTGCTTGTTGTGGTTGCCCCACCTGTTCCCAGTTCGCCCAATGCTTGGCACTCGAGGGCTTGTTTCGTTCAGAGGTTGTTACCGTTACCTGGACCCGCGCCGGTTGAGGGAGTTCTCCAGGCAGCAAGCGAGCTCGAGTTATAGACTCTGGTAGCAGAGGGGAAAACGATTGGGACAGTGGCGTAGAGTCATTTGCAGAGCTCTCTTACATGAGTCTGGGACGTCGAGGTGGTTTGTTGTTCTTCCGGCGCAGATCAGCTAGTCCTTCTCACTACCTCTCTCAGCATTAGTTCCGAAGCCATGTTATGGTGTCAGGCGTGGGGCCGTAGTTCGGCCGGGCTACTGTTGTTCGTGTGTGGTGTTCTCTGTGGTGGCTCGCTGGCCTCACTCTTATGGGAAGGTTGTAGGCAGGAAGCCATTGTGTTCTCCTCTTGTCTGCCAGTGGTGGTGGCTTGGTTGTTGTTGTTGTGACGATGTTTCCCTCCCATGTTTCCAAGTGCGTCTCGTTGCCCTAGCCTGTACGGTGGTTGTAGCTTGGCCGTGTCTAGTTTCTGTGGGCATCGTTGGTCTGGCCTTGTTGGCCCATACTTCTGGTGGTTTCCGCGTTGCGTGTGCACTGGGGTGCCTTGTGCAGGCACCCGACCGTTTTTTTGTAGTTTTGTTTCTTGAAGCCAATCCGTGTTGGCATCGGCTTGTGTGGTTTCCCGACCTCACGGTGTGTCCAGGGTCCGGGATGGTTCTGCTTGTCGGCTGACCCTGTGGAGGTTTGAGGTGACCGTGCTTGTGGTGAGACATCCTTCTCACGTGGTTGCTCGGTGTCGCTCGTGGTGACACCTATCTGTGGCTTCCTGACCTCGTGGAGGTCTGGGATGGCGGTGCTTGTGTCGTGAGACTATGGTCTCAAGTGGTTGCTCCGGTGTTCCTGAGCTCTTTGTCTCGGTGTGTGTGTGCCAAGGGTGCTTCTTCCGCATCGTGTCCGACTCCGCTGTTTCTGTGGGAGTCGTGTGTGACTCGACCTTGTTGGAGGTCGTGGCGTTACTCTGTTCCCGTTGTTTTGTAGTAGCTAGTTTAGTAGTTTAGTAGTTTTCTTTAGTTACTGCTTTCTAGTGTAGTTTGCTTTCGCGTTCTTTGGAGTTCCTACTGCTCTTGCTGATAAGGGACTGGTTATCTCTACTAAGCCTTGTTCGCGAGGCTCACCCCCTACTTTCTTCAGGTAGGGACTCACTGTCGCAGGAGTTCGTTGCAGGACGGTTGTGGTAGCGGTTTGTTACGCCGTGCGTTGCCAGCAGTGTGTGTGAGCGTGTGAGCTCTTGTACTGTGTGAGTTGAGAGCATGCCTTTTTGCAAGTCCTCAGGGTATGCCCCTTAAGGATTGCACTTTTCTTTCTATACATGTACTTTTATTTGGGACATGTTGTACATAATTTTCTTATTAATGTACGGACTTTCTTGTTATAGTTATTTGAATTCATTGCTTATCTCACTGGACTAAATTCTAACCCTTCCGGGTCTTCGGATCCGTGGGTGGCAGTGCGACCTTCGGGGTCCCTGGCGGGTGTGACGGTCCATGCCGTTCAGGCCCGTTAACCCAATAACGTGCCCGACACGACACCGTCTCCCACGATCAGGCCGAAGCCTCGCAAGGGATATCAATAACACGTGTCTGTGAAAATACAAAGGAATGTGCAAAACATATAAAAGCTTTCATTGCTCACATATGTCCACATGAAATGTACATATTCAGTCCCATACTTAGTCACAATAAAGTACAACAGCCCGGGACAAACCCCCTGGGCACCACAAGTAAGAACATTTACTCTGCTGGTGGCGATGGCCCAACTCCACTACGATGTTGACCCGAACTAGAGGAAGGACGCGAGTCCTTCTGCTCTCCTTCACCTAGAAGAAGAAGGGGTGAGCCTCACAAGTCATGGCTCAGTAGGGTAACTCCCCCAAAGCCATAAAACACAGTTATAGCAAAGCTGTAAGCATTTAAAGAATATAAACACTTATACATGATGCTACAGCTGAAAGTAAATAAACATCAAACCACACACGAGTGCACAAGCCACAGAAGGGTACGCCGCACACGAGTCACGTGTACTAGTTCGCGACACTAGCCACAGACCCGGACAAAGGACACAAGTACACCTCTCAGCCTCGCAGTCACGGGCGAAAGGCCCAACTGCCGCTCCACCTCAACAGGTCAAGAAACGTGGAGACAACAAACCACCACACCTGCGAACTACACCGCTGCAGGCCCAAGCCTGACACCTTTAGGGCCTCCATCCGAGAACCCTAAAGTGAGGCACTGGAAACCGGACTAGCTGGGGACCAGTACGTCTACCGGTATCCGTCCCCAACAAGAGCGCGCTACAAACGGCCGCACACCCACAAACACGAGCCGATGTCCCTAGTCGTCTTTCCCTCAGCCGAACGTGCTACTCCACACATGAGTGAGGGTGTCCAGGAAAACGACTCAAACCCTGACGGTACTCTCGTACCGGGACAAGCCCTTAGCACCCGGTGCTAGGGTAACCGACTGTAGAGGCAACTACGGAAGGCGTGACTCCCAACTTGCTATGCACGTAAACCCACGCAAAATACCTTGATAGCGATCATCACGTAGGTCAACATGACCCTCACAGACCCTACATTGCCTTGGGAACACTACCCAAGCAACGTAGGTCAGAAACCGGACAAACTGACCAAGAACTCCCAGAGTTCGGGTGGCCACTTATTAAAACGCGTCCAACACAGTGGACACTTCCATAACGCATATTGAATCACGTCGAACATGGCAGACGTGTTCACATGAACGCGTCGGCTGTATTGGCCGCCTTTCAATCATCTGTTACATAACCTGCAAATTGTTTCGGAAAACACACACCACCCTGCCCCATGCACAAATAAATCAGGTTTTAAGCTATAAACATGCTCCTAGACATGCTCCCTATCATGCCCATGGATTCTTCCCATTGAAAACCTCCAAACACACCATACACACACCAAACATCGGATGACACAACAAACACAAGGGTAGAATTCCCCTACCGAAGCGAGAAACGCAATCCTAATGATAGCCCCGCGTCCTCCGCGCTTCGAAGCTCGTCACTGTGCCAAAAGTACGCCAAACGGGTGTCAAACGGACGAGATCTCCCTAAAATCTCCACCAAAACCCCACAGCGACCCCCCTGCAGCTGAGCAGTGCGAAAGCTCTGCTCGGCCAGGGGTAAAGCCTTTCACAACATAATCGAAATTGCGGCGACAATGCCATCCGCGTTTAGAAACGCGGCCGACCTATTCGCCGTATTAAAAGATGCTGGCCCTGCATGCGCCACGCGGCGCGCATGCAGCGTCGCTTACGTGAAGGCGATGTGGAAGCGCGTCGATAACACGGGACACTACAAAATTTTGAAATGCGCCGACTCGGGCGGTGTGGACACCCCAAAAATTCCTGATGGGCCATTTTCATGGCCGGCCCAACCTCCAAACACTCCTTTTAAATGGACAAAAATACACCCAAAAATGGCCCATATATGAAGCCACACAAAGCCCACTAGCCAAAGCCATCTCACCCCATGCAAGGGGGTGAGCATAAGAAAATGCTACACCTCCCAAAAAGGTGTTCTAGAAATGGAAAAAGGATTTTCCTTCAAAGAAGGTTGTAGGGCCCTTTTTGGGTGTGACTTCTAGAACCTTTGTGTAAAAAGGTAAAAAGGGGAGAGGGCTGGAAAAAGGGGGAGAGCAGACCTTCTTCTCTAAGGAAAAAGCAAGAAGGCCTCATGCGGTTCTTCTCCAAGGCAAGAAAGAGAGCTCCCGTGAGCAACTTGCAAGAGAAAAAAGGCCAAGAAGAATAGAAGAAAAATGTGAAGAGAGGAAGAGAAGAGAGAGAGAGCACCTCCTCCTCCCTTTTTTTTTGTTCTTTGTCTTGTCTTGTAAAAGAAAGAGGAGAGAGTGTGACGTTGGGACCCTCTTCCTCCTCTTTCTTTGAGTTTTTGTAGTCTCACCCTTTCATTTCATAAGAATATACTACCTACATATTCTTTTTTCCTTTTTCATGTGAATAGCTTCTTTGTGCATTTATGCTTGTCCTCCCTTCATTCCCCTTGATGTGAATGACCCATTATTCTCCCTTGTGCATTGAATGCTTTCCTTTTTTTTATGTTTGTTTGAGCCTTCTTGGTAAGAGGTCACAGGAGAGAGGGAGCCCCTCCTTGTGGAGGAGTGTTATCTCCTCCCAACACCATTGATGAGACCTACAAGCCCTCCCCCCATGCGTCCTTTGCATCCCTTTATGGTTAAAGCTCTTTAAGCCTTGTGCAATTCCCCTTTCCCATGCGTTTTCCACTGTTTTGGCTCCAAGGAAATGGGTTTTCTTTACTGTTTTGCTCTTTGCAATGGGTGTTCTTGCATTGTTTAAACAGTCTCCTCCATACACATATCGGTTCTAGAGCATGCCCCTCTTGCTAGCCAATGGGTTGAACAATCAATGTTCATGCCCAAGGCTTAGCACCCCATACTAATAGACCACTAACCCCTGTTTAAACAGCCCCTCTATGTGCATTTTTAATTTTAGGGGCATGTCCCCTTTGCTAGCCAAGGGGTTGAACAATCAATGTTCATGCCCTCTTGCTTAGCACCCATTACCAAATGCCCACTAAGTCCGTTTTCAGCCCATCATCGCCCCGTTTTCGTGGGTTTCCACCGACCCAAGTGGTGCCTGTTCGCTGCCTTCCAGAAGAAAACACTTGCTGCTGGTTCGCTGATCTGGAAGCCATCCCAGCAATTCGGCTAGCCCAGTTTCACTCCGCTGATTTGCGAGTTTGAGAGTGGTTTCCCGATTCGGCCAGCCTAGAGAGGCCTGCCAATTCGGCTGGCAGCATCTTGTTCCTGGCCGATTCACATGAGCAAAGCCATGCTCCATTGGTTTCAACTAAGGAAATAGACATTAGACGAGAAAAGACCCATCCAAACCCTCGGGTTGGACAAGCAATGTCTATGTCCGGATGTATGGGTTCACATGTCATTCATTCGCCCCCTTGGATTTTTGTGTCATGACATTATCCGGTCTCCTCAGAGATGATGTGCCTTGGGAGTCGGCGTCGTGTGCCATTGAGGTTATGTCGTCCTTCGGCATATACTCTCTTTTGGTGCCATCTTCATTCATGGTGGATGTGTACCGCGCTCTCCCCTATCAACCATGATAAGGGGAGATGCTGCCGAATTTTCCCCGCGAAGGTCGAATCGGCATGGGACTTTGAAAAGAATCCTTAAGGTTTAATTATCTCAATGGTATTTCAGCTAAGCACCGATTTAACTTGGGCCACTGATTCGGTTACGTTTCACCGATTCAGCTTCATTTCGCCGATTCGGTCATACGTCGATTCTACTTCATCCTGCCGATTCGATTCTGCATTGCGATTCATTGTCTGCATGTAGCCTGTCGAATGGACTATATCCGGGCTGTCGATCGGTTATGCCCCGCCGATTCGCCATCTGTCTAGTCGCTTGCCTGCCCCGTCGAATCGAGGGTATCCCGCCGAATGGAGTGCACTCGCGCTGCCGATTAGCCACCCAATGACCAAGCGACGCCGAATCGCGAACAGAACCATGACTTGCATATCTTAAAAGAATAAAAGAGCAAATTGAAAATTTTTCATGATAAAAGCAAAAATGAGCGAATACATCAACTCATGTTTTTACATGCTTCAAATGAAACAAAAGAACAAGTTGAAACTATTCTCAATAAAAAGGATAAAAGAGCAAATAAATTATTTCTGGCTCTGCATGCTTAAAAAAAATAGAAAGAACAAATTGAAATTGTTTCTTGATAAAAGCAATAAATGAACAAATAGATCACCCTATGCTTTGCAAAGAACAAAATATCAATTGAAATTGTTTTCAACAAATGACCAAATAGACCATTCCTAACTTGTGTTTCGCAAATAGAACCAAAGAAGCAAATGAATGAATAGGCGAAGAGATCCAACTATTAATAAGTAAAAGATCTCACGACGTTGAATAGACATCATGCTTCTTATCACTTCAGCCTAAGTTTAAGATGCATCTCACTTTTATCGCATGTTTCCGCTAAGGCCACGAGACTCTTTATTCTGGCGATAATCAAGGGTTTTCCCTCTCAGAGGGATGTAATTAATGTCGTTGCGCTTAGGCAACGACGGGATCTTGGTCCCCACCCGATCTCCACTTTCGTTTGACGAAGTCAAACGGCGCGCAAATAGACCTAAAGCCCTTCGACTCTCGGAGGCAGAACATGTTGTCGCTTCGGCGACTGGCACGCATGCGCTATGCGATTGCAGGTTCATCTCTTGTCACTATCGCTCAAGTAGCACCCGACAGAACTTGAATTCACAATACGCATCCATACACATGAGAACATGATAAATAGAACTTTTAATTTTAAAATAATTTGTGATAGATCCATAAAAATCCATTTCCACAGCGTGGCACGCCCAGTGGGACCAGCTTCCCTTCATCTCTTCGCCAGAATAGAAAGTCGTGTGGCCTTACATGATAAATACTGACTATCATTTTGAATTGACTAACAGGTACTAACAGAGCGATGGCTGGAGTACGTTTTGGGCCCCTGGTTGTCCAAGATCAAGCCAGGTACAGCTACCTCGCCGTGCTGACCCGTTTCGAGAGCTTTCCTCGGTGGTGGAGTTCCCCAACTTCTTGGGGGTCGCATTCGTCGACATCCTACACCCAGAAGCCAAAAGGAAGCTGAAGCTGAAGCTGCACATGAAGCTGAAGTCAAAGAGATTGCTAAGGAGCTGAGCTGCCGCGTTCATCACGTAGAGCATGGAAACCGCAGCAAAAATAAGGGAAAAGAGACCAACAAACATTTCAACAAACAAGAGAAGATGAGAACATTATCACTCACCGTGCGTGAGTCTCCGATTCAGGGAAAAGTGTGCGGATCGGTGACATGGGGATTTATCTACAGGCTAAGAGAGTAGAAGCCATACCAAAGCGGGTTACGCCCACAGTACCCGTGAAGAACTCATTTCAGACCTTGTCAGGCAAAAGAGAGATGTTCAACACCTTCAAGGGAAAGCTGCCCCTGAAACCAATCAAGCTCAAGCAAGTGTGGAGACCCAAAAGGGTACAGACACCTAGACAAGAGGAACCTGTTCCAAAAGAAACAAAACCAAGAGAAACAGATGAGGTGAAGGTCTCAAGCTACCAGAGACCGCTGCGCGGTTTTAAAACCAAAATTCAACAGGGAGGGGCTTGTGCTTACGTCCGCTTTCACAATAAGAAGGCAGAGCTTCAGAAGTCTGCCTATATGCCACCTATCCGAGAAAAATCTCCCACATCTATGCTCTCAACCACCCATGACCGACAGGGGGCAACATGGGTCACATGCGATCGCATCCTACATCCCGCAAATGCCCCGCAGCGGCGAGCGAGAATGCAAAGAGATAAAAGAACTCCTCGGGTGGAAGCTGAGAGCAGTACTGATGAGAACGATGTTCTGTGCGAACACGTTCATGAGCAACCTGGGAAAGCTAAACCCTGAGTATCAGTCTTCAAGAGGTTGTCCTTTCCCTCCCGAAGGGTCGAGATAGACCGGAATGAGAGCATTAAATCTTCATGTGCCATATGGCAGGTGTAGGGAGCCAATACGGGGCTCTGCCAGCCAACAACCAAGAGCTAGAGGAATTGGTAGAAAGACCTGGTGCTGTGACTAGGAGAAGAGCATCGGCAGCAGTCTTAGCAGCCGCATATGAAATGTGATGTACCTGCAGTACAAATGACGGTGGTTACCGCCAACGTGATCACCACGCAGAGCAGTCGGGGCAACGATGAAATTCCCCTGCCACCACCACCAGAAATGACTTCTGGGGGCATAGCGCAGGAAATTCCTCTTGTTGCACCCCTAGATCCAGTCGTCTTGAAGCTGCTACAACAATATCGAGCTGAAATCGAAGCGCTTAAGTGGTAAATAAAAGGCAAAGAGACTGAGGGTCATACGACCAGGAGATTGAGGTTCAAGAGAAACCCCCAAGGGACCTCAGGGTCGGTCAGGACCTCGGCCCAGCACACCATTGTACAGTCGTTGAATGAGCAGCCCCAACAGACGTCCATGGTTACAGCTCAGCAGCAGCGTCCACAAACTCAATATCAGCTCCTGCAGCCGCAATTTTCCAGCAGCAACAACAGCAACACCAACAGCAGTCATTGCCTGCTCATGCTCCTGAGCAGCAATTGAAAATCAAGAGCCACCCCGGTGGCCATATAAATACTCCAAACAATCAGCCGGCCCACTTTTATCCTCACAAGTGGACTCTGCCCCATCAGCAAGTTAATGGTGGAGCAAAGATCGAGATGAAGCTCACCGAGCGGGGTGATGGAGAACATGTTCCTTTTGATGTGTATAGGATACCCTATCCTCCACATCATGCTATGAAAAAGCTACCATCGGGGATTACTAAGCCTCCAAAGTTTGACAAATTCAATAGGCAAGGATCCCCAAAAGAACATATAGCCTAACATCAATGTGATGGGCGACCTGGCCGCTGATGAGTCCTACCTACTAAGTTCTTTGTCTCCTCCTGAGGGTCTAGCATTTGAATGGTACTCTGGCCTGCCAGCAGGGTCTGTATTCGACTGGACAGATATGCAAAAGAAATTCAGAGAAAGGTTCTGCATTACAGAAAGGGAGGTTACAGCTACTGAACTCTATGCAACAAAACAAAAAGCCAATGAGTCTGCCTTGGATTACATCCAGCGGTGGAGGAACCTTAGTATGAGATGCAAGCGCCCCTCCAGGAAGATGCGGTGCAAATTTGCAAACAGAACCTGAAGAGAGAGTTATTGGAAAAAATGATTGGGATGGAAATTCGTTCATTCGACAGACTGAAAATGTGGCAGCGGAAATTGAAGCCTTCATGGCAAGATATCCCAACAATACATCAATGGAACAAAAGGAAAGTCAGCCAATAAAAAGCCTGCCGAAAAAGAGGCGAACACTATCGATCTAAAAAACTTCGAACAACAGAAGGGTGTTGGGTCTTCTGGCACAAGCCTAAGACTCCAAGGCGGAATATGCTTCTCCAAGACAAATTTAGGAAGCCATACTCTTTCCCCAAGGAGAAAACAAAAATATTGTTCAAATGAGCCACTCATTATAACAAGATTACATTTCCAACACCCAAAATACCCGAGGAAGCGGGAAAGAAAGATGATCCTCTATTTTGCCCATATCATCAAGTCTTGGGACATGACATAGAGGATTGCTATGTGTTCAAAGACATCAGGGAGTCTTTGATCAAGAAGGGGGAGCTACAAATGGGAGAATATAAGGTGAATCTACCTTAACCACATGAAGCCATGTTCGACAGCCAACAGCTAACATGGTATCACTATACCAACAACTGCCAGAAGAAATTTCTGAAGCTAATACACAGGTGAGTTATGAACACTACATTCTAGGCCCTACTAGAAATCAAGAGAGTTGGAAGAAGGTGCCTCAGAAGGGAATGAGGAAGCCGTCCAAACAGCCTACTCCACAGAGGCACATTCCAGGGATGATGCCTCATCCATCTCTGCCAACTGTCACTCCAATATGGCATCTGGCAAAGCCCCAAGTGATCTCCATGAGAAATACTAGCAACAGAAGGCGGCAGACACCTCTACCATTGTACAGAGGGGGCAGCCCATCACTCGAACAGTTGCAAGCATTAATAGATGAGTTGGATAAATATGAGCAACTTGAAAGGAATTCTGCCCAACTACAAGAATATGTACCATGGGAGGAGCTAGAAATGTTGAAGCTAGAAAAGGCAGCTGAACAAGAAATACCTCAACCCCAAGAAGAACTGCTCTGGGGGCAAGTACCAACAGAGCATGAAAGGAAAAAGAGAAGATCCAAGAGGAAGGAGGAGAAAATTCTTGCTACTCTTTCCTGCAACACTATATCATCCCTGCCAGATACGACCAACACGGTGAGGGGGAGAGATCAACTATAATTCTAATGGGGTGAATCATACTAGATCGTCAAACCCTGAGTCTATAACAAGATCCAGAGAAGGTTGGAGAAACTACCTCTGACGAATCACACCATTATTCTCAGGGGAGAAGCATCTTATAAGACCTCGGAGCTAGAGATCCAGGTATGCAAGCTCCACCTCCACTGAAGGTGTATAAAAATCAAGAAGCTGGGGGGAAATACGATCTTTTGTTGAGTTCCTAGCATTAAGGGAGCAGTTGAGTCATCCCATACACCTCAAATGGCACGAGAGAAAGAATTGACCTTGATCCAAGCAATCCCATCAGTGAGGTTCCAAACAGGATCTGCTCAAATATCAAAAGGGAATGCGGCTCTAAGCCACTGGCTAATATCCCCCGCATACCTACTGATAATCCTGTCATGGTAGCTCAGTCACAAAAATATCAACTGGAGATTGAAATGCTGAGAAAATAGATTCAAGAAAAAGAGGCATATATCTTGGCATCAAAAGAAAGGAAGGCTTGGTCGAAGCATTGCAAAGCAACATCAATCCATCCCAAACTCTGCCAACAGTCGCAGTCGATGCCAACCCACACTGGGGCATCTTGCTCACACATCCATATCAAATGACTTCGGGACAGTCGGAGATCTACTCAACAATAGGCCAAGAGTTTGCCCTAAAGCCACAAATAGAGAGGGTGTCCATGTAGCCAGCCACATCCGCCCAAGCTTGGCAGATCCAGCACTGATGAATAGCATGATGCAGCTGACGGGGATGAGTGGTAGCATTACTGCTACACCCCATGATAGTGCAGCTTCATGCCCTAGGGTTTGTAATATGCACCATACCGAGGCAATGAGAAATGTGACTCGTGGGCCGACAGTTTGCAGGTCCTTATCAAGTAGGTGCACATATTCAAATCGCCATGTCAAGCCCATGGCAGCCAGACTAAGCAGACAAGGAATATCTGAAGCGGGCCCCTATATGGCTGAAGAAACAATCTCGGCGACTAAATTACACGTCATTTCTCAGGGAGGTGGGGAACCAGCCCGAGACTATATCCGACGGTGGATGAACGTCTGCAGGAAATACAAGCAACCACTATCTGAAGAAGATGCTGTCAGTATATGCAAGAACAACTTGCAAAAGGAGATTCTAAATAGAATGGGTGGCATCGACATCAGAACTTTCGATCGACTGAACAATGTTGCCACTGATATTGAGGCATTCCTCGCCAAGTACTCTTCTGCTGATACTACTGGCCAAAGAAGAGGCATGTCCAAACTCTAGAAGCTGCTGGAGGGGAAGCCAGTTCCTCACTTGAAAAATTGTCGAGGCGAAGGAAAATTCCACTACAAGAGAAGATGCAGACGCCTTACTCCTTCCCAAAAGATAAGACACTGGTTCTTTTTGAATGGGCGCAACGACACAACAAAATCGTCCGACTGGAGCCTAAAAAGCCAGAAGATATCAAGAAGAAAAATGACCCTCGATTTTGCTTATATCATCAGCTGCCGGGGCATGTTACAGAGGACTGCTATATCTCAAAGATCAAATTGAGTCCTTGATAAGAAAATGAGAACTACAAGTGGGCGAGTACCTGGTGTTAAAGCCATTTTCACCACCCATAAACAACCCATCTTTAAATCATTTCTGACTGTAAGGATCCAAGTTTGAGATAATTCAAACCTTCATAACCTGCCAAAAAGATTGAGATCGCATATGATAATCCAAGAACTGTCACTCAGACCCTTTTCAATAGTTTGCTCTCCCTTTTTTTAACCAATCTGCGACTCTGCATTCATGCATTCCTGAAAAAAATTTTAATTTCTATGACTACTTAGATCTAAATTTCATCATGCCATCCATTCTGATATTTTGTGGCCCAAAGTTGCTTCCTTAATTAGCTTCTTTAAACTGAACACTTATCTTAGAATATTGTTCTGTTTCTGTAACAAACAGTTGGACTCCCTGAAGGATTCATCTTGTACTTCATCTTTCCCAGCTGTAGAAGTGGACCAGAAGACAGAGGGTATTGAGGACTTGGGAGCTGATGAGATAGCAAAAGAGACAGGAATGTGAAGAGGCAGACCAATATCACACATGGTCTCCTATCTGTTATGATCATCCTCATAGCCATTTGGCAACTCTCATCTTACTAACAATTAACTTCCTCTTCTGAACAGTATGTGAATGTGAACAATGATGTTTGATGTAATCTTTCATTAACATTATTGTTTGTTAAATTTTAATGTGTTTTTATATTATTAATGTGTTTGACATTGTGAATGAGTGGGTGTGAATGTGTGGATCTAAATGTGGATGTGTATGTGTTGATCTAAATGTGGATGTGTGTGTGGAACTAAATGTGGATGTATGTGTTGATCTAAATGTGGATGTGTATGTGTTGATCCAATGCTTGGTATGTGGATCTTTAAATGTAGGTGAATGTGGATCCATCTGAATATTACTATTTTTTTTTTCTAAAACAAAACTGCTTATGGTGTATCCAGCTGTAGGAAAACACACTTGCTTATGGTGTATGTGGCCGAAGGCACACATACTTGCTTACGGTGTACGTTTCCGTAGGGAAACATGCTTACGGTTTAAAATGCCATAGGGAGCTTCGCAGCTGTAACCGAGTATCCTTACAAAAAATATGACTACGGTTAACATAGCGAAAATAGGATAGCTTTATGGTGTTACTTACGGCTACTAACACCGTAACTACAGTTCTATAATTACGGAGTTTAAAACACCGTAGCCCCAGGCTTTTGTCGTCGGTACATAGCCTACGAAACCGTATCGTAGGGTAACACCGTAAGCAAAGGCTATGCTTACGATTTTTGTTCTCTACCTACGGTGTTTGGACGTAAGCAAAACCTGATGTTTTTCTGTAGTGAGTACTGTTTATCTAAATGGTAAATCCTCTCATTTTGTATAAAACGGCCCATAACTCCATCTTGAAACCATATTGGTACAATAACGCATTAATGCCATCTATAAGATGCATATCTAGCTCATCTGATCAAGTTAAAAAACAAGTGATGTTTGTGTTAATTGGAATTTTAGTTTGTAGAACATGAAAAACGCAAGGACTTAATTCACAAGTTCTATGTAACATACTATTCAATCTGCTCAATAATCCCGCAGTGATCACACAACTTTGAAATGATGCCCTTCTGAACTGGACCACGATGCACCAAATGGCCCAGATCAAACTGCAATATTCGGAGAAAGCTTCCTTTATCTTTTAACTTGTTGCTTTTGGGGACATCAGTGCTGCCTAGGGCCCCGACAAGCTGCTGGCTGCATTTGGTATGTCTCAATGGATAAGTCGGCCGAAAAGGACAGTGCTGTTCTTGTTGTTTTGTTTCTTAAAACCTTTCCATCCTGGAATTCGAAAAGGAAAGAATCTCTCAACATTTGATTTCATGTGAATCCACATGGGAAACCTTAGCTTTCAGAGATTATCCTTTCGGACGATCGAACATGCATGTACAATTAACGACAAGACTGCAAGGACAAATTGAGCTCATGAAAGATATATATGCCCCATATGTCTCTGAAGACATGACTCGAACCTGCGGGGTGTGCCGTGTCTTATCAAGAGATTAAGATTCTTCAGAAACCAAACACAGATCTTGCTCCATTTCTATGCATGCTCACGCTCTGCAGGACAAGGGGAAGAAATCTGGGCATCGTTGTCGGCTACCACCCAGAAACGATCATCAGAGATTGAACAAACGGGAGCTTTGTGCACGTAGATCTTATTCCAAATCTCTCCCTATATATATGTAATATATATATATATATTATATATACACGACGATGGGTACATTACTCTTTTTCTAGTTGCATGAAATGTACGAATATACATGCATATGAGAAGGTTAGAAAAACTATATATTCTAACCATAACAAAGGACGTGTTGTACTGTATGGTCTCAAACCCACGTACGGGAGGGTGGATGAGGGAGAACGGAATGATATATATAAAAATTAAAGAACCCAAAAAAGAAAGCGGAAAAAACAGATCCTGATCGAGCTAACATTCAGACTGGATGGCTCAAAGAAGTCGATCTATGCGACTGCAGGATGGCTCTGATCATCTGCTCTCTTTGACTATCCCATGCGGACGTACGTACGTATAATATTCTGCATGGATCGAATGCGTAGAGGCCGTTGTATCCGCCAGTCTTGCTTAGGAGGAGTCTGCAGGGTGTATGTATATATCTCGATGATCTCCTGTCATGTCTCAGCAATTCGTCAGCGTATATATAATTGACGTAGAGAAAAGTACGTTAATTATGGACTTTGGTTTTTTACTATTTTATTTATCACTTCTACATATGTATATTATTTATCATTAATCCTCGTCTCAAGTCTAATGAGATGACTAGAGAATTCCGGCGCGGCCCTGACATGACCGTTTTGTCGCACTAAATGGACAATTAGCTAAGCATGCAAATTTTATACGATAATTAAGCATACAACGTATCTAGAGATGACTTAAAATTAAAGTTTGTGCAGACAAAGTTATACGATGAGAATTTAGAGGGAGAATAATATTTAATGTGAGACATGTCACACTGTACGTGAAATATATGCCCGCAACCCCACCAGAGCAAATTTGAACTGCAGCGGGAAACGGACAATGATTACCCACATGGAATTCAGTGGAGCTGACAACGAGGCCCTGTCATCTCTCTCTCTCTCTCTGCTGGTTGCCTCCCACCCTCTTCCCCGGCCTCTCTCTTTTTCTCTTGCCGAATCATGAAAACGTCCGATGTGTACCAGCGGTGAAGACATGCTGCATGTTCCCTTCCCCTTTAGATCGATCGGTGGCTAACTAGCTAAGGGTTTCGTTTCTTGCTTTTGCGCATAAGTAAGAACTAAGGACTCCCCCATCCCATTTCATCGATCGCTTGCACACGAATGAGAACACCTTTTGCTTGTTATATCGCAGTACTCCCTGATTGTTGTAGCAGTAGCACTGTTGTCTGTCGTTCCCATAACAGAGAAGTTAATGAATGCGCATGCATGTGTGAAAGTTGTAGAGTTCGTTCTGTCATGCAGGCTCAGAATCGAAGCAGAGGGGCCATATCAATGTTTCAAAGATTAATGCAGTATATAGATGATTCGATGGACAAACTGGACTAGAAGGATGACATGCTCACATACACAGTCACAGTCGCGCGCGCGCGCACACAGTGTGACTGTTGGGGATGGCATGAGTGCGAAGAAGAGAGGGAGGGAAAGGTGAGCTTACAAGAATGGGGGTTGCAATGATGCCACGTCCACTTTTCGCAGAGGGGTTGGCCGAGTGGGGAGAAGCATCGGTGGAAGAACGATTTGGAAGGATTCGAGATGCTCAGGATTTTGTACGTAACCCGGCCCCGGTCATCTCCAAATCCCGGCGCCGCCGCAGTTAATGCTTGTCACGGAGATTAACAGGGCGAGCAGAACTATATATGTCATTTGCCGCTGTCGCCGCCTGGAAACCGCTCGTGGGAATCTGCATAGAAAATGGCGGCAAAATGGCATGTATATATTGTTAACACATGTTCTTGACGAAGCGCATGCAGTTCCGACATGGGAAAAGCGCGCGCCTAAAGGCGATCGAGCTACACGACAAGGAATTAAAAAGGGGAGTTGAAGGCCTGCTGTTGCTGTTATATCGCTCATGTTACGTGCCCACATTGATCAAAGGTAAACTAATTAATTAGAAGGAGCAAATTAATGTCGTCATGTATAAGAAGAAGAGAGGGAATCTGTAAAAGGGGCAGACACAAGAGGGGAAAGAAAGAAGTAGATGCAGGACTACGGACGGAGCTGATGTGGGGTTGTGGGGGAGAGGCCGTGGGGATCGAGTCATGTAGGCCTTGGGGGAGAAAGGGCTCGATCGAGGGGCGATGGATGAGGGTGGGGAAAGGGGCATGCCCCATGCTTGCACCCCGCATTTGGCAGGGTGGTGGAATGTCGTGTATATATAAATATATAACTGATGTGACGTAAATACCATTGGAAGAGATTAGAAAGAGTTCGATTCCTCTCAATATACGGGAGGATCGGACCACTTTTTTCCCCTCTAATATTGATTGAGTCTAGTCCCATGTATTATTAAGAGTCCGTACCTTGTGGCGTAAATGGACAGCACTCCCTGTAGTAGATGGGGAGGCCCGTGTTTAACTAGTGGCGGATCCTTAAAATTAGTCCAGGAGAGTCATCCTTAAATTCAGTAGATCATCTTACATAAAATTTTGACCTATATAACAAAAAAAAAAACTTTTTAAGATTCCCCTTCCAAGTCAGTGGGGTCACGTGACCCAACTGACCGGTCGTGGGATCCGCCTCTGTGTTCAACCCCCGCGGGTGATTCCTGAGGGGCTTTGAACCCGGGTTTTAAGTTAGTTCCCCCTCCCTCCCCATTTCCACTAATTAAGCTACCAACCAAAAAAAAAATTGTACTGAGAGAAATCAGACTCGACAAGGAATCTCATGACCAACCCTAAGCACATACGGAACAGCCAGTTTAATTGGCTTCTGTACTGGAGAATGGATCAGCCACATGATCCATGACAATGGTTGCAGTAACTGGATACGTAGTACAGGAGATGAGTAATAGAAATTTAGAAGATCATAAATTAAGTCGAAGAAAACCCATCTATCACAAAAGTGCTCGGGCTAGCTCTTCTCTTTAGATTCCTATTGCAAATATAAAAGTAAGAGAAAGACTTAGTGCACTTTCATATTGCACTTAAAGTGCAATATGACTAGGCACTCATCCCATGTGGCACTCAATCATTGGGTTGCCACTTTATCACCCCCATGTGAGTGGTGCCACATGAGATGAGTGTCTAGTCATATTGCACTTAAGTGTAATAGAAAAGTGTACTAAACCTTTCTCTAAAAGTAAAAGCAGCTGCTATAGCTAGCTGATCATAGCGATCGACACAGTATATATCTATCTATATATATATATAGATAGATATATACATACACCAGGAAGTTAGCCCTCTTTGCATCTATATCTATCTATCTATATATATATCTATATATATATATATATATATATACAAGAATGCATGGTGAGATCATAGTCATCTAGATCTTTATGCCTTAGTTTTGATGCATCAAACTGCTGGTGGAAAAACAAAATCCGAGAAATCAGGATGTGCACAGCCTTTCTCTCCGCACCGTGCGTGCCTCTAGCTGAGATC
The DNA here is from genome assembly GCA_014218235.1 of Colocasia esculenta. Classification (NCBI taxonomy): domain Eukaryota; kingdom Viridiplantae; phylum Streptophyta; class Magnoliopsida; order Alismatales; family Araceae; genus Colocasia; species Colocasia esculenta. Next base: position 5,497,213 of record CM024753.1, read on the forward strand.
GACCTACCCGTATTTGAATAATCATGCACCTTTGCCACATGCATGCAGTACACACAGTAGGCCGGTTCAGTTCTGCTGCACCCACTATAACTTCTAATGATTAAATAAGACAAGCAGAAGACAGTTCTCCAGAGAGTGTAAAAAAGTAATATGCTTTCATGCGTGAATAGTTACTTTTCGTTTTATATATTGGCCACTAGAAAAATATACATATATATATTCCCCTTCTGTTCTAGTGATAGAGTAATGTTCATCTATACATATATATCAGGCTTCTTCGGTTCATCAGATATATATCCCCTAGTATATATATATATATGATGTAGGAAGAAACCTATATATATAGCTAGGGATATCCCTACATATATAATCATGATAATCGATCAGAGATTTTCATGTGTGTGGGGATTTGTTTCTGAAGAGGCAAATGCTAGTTAACCCACCTTCATATGACTCCACCTTTGGGGACCTAAAGAACCTGCAGGGAGCCCCAGCCCTGAGAGAGGCTGCAGGTTAGATTTGCAGCAGCTGGGAGGCGCCGACCAATCCAAAACAGGATGCCCAGCAGCATGCTGCCACCACCACCGACCACCACTGGACATCCTTTGGAACCCTTCTTGCTGGGCCTCCCCCAGGGTACCAGAGCCTTACCGCGACTGATGAGAGAGAAAAACCCTAGCGTGTCATCAGACAGCACTTGGGTTCTTGCTTCCTTTTCATAATAACCCACAGTACACTCTCCTTCGTGTTCTTAGGGAAAGAAGTTAAATGATCATAACCTCTTTTATATATCATCGATCCGTTTTCTAAGAAATTTATTCATCTAAAACAAGGGGAAATATATATATATATATATATATATATTAGAATAGAATATCCTGGGACGAAGGATAGAAATTATCTAGATATTTGACTGGGAGGCATGATCTCCGGAATGTGTCAATCAGATCTTTCCACCGTAATTAATTAGACTCTTGTTTTTGTCGACTTCTCTCTTTATCAGATGGGCCTGCAGGTGAATGGATAGGAATGAACCCTAATGACAAGAACAGTGGCCGATCAGACAGCAAAAGTAACATCAGAGTGGTGCACACATATGTCCTCTCTTGATGGGCACAGGAGCACACTGGCATGGCTAGCCGGCAGTGGGCTCCTGTCGGCAGCCGTGAACACGGCACCGGCACTTTCCCGTTCACTCCCCCAGGGATGAAAGCACGAGATCAAGATAAAAGGAGCTGAGCGGAAGTATATAGCCAGAGAGTGAGGTTAGGTGGGGGGTGGAGCGCGAGCTAGCTAGCGAGAGAGCGACCTATATATATATATCTTCAAGGTCTGGTGTGCTTCCATGGAAGGTGACTGCAGAGGAGCTTCTAGAAGCTATCTGCTGGATCATGTCCCTCCGATCTCCGCCGCTCCGGGTATGCACGAGATGGACTTCGACACCTTGGAGGAGGCGGCGGCGGCTCACCATAGCCTGGGCTTCATGAACCCGTCTCAATCTGGAGTCGATCCGAGGGTCAATGCCTCTCTTCCTTTCGGAGGGCCTGCCATGGCCGCCTGCTGTGATGATTCAACTCCGAAGCACTGGAGCATGGAAGAGGTGATCACCTTTTCTCTTCCAACATACAGAACTTGGGAAGGTTGACGTACAGCCAGGGGAGAACATTGTTAAAAGTGTTATGGACTTTTACTAATGCAAGAATATTGGCAGTTTTCTAAGGGGGGTGTGCAGATGCGCTGCCTTGAGTTGTTTAATTCTGTACGTATATATATATTCCTGTCTCTAATAAGAGGTGTTGTAATAATCTATTAATAGGTGGGAGCCTCAGATCCCAAAATTGGGAGCGATCAGACCAGCTCGGGAAATGATGGTGGCAACTCTTGGTATTCCCCTCATATATCCTTCTCCCTAGCTATATCTATCTGTTATCTATCTAGCCATATCCTTCTCTTTCTCTCTCTCTTCTCTCTCTCTCTCTCTCTCTCTAGACCCAGCTCTCTCTCTCTCTCTCTCTACTCACAGGCACACAGACTCATTGGTTTGGAAGCGAGAGAGACATGTTTCCCCGATGATATGTAATAACAAAAATGAGAAATAACTAGCAATTAATTTTAAGGCGGTTTTGGAGATTAATTAGGTAGAAAGTCGATGTTCACAGGTGGAAGGGTTCTTCGTCAGAGAAGAACAAGGTAAAGGCGAGGAGGAAGCTTAGAGAGCCAAGGTTCTGCTTCCAGACAAGGAGCGACGTGGACGTGCTGGACGATGGGTATAAATGGAGAAAATATGGGCAGAAAGTTGTGAAGAACAGCCTCCACCCGAGGTAAACCTTGCTCGATCTAATTGGATCCCCATGCATGATCCCTCTGATCTCTCTACCCCATCTATATATGTATCTATCTATCTAGATAAGCACGCTTTCTATATATCCATTGTGTTCTCCATTTAACCTAATTAATTCCAACTAAATGCCTAGCTAGATCTGCATATTATAAACAAATAGAGATCTAGTTACACCACCAGTTTCCAACTTCCAGTGGCAAAATAAGCAACATCCCAAGCTACAAATGCAGAAGTATACCCGGACGTTGCTGAGTCATTCACGTCGACGACCTTTAGTACTTGATCTACGTCCTCGAATTGAGGTACAAATATAGTGATCCCAGAACTTTGGCAGATTAAGAAAATTCTATTAATCATAAGGCAATGATCAGTGAGCTGAGCCTCCATACACATATAGCTAGTCGATCGACAAACCATATTATATATATGCTGTAGTGCTGGGCACCATATGCCTGCATGTCCAAAATTATAAACAATAGCAATAACAGATATATATATATATATAGAAAGGTAGGGATAAGACTGAGGAATATGGGAAGAGCTAGCTAGCCGATGGAGGCGTCGTCTCCCTCTCACTGCTCAGTGACCACCTTCTTCTGATCATAGATCTCTCCTTAGAAGTTGGAACTAATTAACGGCGAAGTACTGCACGCAGAGGAAGCTGGGAAACGAAGTGATCTCCCCCTTAATTTGCGTTTCGACGTTGAGCAGGTCGATCTTGGGAAATAGTACTCTGTCAGCTTTTATTTAAGCCCCTGCAATATATAAAACTCCCGATATATCTGCATATATAGAACCCTAGCTATATATAGTTAAACGATAAGGTAAACCAGACAGAAGGAGAAGAGTAGGGATGGTGGGAAGCTGTAGGCCTGCTTTAAATCCTCTTCATCTGATCAGGATGCAAAGGGTACTAAAAAATCTGATAATAGTCTTTAGGATGTTTCTAGGAATCATAAAAATTTCGCAATTTTTTGGATTTGAATAAGTCATTAATTTCGCACTGTCTGTATAGGCACGCACATATACACACTCTAGTTAATTTCTAAACCTGATTATATGAATTTTCGATCCCCCTGCACTGAAGCAACCAATGGATAAGGAGGCATTTTTTCTAAGTAGACATGTTTGAAGATTGAGTAATGTTATGCTCTAGGTTGAACTGAAATAAATGTACCCCATTTTAATTGAACCATGCACACGAAATGCACTCCCTAACGCGTATTTAATGCGGCTCACTTTTGGTACGCAAAAATAATACATATAAATAGTGATATAATATAAATAAATAGTGATTGATCAATACGCACAAATAAGACAAGTTAGACAACAATAAACATAAAATAGTGTAAAAATACATTTTTGTGCACTATTTTTTAGTACAAAAAGTGAGCAGCATTAAATATGAGTTGTTTTCACGTTAAATGCACATTGGAGAACGCATTCTGTATTGACCCAATCAAAATAGTTTACGGTTCAACTTAGGCTCTGGTGTATATATACAGGCAGTACTGTGACGGATGTAGGATCTTAATTTAGTGGGGTTCTTAATAGTGCAATATATATAAACTATGTTTTTAATCTAGTCGAGTCTCAAATAGCGAAAATTTGCATCCCAATAAGAATTTTCCAATGCAATGGAGTACTCGGACTTCATTGAGAATCATGTAATTAAGTTCGTCACTGCATATAAGAGCATAACATTACTCTTGAAGATTAGCTAATAATTTGACTATATATCTCAGTTTAATTATTAGTCAATTCATGTTTTTTCTCTTTGTTGTTATTAGATTTTGGTATTCCTCTAATATGAAATACTTTTCTAGTGTAGAATCACAAAGTGTACATTGAAAAACCTATTAATTTTTGTTGTTCTTCTATACTTGTGTTAATTGCATTCCGATACTCAAGGCTCCAAAAGCATGTTAAAAATGCAATAAGTATCTTTTAAAGAGAATTTTGCTTTCATTCTTATACATTCTTTAGGTTTTATTTGTGCTAGCTACTGAATCTAAGTATAAATCATACCATGAAGATGAAAAAAAAAACAAATAAATGCCTCTCTTGCAGAGGTTTATTGGGGATTAATTACATGATATTGACCATCCAATATTATGATTTTCTGGGATGTTAGAAACTGAAGGCTTAACGTCCCCACTCCTAGTATTTGTGTATTTGCTAGCTTTTTTTTTGCCATGATGATATAATTATAATCTACATAGTTGTCCTTCATAGAAAGTTAATGTTACTGATTACAAATTTCATTCACTTGTACATTAAAATTAAGCCTCCGTGAGATGTGATATCTACCACTACACATTTACTGCAACTTTGTACGTTGAAAATGCCATTTTTCTGTATTGTGTTTGCACATTATTTGATGAACAAAATGAAGAAACTTGGTCTCAAATTGCTATATCCGCGGGTACTATAGATGCTTCACCAATTTTTGTTCTCTTTTGAAATATTTTTTTGATTGTTTAATCTAAAACCACATTCTTGTGGATATGACAATTTGATATATATATCAAATTTCACCTCTGGGGCATCTTTCTCCTATTAAGTTAGAAACTTTACTATATGCCATTGTCTCCATAGTAGTGAATTTATAGTTATGTCCCATTAATTTTTGTACTTTAGATAACCAAGAAAGCAGTAGTGAACAAATGAAAAGCTCTTTTTGACATGATTTTATTCTAAGTTTTATTTAACACTGTTTGACAGAAGCTACTATCGTTGCACTCATAGTAATTGTCGTGTGAAGAAGAGAGTTGAAAGGTTGTCTGAAGACTGTCGAATGGTGATCACTACATATGAAGGCAGGCATACCCATACTCCATGTGATGAGTCAAACTCTTCAGAGCAAGAATCTTTTAATTTGTATTAAAAAATAAATATTATTTCTTCACCTATTTGCCATGTATCTTGTATTCTCTTTTATCCATGGATGTGGCATTATATGTTTCCATTAGTGTGTAACATGATAGGGTTTCGGCACTAGATTTTTTTTTTAATATTTTAAGGCAATATGCAGGGACAACTTTGGCGAATATTGATGATGTTTTTAAGTACATAGTTCGCCGTGCTGCATCGATATGTATTATGCCAAGGAGAAGACAGGTCCTTGGCATGATCAATCAGATTTCACTCTTTTTCTTCTTTAGCTTTTATTATTATTATTTTTTAGAACATACCAGACGGATCGAAGTGTACTAATTAATATAGTACGTTTTGATCCGTACTATACCAACAACAAAAAATCCGGTACGTAATATTTGAACAACCTTGTTTAAGCATCGAGTGGAATAAGGAGAAATCTTAATTTCCTATGCAGTTTTTCTATCTAATTGCTAACATCAAATTTTATTCTAAATCCCAAGTTTGGCGAGATAAACTCCTTTAAGAATTTGTATTTATGGGCTCAGGCGTATTAAATGACCAAAACAATTCAAGTTTGCTCCGTATAATCCTAACTTTACCAAGTTCTAGAATGGAGTATAATTTCTTTGGCAAACTACTATATATGATGAAATCTGATCACCAAAAGGGGAAAACACATAGGACTTAAAGGGCTAACGGATTAAGATTAGATGTCCTCACACGGGAATTTTTATCTATGTGTTGTGATGGTTTAGAATGTAAAGAGTCTTACAAAAATGTGATAATAACCAGTAAGGTTTTGGAGTTCTTTTATAACACTCACTATGAGAGAGGTGTCTAAGAGTCATATCCAATGTATTTAACTAACTCAATGTGTTTGTAACTTTTACAAGGAACATTTTGGGCATCTATGCATGTGCTACATTCTCTGTCATTTAAAAAATATTTTAGAGCAGCTAGGCATTAAATTAGATGTTGTTCAACCCAATTTCTATAAAACCCAATGACTCGGACGTGGGTGATATTATTCGAGAAATAGAACACACAAATTTTTTTAAAAGAAAAATAGAACACTATCCATTTCACCAATTATGAGAGTTTTCGCCTCTTATTAATCACTTCACCTCTTCCAAGCATCTTGAACCAAATTTGTAGGCTGGTTAATTTCATTTTTTTATGGTAAGGATTGGCATGGAGCAAATTATTTGATTACGTTATTCATCTTATGAGCAATGTTTCGAGTACAATCTATCCATTTATTGTCAAAATAAAGCTGGAGGCCAAGACTTTTTCCAGCTCATCGGAACAATTATCTAATGACTGTTGCGTTGGTCGTAGTGGTTAAAAGGCTTTCTTGGTGTCCACCGTCCAGGGCGCCTTCAGTAGCGTCCTGATAAGCGAATAAGTTCGACTTTTTTCCTTTTTGAAACACGGATTTAGTGGTCGAGGAATCAGAAAAAAAATATGAAAAAATATTTATTGTACTTTTTTAATACACTTTTAACGTGTTTCCTTGGCTAATGTGATATCGACAAATTATACCTACCTAATGAGAATTAAGAATGTGCAATAAAAATACAGTAAGTATTTCCAAGGATGTCGAAAACAAGAAACCACCATCTGTGGGTTTTCTGCCTTAACGAGTGCCTCTGCCTATAAAGTGGGTGATGGAAACAAGTGATATCTCGGTTGACATTTTGTCTGGTTATCCGGGTGCCCGAGTAACCAGCATGAGCTGGATTGGCCGCGCGGCCAACCTGATTAGTCGGCCCACACAAGTGGGGCCCACGTGCGACCGACCAATTAAATCAGCCGTGTGGCCGATCCACGTCAGCTAAATATCCGGATGCCCGGGTAGCCAACATTACTCTTTTGTTAGGCGAGAATTGAACCCGCACCCCCTCTTCCAAAACTATGAATATAGGTCTGTTCCAGATGAACGTCTGCCAATTTCTTCCAATACTTTTACGAGTTTAATTAGTTATCCCAGAAAGATTAAAACATATAAAATAAAAAAAATATTATTGGATTATTTTTTATCTGACTTCACGAGAGCCTCAAGAATTGCTTGTCTGAGCATGCTAGTGGCCATGTGGCTAGCTTCCAGAGATTGGACCATGGTCCAATGATACAGAATGACCGACGAGTCTCCTGCTAGAAGATCTTTTATGAGTCAACCTGTTTTACATGAGCCCAGAAAGGGAGACTTGATTTTTTCTCTCTTGGGGTTCTGTGGTGACATTGTTCTTTCGCACAGATCTGATACGCCTAGATTCGTGTTCCTATGATTAAAGGAAATTATGCAGCAATCTAAGAAACACAGCACAGAGGAAAAAGAATGAAAAGAATAACACTGCAACTAATATAAACAAGAACTACAATTACCAGCAACCAATAACTTTAACAAGGAACTACAATGACCAACACAAGAGCCCAACACCACCAACTGTTACATATACACCAGGGGCTCCCTTGTGCTGCAATACCTTCGAACTGCGTTCGAACTACAAACGTAACAAAATCTAAATGCCTCCTAACATGAGTCTCTCATAAGCGAAAGGATTTTCCAGGCCAGCTTTTCGTCCTCCAATGACCAGCTGCAACAGAAAAATACTGTACGTTTTTCTGGGCTAATAGTCTCCTCGATCCTGCGATCGCAGCTCTCCTTTGAACAAACGCGAATGTGGAACGACCCCAGGCGGAGATGATCAGAGGTCACTTCAATACCAGTGAAATCCATTTCCTCTCTCAGTTTTACAAGTAGCCAGTTAAGCCAAGGGCACCGGGACGGATAGTTGTCTAAAGTTGCCGTTGAACATGATGCTAGACCCAATGTTTGGGGGTTGGAACTGTGGCCACTTAATTGATGTAATGTTGTCTGTTCCGTGCTGCTGATGTATACAGGACAACAGTAAGCAAACTGAACTTTGTTTTCCTCCATACCAAGCTTCTGTAAAAGTTCATCCCTATGCATAATCTTTGCCCTTTTGGTTTTCTCCATCACTAAGAAACCTTCAACTACTGTTTCGCTTTCTGTTGCGAGCAACTTGGTCACAGTATCTTTTGAAGCAGATGATGAAAGATCATCACTGATGTTCTCTGTGCTATGAAAGCATGTATTATAGTGACTTCTTAGAAAAGCCTTGGTGGCATCAACTTTCACTGCTTGGGCTGTCGGGATAACAACAGTCTGTCCATTTTCAGGGTAAGCACACTCAATTCCAAGTTCTGATTTGATTCTTCCTCTTAATATGGCCATCTTAGGCTTCTCTCCATGCACCAGTATCACATGTTTTGGTGAGAGAAATCCAACTAGATCCATTATCCCTTTGGCATCCGTATGAGGACTAAAGGAAAGCTGATGAATCTGATAACAAATAAAGTATTCTTTAGAACAGACAAACATGAAAGGGCTGGAAACAAGTGAGAGATTTCTTTAAAAGATTGAAAAATAGCACGAGTTAATTCTGAAAAACCCTAAGACATCATAAACTCTAATGTCCCAGAAAAAAGTGTTAATAATTTCAATCGATGATCAGAGAAGTGCAAACTTGAGCTCCAGTGTTTTGGCCAAGGCAGGACGACCTGTTCAATGGAGCAAGGCCGGTCACCATCTCCTGAGCAGATTGACTTCATTACCACCGACATAGTCAAGAGTGACTGAACCAAGCATAGGAAAGTCAATAGAACTGATCTGGGCCTGGTTTCTTCTAATGCAGATCCCATATAACAAGATCCAGATCCAACCAGATCCGAAACAAAGATGGAATTTTGGGTTTGGATCGGGTTGGATCCAGCTGCACATAAGTTTAGAGTTTCAACATGCCACCCCCCCCCACCCCCAACTCTCTTTCTCCTTGTTGCTTACACGGCAGGCGCTGCAGAGTGGGGAGAGATTGCTATGGGTGCAGCAGTTCTAAGAAGCACAATAGGAAATAGGTGTCATACTGAATACCTAAGATATGGGGTCAGATCCAGATAGCCTAGAAATTAACACCCAAGAGATGGATGTATTTGGTCCAATCTCTAGCCCGAATGAGCTTCGGAGGTATTTACCACAAATTAAGTACAAGAAATTGAATGGACATTTCAGTTGGAATACATCTCAATTTCAAAATGTGTCACATGCTATTTTTTGTATTTCCATAAAAAAAAATTGTAAGACAGTATGAAGACAAGCATAAAAACCAGAAGAAGGTTCGCTGGAATGGAATGAATACAAGCAGTAGACATCAAATAAGCACCTGGCATTGCACTTCAATATGGGTGTCCTTATCCAAATCAACAGTAGTAGCCTTTCCTGACATTAGCTTATGACCCAATGTTCCAGCAAGACAGTAACTGAACAAGTACAAAGAGGAAAACTCATCAGTATGACAAAGATTACAGTTTCAACACTTTTATCATCATCTCCTTTTAGAAAAGCATGCACATAACCCCATCTCAAAACATTTTCCAGTCATGCGCTACAGCAATCTCAAAGCAATTATCATATCATAAGAGCTGACCCATTTAGGGCGAGTTAAGGTTAGGGGGTGGCAAGCTTCATTTTTACTCCCCCTCTGTTAAAACATAAGGGCACCTAGCAAATCAAATCCCTTATAGCCATATAATCATATACTATTTGTAAAAAGAAAATTATTTCTAAAATTTTAATAACTAACTATACAAGCACTTTCTGTTGTCTCAGTGATCTCTCCTCTCATTAGTCTTCCGAGACAGTCCCGTGCATGACATTTTGGAAGGTAACCAGTAAGCATGGTATAAATAACAAAGGAAATGAAAGAGAAAACCAACAGAAAGAAGCCTAAACTAATACAATAAAGGAAAAAGGCAAACCACTTCCAGGGGGAGGGGAAGCAGCTCTGCACATACAAGAATATTCCTAGTCATATATTTTATGACATTAAACATTGTCACTATCATATGAATCAACACTCACCCAGGAAGTGTAACGAGGTTCTTATCAGATGGAGCCCATTGTTTGAACACCTCAACAGAGAAGCCACCGGTGAGCATTCCTGGAGTGGCAAAGAGGACACACGGCCCAGGATCATGAATCATGCAGGCTTGAATGGGCATACTGCAACAGGCAACAATAGATATTCATCAGAAGAGGAAAAAAATAGAATAAGCCAAAGGCTCCTACTCCTAGACAGCTAAAGAGTATTAGACACTTATAGTTCTAAGATTTTCTACATCAACTTATTCTCAAATTAGTATGCAAATGTAAGCACAATCTGGATATGAACTCTTCTTCATCCCATGGCATACTCTTGAGAAGTGGTAGTAACAATAGCAGTAGTAAAACCAGAAGGGAGAGGAGAGATTCCCCTCCATGCCAATTTCTTAAAGCTCTCCTCCACTCATCTGCAGGAATCTGAAGTATTATTTACTCCGTGTATAAGTCAAGGAGAGACAGCTTGTACAAACAAATTCCTGGAAAAATGTTGCCACTGATCCACTCCGAAGTCCGAATACTCCAGAAGAAGTTCACGAGCAGAGAAGAGACTTAACTTGTGTAGCATTGCACAGATGAGTCTAGAGATAGTGGAATAGGATCACATGTCTTTGATGGACGGGAAGACCACATGAAAATGGGCTATAAAAGCAATGGATTTCCAGACTTCCACTGATAGGGGAGCAAATGAACAAGTAATCTATAACTTTAATGACCAACAGCAAAAATGAACAATTATGTGACACTTTGAGCACCACCTCCTTTTATACATTTTAGTTACTAATCTATTGAACGTTAGCCAGAGTAAATTTCTCACATTGAATATGAAGTTCCTTTTCCCTATTTCACCAAACTTGTGAAAGAAGACAGATCACCCTCCATCATGGATGATAGAATTTGATCAGATCAACCCAGATTGGTGGGTCTGTTGCTCTTCTACATGTAACCTATCTTAAGAGCCTTTTCACTGCAGCAGAGTAATTTTCAGCAGCAGGTTTCATTTTCTGCACTGCTTTGCTGCCGAAAATAGTTTCTGCAAAATTCTCTCTAATGAGAAAAAGAATTTTGCAGGATTTTCTAGCTGCAAGTAATCTCTCTGAAAATTCTTTACCCGGAAAACAATATTTTAGGATTTTAGCTGCAAGTTATTTCCACATCTTTTAGAGTGAAAAAAAAACTGAGACATTTCCTGCTGCCAATAATTTCCAAAGAAATCCTTTTGGCTAGGAAAGTAGTTTCTGCAGAATGTTTTATTGAAAATAATTTCAATGAAATTGATTTTTCACGGAAAAATGATTTTCAGCAGTATCCCTCAGTGCAAATAATTTCTGTAAAATTACTCTTTTGTTGAAAATGGTTCTGCATCCTTTTTCTGTTGGGAAAATAATTTGCAGCCCCCTTTTTGCTGGTAAAATGAATTATTTTAATCATCACTTGATGTGAGACTATTTTCTAAACTAGGAAAAAAGTCCGGCCCTGCATAAATTAATTTCTGCCACCTATTCTTAGTGTGACAATTTTTTAGCCCAAGAGCTGCTACTTGCTAGCTATCATAACTCAAGAAGATTGAATTGTCTGTTCTATTTTCAATATGCTGTGGGTAATATAGGATGGGAGGAACAGGAGACTTATCAAATTAAGCAGTACAAACTGGATTGATATTATGGACTGTTACCATGTTGAAGTCAAAAGCATTCTTTACAGCAGAGGTCTCCTTAATCTTCTGGCTGGTCCACCCAATAAATGTTTTATAATACATATTAGCCTGAATTGTCAAACCTGAGAAAATGATAGAGAGAAAACAACTGATATCAAATACACAGTTAAAATAAAAAAAAATCTATAAGATTTGTCAAGCAAAAATTAAGGGATGGTAACTATTGTGGAACTTTAGGCAACTCACACCAATTTCCATAAGTTTAAAGAAGAGAGAGAATGATTTCCAAAGAAGCAATTCTTCCAAGGAAGCGTGAAAATGCAAGTAAGACAAAACCTTACCTGCTGAAAAGAAAATGGGAACATTCAGATTCATTCGCTCCCAATAATCATCTAACAGTATGCAAAGCTCCTAATTTCAAAAGGAAAATGCTAATCACAACCATAAGCTCAAACAAAGCTGTCTGAAAAAAATAAGACGACTAAGTCTCAGCAGTCAGCATTGGAAATAAAGTAACAAAGTATTGTCCTCATTGAACATCCATACAAGTTAGAAATTAAAAGAAAAAAGTGTGAAATTATCCCATGGGATTCAAATCCATCATGTTCCAGCTAACGGTAGTTCAACATGAGAAGCCCACTAAACACTTGAAAACAAGCAAAAAGTTAATTGTCTTATATGTGAACATTTGAAATTACTCTCTTAAGACATTAATTGAAGATGTTTTGAACCCCCTAAAAGATCTAATATATATAAATTGGAATAAAAATAAACAACTAAATTGAACATGTCTTGAACCCCTAAAGATCAAGATGTACTATGCTCCATTCCTTGCAAACCTTACATTGAGAACTAAGGAAACCCCAATAGAATAAAACTCAATCAACAATAAATGCAATCGAACAGTTTGTAATTTGTTTACCTGTGCACGACCTAAAGCAAATGCTGGTATTAAAACCTTTCCTCCTCCAGCAACACATTTATGGACCTGAAGTGACATACAGTAAAATGAAACTCTCAGATCAAGTATTGTTGGGCAATGCCGTCAGCATGTTAAAGAGATTTGGACAAAGTAACTAAGCATTTTACTTAAATTATCAGACAATATAGCAGCATGTTTAAATTGAGGCAACAAATATTGTATGCTGATCATAAAGTGCATAAACACATGAAAATCGAGGTGGTTTCCAAAAGTAAACTGTGTAGCTGATCAATTATAAAAATCAATAGATAATGATTATCCTTTATCAGAAAAAACTAATCCATCGGCTCATTAATAATGTGAATAGTGACAAGAGCAGCTTAAGGTGTTTAAAAATGTTACTACTGTCAGAAGCTATGAAATAAAATGGTATTATCTTTTCCATTTACTAGGTATTCTGACTTCCATGATTTATCTATTTAGGAGTTCTGACTTTCATCTAAATTAGACCGTCAGACTGCAAGCATCTCTAGCCTCTATAAAGTAAATGGCTAGACAAATCTCATGAGAAAAATCTCATTATGACCTTCAAGGAAACACACCCCCTGTTAGTCAACATCATGTACAACATGGCATATAGGAACAGTACATATTATAGCCTGCAAGCCTTGTGCTATTGGTTTACAAGTTGAGAGATCTGCTGCCACCAGAGGCAGTGGATCCTTCTAGCCAACCGTTGTGACAGCAGATCCCTTTTGCAATTATTCTTGGCCACCAGGGACATTTTTGGCCTCCACCTCCGCCTTCTTTTGTCTTCTCCAACACTCACCTCCTTTCTTTGGCCTTCCTCTGCAGATGCTACATGACAGACCAGGGGAACCAGAAGAACCATCAGTGATAGGAGCAACCCCCCCAAATACTACCAACAACGGAGTCTGCACTCAGCTGTCCTAAAGAAGCCATGGAAGGCAGGATCGGAATCGGGATCGGGATCGACCAGGCTCGATCCGATCCTGGATCGGATTGGATCGCAAGATCCCATGGATCCAAGGGAAGTCTGGCCGATCCTGGATCGGCCAGTCTATAAAATGGTTTTTTTTTGGGAAAAAATTCAGGAAAATTCAGGAAAAACAGAAAAAAAAAACAGCAAAATGAGGGAAAATCTGATAAATTGAAAGAACTAATATTTGCATAAAAAACCAATCATACATGCATTCATAATATATGAAACATAAGATTTTGTATTATTACTACTATAATAATACAAGAAAAGTATAAAATATTAAAGACTTAGTGTATTATTGACCTGAATACTATTTAAGTAAATGTTAAAATTTGTAGTTTCATTTATTTAAGATATTACATGTAAATAAGGAAATATCCCCCATTTGAATCCAATAAAAATATTAAAAAAATCACATCTTACTAATAAAAAGTCAACTCTCCCATGCAAGAAGAAAATCGCAATTTTTGTGATTTTATCAAAATAGCGACTTTCTAATCTCTCATAATTTGACATATTTAAAATTTTATAATTCAAATAAGTCCAATAAAATACTAAAAATATAAAGTCCAACAAAAAAAAAAATCAAACATGCATATGACTTCTCCAAGAAAGTCGCTCTCCTACTGACAGCACTAAGTCTACTTGAGACATCTTAGGATTTGGTCAAACTAAGCTATCATCACCCAAACTCATGAGTGTCATGAGTTGGGTGATGGTAGCTCAATTTGACCAAATTCTGAGAGGTTTGGATGATGATAACTTAAGTTTGACCAAATCCTGAGAGGTCTCAAGCAGACTGTGCTGTCAGTAGGAGAGTGGCTCCTTGGAGAAGTCACATGCACGTTTGACTTTTTTTACCGAACTTTAAATTTTAGTGTTCCATGTGGTTTATTTGAATTATCAAATTTTAGATAAGCTAAATTACGAGAGATTAGAAAGTTAGCATTTCGCTAAAATCACCAAAATCGTGATTTTCTTCTTCGATGGGAGAGTTGACTTTTTATTGGTAAGAGATATGATTTTTTTTATATTTTTATTAGATTTAAATGGGGGGTACTTCCTTAATTACATGTAATATCTTAAGTAAATGAAACTACAAATACTAACATTTACTTAAATGATATTCAGGTAAATAAGTAAGAGAATCGACCTGGATCAGTCTGGAATCAGTCGATCCCTGCTTGATCCCTACTTGATCCAGCCGATCCAACTCGATTCTGGTCGATCTAGCTGGAAGTTTGCCGATTCAGGGACTTCCCCCTATAATCGGATCCATAGCCGCATAAAGAATGGTGTCTAAGTCTATGCATAAAGAACATGAGGATGCTTTTCAGTGCGTCTAAGTCTATGCATAAAGAATGGTGTGATGCGGGATGACTGCTTAAATGGGACTAACTCGACACGCCAAGAGATCAGCGAGGAAAACACAACATATCAGCGTGCACATGATCATGTAACAATCCAAGATGGCGACATACGCAGTAAATAACGGAAGCTACACTCTCAAGAAACTCTGCCTCACAGCAAGAAAGTGTCGGATCGATCAGTAGATAGAACTACCACAGTCTAAGACACCGATATCACAAGTAATGTCCTCAGGTGGGTGCTCACAGGAAGAACGAGGGTCTCTCACATCACAAACTGTCAGTGAGATGGAAGAACAAGCTAGGAAACTTAACCCACATTCACGGTGGCAGATTGAATCAGATACAAGGACAGCAGGGGGAAAGAGCGACCTTCACGGCTGCCAGTTCGCTGGAGAGAGAGACCCCAGGCAAGGACATGCAAGGATAGGCATTTCGGTTTCGGGATCGCCCAAGCCCAAAACCAAAACCATTTCGGTTTCGTTTCGGCTGGTCTAGGCGGCCTCAAGAGGAGAGTGTCAGTCAATTTCGGTCGGTTTCGGTTGGTTTCAGGCGAAACTAATTAAATATTATTTTTCAGTTTAAAAATGCTACAGTAGTTTCTGCCAATTTCATTTTGGCCGAAACCAACAACCATGGGGACGTAGGGCACAACAAGGTTGGTGTCGGACGAGTTGCACTCGGCAGCATAGACAAGTTACTGAAAACGTCCCGAGGTCGACGCGTGCTCTGCAAGTCACACCAGTTCGACTGGGGCCAGCGGGCACACTGTAGCAACCCTGGATATTTATGCCTAATAAGGCTCCATATCCAGACCGCCTCCCACGAACGGACCGGAGTCTCACAAGGGATATCTTACACAAGTGTTCAGTAAGAATATAAAAGATAACCACACGAGTATAATATACAAGAAAGTACATGTATCTATACTTATTTACAACAAATTACACTATCCCAATACATTATTACATGCCCAAGAGAAAAGTACAACAACCTGGGCATACCCCGAGGGAGCAAAACTCACACAACCACAACTACAACTCAACTGCTGGTGGTACAAATCTACCACAACGCCACTGCAAATCAAACTCACAGTTAACACCTAAAAAGAACTGTAAGGGAGTGAGCCTCAAAAAGTCACAAGCTCATTAGGGACCTCTCAAAACAACAACAGGAACCACAGAGGGAACCGAGACCTCAACCCCCAAGGGTCTTACTGGCAACACTCACCGAAGAAGCAAAAGTGCTAACAGTAAATGTAATTAATGCAGCAAATAAATATGCCAACTAGTATTACTTCCGAGGAGTAAAGGGAACCATAAGACTGGTACAGAAACACCAGTCCACCCAATAACTGAAACAACTACGCTACAAGCCATACATGCAAACCAAACCACTAACGAACGGTAACAGAACCGACAGCAAGAGCCAGTCCACCACATATTGAATTAACAGAACACACCGGAAAGCTATCCATAAAAAGGTACAAGCCAACAAGTGGAAGGTCCTACAACACGACCTCTACAGAGCACAACTCCACCTCAACACCTGAAAAGGCTGGCACACGACGTGCCACAACAACCAACTACCCTCAAAGGGTACATGTACCAACAACCACGAGACACTATAACTAAACTACACACACAACTGTGCCACTAACTCAAGGCACACCACAAACGAGTAGAAACTACAACTGGTGAATCACCACTCCAAACCACAACCACTAGCAAAGCTCAAGTCAGAAGGAACGACGCCACCACGCGGATAAAGACTACTGGTTCATGACGCCAGTATCCAACCCGGACAACACAACACAAGAACTACCTCTCAGTTTCGCAACCACGGACGTAAGGTCCAACTGCCGCTCCACAAACATACAGTAAAGTCAACAAACTGTGGAAACCAACCAACACCACACCTGCAGACCACACACAACTGCAGGCCCATGCCTGGCACCTTTAGAGACTTCAGCCTGAGCTCTCTAAAGTGAGGCATTGGAAAATAAGACTAGTTGGGGGCCAGTACGTCTACTGGTGTTCGTACCCCCAACCACGAGCGCGCTACAAGCAACCAAACACAAACTCTCACACAAGTCGTTGTCCCCTGCCGGACGTACAACTCAAACACAGGAGTGAGGGTGTCAAGGAAGACGACACAGACCTCTATGGTACACACCGTACCGGGACACGCCCCGAGCACAACGTGCCTGGCTCACATGAACCCGGGGTACCCGACTGAAGAGGCATTCCAGAATAGGCGTCGGACCACCAAACTCGGCAAACACACAAGCCACAATGCATACTTAACATACTTATAAAACTTACATTCACAAACTATGATGATTCACATTTAAACTTGTCATTGGTCATCACATGACCTCCATAGCAACAACACACACCGATGCACATTAACCACATAACCCTAATATAATAACATATTAACATAATTAACATAACTCACAAACTACTCATAAACCAAACCATTAAACCTATAACATGCTTTACTAACATTAACCAACTTAAAATAACCTTAAACAGCCAAGGCTAGGTCCACACAAGACCATCACAGCACAACCACCACAAACACACCTCGGAAGCTGAAATGCAACGGACATAGGCGTCGCCTTTGAGAACGCGACGGCCTGCCCAAATGCGATTACAAGCCAAACACGACAGGGCCCAATGCCGCGACCAAAACGCGACGGCCCAACACGTTGCCTTTAAGCCAATCCAATTTAATCCCGACAGTTGAAGTGATAATCGCGACGGAACATTACGCCGCAATCAAGACAACACTAAACGGTACACCAAATCGCGACGGACCACCACAACATGTTCAACAAGAACGCGACAGGACCAACGGTTGTGTTCACACCAAATAATCCAACACCAATCGGAAGACATGAACGCGACAGACCAAATCGTCGCGTTCACATCAAAACGCGACGGGTCGAACGGTCACCTTTTTAGGAAAACCGCCGGCCTTCTTCCTTCCAGGAAACCAATCCACACACCATACAAACCCATAAATAAGCTCATAAAACAAAAGCTGAGCTACCACACACTATCATAACACAATTTGCTAACATCAAAGGTATTTAAATCAAAGTAAATCACAAAGGAAGTCTCCCTACCAACTAGAAGACCACGAAGAACGCAGAGAACGCCACATCGCCAACAAGTCCACGCTCCGAACGCCCTCGCGTGGAAATTGCGCCGAACGAGCCACCTGGAGGCAAAAAACCGCCGAAAAAAACCGCACAGCAGCTCCCCCTCACCCAAAACAGAGCAATAAGTGCCACGGTCAAAATCGCGACGTAGGCAGACATCGCGTTTAACATGCATTAAACGTGACAGACCAAACCGTCGCCAAACGCGCCGAGCCACAGAAAAACGGTTCAGTGAATCGCGACGTAGGTAGTCGTCGTATTCAAAACGCGACAACCTACTCCGTCGCCTTCTTCACCAAAAAACCAGCAAGCTAAATGGGCTAAAACATAAAGCCCACAACATCCTCACAACATTCGGAAGCCACAACCAAGGCTCAATGACCCCACATTGGCCATAAGCACCACACCAGAACCATTAAACTTGATCCGAACGGTCACGACGCTACACACACGATGTGGATGTTGCACCGCTGTCTGGCGTGGAGGAGGTCAGTGCCAACTGGCGTGCATATGACCATGCAGGACAGGAGTGCGAAGGTGCATGGCAAGCCCTGGGCCTCCACACAATGGGTTGGGGTTGAGGCGGTGGCCACCTGCTGCTGCGTCGCATGCGATGTGGTTCCGCGGGGACGCAAAGGCGTGACCTGGTGACACGACAAAGAAGCTAGCATGCAGCGACCGTGTGGCCTTGCAGACACGGAAGAGTGACGAGAAGGGGGGGGAGTTGCAGCGGAGGTGAGGAATGGGGCAAGGGTTTCTATTCTCTTTCTTTTGCATTCATTACCTCAAAAAGTGGGAATACATGCATATATATAGGAGTAGAACCCTATTAGTCCTCTCCACACTAACCAAAATACCCTTGAGTCAAAAAATAAAGCCAAAATCATATAGAAAGATATACAATAAAAGAAGAGGCTCCAATGGGCCACTAATGAACCACCAAATGCTCAAAGGACTAAAAGGATCCACTAAAATACATCAATCCATCATCACCAAGCCAAAGGGATGTCGCCATCGCTGCTGAAGGTCTTCAATGACGATAAACGTGGGTCGGGTCAAACCGAACCCATGCCCTGATGTCCTCAACGTGGTGTATGCATAGCACTTGAAGGTCTTGAAAACTTAAGAAAGAAAGCTCCACATGCCTCAAAAATCTCATCTGAAACTAGGGCCAAAGCAAGAGACAGCTTTGAAGCTTCAGCTGGTGTTGTGGGTGCTTGACATCTAATAGATGAAGTAGCCTGATTAGTATTCATATTAACTTCACTTAAACAATCGATAAACCCAGTGCAAAAGTACTTGGTGGCAAACTTGGACAGAGATGTGATCTGTGTATTCCTACATAATCCCTCCATATCAAGTTGTCAACTAGAAGACCAGCATATTCACATTATTTCTCCAACTACAATTCTCCACTCATCCACAAGTTATAAAACTCACTTCACTGTTTTAGAAAGTCAAAGCATTCTAGAAGGGGAAGCATACCACCTCGACCATGGAATACAAGATTGGATCGGCCGATTCCCCCTTCCATGACCTCAACCAACACTAAAACTCATCAATTCACAGGGCAGATTACAAGAGGAAACCCAGGAAACTCCATTAATTTGCTTTATCCATGAATTTTCCTCCTTGGCCATTGTTGAACCCCATAGATACTTTCTTCCATAAACATATAGATTTCAACAAAGAAAAGGTCATAAAATCATGCACAGTCATGGGTGCTGCAGTATTTAAGAGAATTAAAGAGGAAAAAAAAAAACATTGAGCAGCTGCACCACTGTCAAGTCAGTCCAAAAGGCTTCTCTTTCAGCTGGCCAAGGCTCCCTTGGAGTGCACCAATTGGCCCCCTTCTTCCGATAGTTGATGGGTCAAAACATGAGGAGAAAGAAGAGGGGGAGGCCCCATTTATAGAGAAAGGAGAGGGGGGGGAGATAAGAGAAAAAGAGGGCGCCAACACATCCTAATCCCACCAGGATTTGAACCCGGTGGGGACTAAAAGGGGGAAGGGTCGCCCCATCCTCCTATTTCCTTCCCCCCTTCTAGTCCTAGTACTACTAGGAGTGACTCCCTCTCACCCTTTTCCCTCTCCTAATAAGAATCCTCACCGGTGTTGCCCACCGATGGGGTTCCAAAGGGGGAACTTCTCAATCCCAGTCAGACCTCCCTCCCTCTCTTGCCCTCTTGAAGCATTCCAATCCCCACAGATGTACGACACTAGTAGGATTCAAAGGAGGAAAGGCAGGGCCATCCCCTCACTTCCCTAATTGATTCCCCCCAGTGCATGCCACTAGTTGGATTCAAAGAAGGAAAGGGCCACCACCCTCACTTGCCTAATTTGATCCCCCCCGGTGCATGCCACTAATGGGACTTAAAAGAAGGAAAGGCAGGATTGCCCCTGCCCCCTCACTTGCCTAATTTGATCCCCCCGGTGCATGCCACCGATAGGACTTAAAAGAAGGAAGGGTGGGACAACCCATTCATAAAATTCAAAGCAAGAGGGAAGAAGAAAATCCTCACCGGTGCTTGACACCGGCGAGGTTTTGAAACAGGCAATGAAGAAGCGCCCAAGGGAGCAGATAAAAGGGGGAAAGAAATCCCATCGGTGAACCCCCCCTCCCCCCAGTCAAGTTTTGAAAAAGGCAATGGGACAGCACCCAAAGGGAGAAGGTAAAGGGGGGAAGAAACCCCACCAGTTCATCTCACCAGTGGCGTTTTAAGAAAGGCAAGAGGAAACTACCATCGCCCCCCCCCCCCTTCTCTCTCTTTCCCATGTTGCTTCTCTCCCCTATATATAAAGAGGTTGCATTCCCTGCACAAGACAACAAGTGAGAAAAATCACTCAAGGAAGAGAAGACACAGTGCAAAGGAGTGCACACTGCACCAAGAGAAGAAGAAGAAGAGAAAGAGAAGAAGAAAAAGGTAACAAGACAACTCAAGTCAGCACGAAGAAGAAGAAGAAAAGCAAAGCTTAAGGGGTTCAGGACAGGGAAAAGCCCCAAGAAAGCTGTTCATGCGCACTAAGAGCAGGGGGTGCAAATTTGGAACAAAACCCCTCCAGGAGCAGAACGAACAGCTCAAGGCTATACTTCAAAGAGGCAAGCTTGGGAAAATGATTTATAAACTGGCGTGGTAGAGTTGATCATTCAGCACGAAGAAGAAGAAGAAAAGCAAAGCTTAAGGGGTTCAGGACAGGGAAAAGCCCCAAGAAAGCTGTTCATGCGCACTAAGAGCAGGGGGTGCAAATTTGGAACAAAACCCCTCCAGGAGCAGAACGAACAGCTCAAGGCTATACTTCAAAGAGGCAAGCTTGGGAAAATGAATTATAAACTGGCGTGGTAGAGTTGATCATTCAGCACGAAGAAGAAGAAGAAAAGCAAAGCTTAAGGGGTTCAGGACAGGGAAAAGCCCCAAGAAAGCTGTTCATGTGCACTAAGAGCAGGGGGTGCAAATTTGGAACAAAACCCCTCCAGGAGCAGAACGAACAGCTCAAGGCTATACTTCAAAGAGGCAAGCTTGGGAAAATGAATTATAAACTGGCGTGGTAGAGTTGATCATTCAGCACGAAGAAGAAGAAGAAGAAAAGCAAAGCTTAAGGGGTTCAGGACAGGGAAAAGCCCCAAGAAAGCTGTTCATGCGCACTAAGAGCAGGGGGTGCAAATTTGGAACAAAACCCTCCAGGAGCAGAACGAACAGCTCAAGGCTATACTTCAAAGAGGCAAGCTTGGGAAAATGAATTATAAACTGGCATGGTAGAGTTGATCATTCAACAACCCCCAACTTCTCCTGCGAGTGAGCGCCTATCCAACCAGCCACGGCTAGAGAAACCCAAGTGGACCCCAGGCCACCACCTAGAGAAATGGTCCATCAAGAGACTCGACCCTCTCAATTGTCTGTGGGAGAGGCGATAGGGTCACAAAGGCAGCTGATAGAGAAAATGATTGAGGCAAAGCTTGCCAAACATGAGGGGGATCAATACTTTTGATATTTACAAAATGCCTTTCCTCATCCACCATCTTCGAAAGAGACTTCTGCCCAACTACCCGAAGTTCTCAAGTTCACAAGGTATGATGGGAGAGGGTCTCCCAGCGAGCATCTAGCATTCTAGCCCATTATTTTTCTAGCATGGTGAGCTAGCAGATGAGTCATTCCTGCTCAGGTACTTTGCTACCTCCTTCATTGATACCACATTCCAATGGTATTCTAAATTGAAACGCAACTTAGTGTTGGACTGGGAGGACATCAAAAGAAGTTCCTGGAAAAGAAAAGTGAGACTAACCAAGCTTATCTCCCTCAAACACAACAAGAACGAGTCAGCCCTTGACTATATAAAGACTATAGCATGAGAAGTGACAATCCGCCCATGCAGAAAATCCTCACTAAAAAGGCAATGAGGCAGCGCCCAATAGAGAAGCTAAAGGGGGAAAGAAACCCACCAGTGGGGTTCCAAGAAAGGCAAGAGGAAACTACCTCGCCCCCCCCCCCAACATGCTGCTCCTCTCCCCTCTATATGAAGAGGGTTGTGGCCCCTGCAAAAGACAACAATAAGTTAGAAAAACCACTCAAGGAAAACAAGACACACTGACATAGTGCAAGGGAGTGCACAGTACACCAAGAGGAGAAGGAGGGTTCCAACTTCCAAGAAAGGCAAGAGGAGACTACCACCACCCCCCCCTCCCCACCCACACACACTGCTCCTCTCCCCTCTATATAAAGAGGGTTGTGCCCCCTGCAAAAGACAACAATAAGTTAGAAAAATCACTCAAGGAAAAAAAGACATAGTGCAAGGGCACCAAGAGGAGGACAAAGAGAAGAAGAGAAAGAGAAGAAGAAAAAGGCAACAAGGCAACTCAGGTCGGCACTAAGAAGAAGAAGAGAAGAAGAAAAGGAAAGCTTAAGGGGTTCAGCATAAGGAAAAGTCCCAAGAAAGTTGTTCCTGTGCACCGAGAGCAGGGGGTGCAAATTTATAAAACCCCACGCAAATTAACTAATTGATCGAGACCCTTTTTTAAGTTGTACATCTTTTTTGATATACTTTGTGTATTACTGTATATAATACATCCAAAAGGGAGTGTTTTTAACCTAGTGAACATATGATCAGAGCAAAACCCAAATTTCATGGGTAACTGCAATAATACCCTGATCTTTCGGCTAATTGCAATAATGCCCTACTTTCTGACTAATTACTTATTTGACCTTTTTTGCCAACCCAAACCGAACCGAATATAGATGTCAACCCAAACCAAACCGAACCGGAGTTATTTCGGTTCGGTTCAGTTCAAACCGAATTCCCACATTTAATTAAATATATTTAAATTTATTAATATTCATACAATAAAAAGAAGAATAAAATATAAAAATATGTATATTTATATGTAAATTTAGTCATATAATTATATTTTTAGTACTTATAATATAAATATTATTATAATTATATTAAAAATCGATTTCTTCGGTTTACACAGTTCGGTTCGGTTTCACAAATTGAGAAACCGAACTGGCCAATTTGATTTGGTCCGGTTTGGTTCTTCAGTTTGAACCGAAATTTGAACACTCCTATATGTAATGACATGAATTATCCCCCAACAGCAGTCTATACATTTTAAATGGAATGTATAAATGAGGAAAACAATAAAAAACAATATAACATAAAAAGGCAAAATGAACAAGGCATATTATTCAAATATCTAGATGGCTAAAGCAATGATACATACAAATAATGAATGAACAAACAAATAAATTAGTAGACAATGACGATTACAATTAAGTATGTTTTTCGAGAAACTCTTTATTTCTAAATTCCCATTCTAATTAGTCGGATTATGGGCATCATGTGGAGGTTAATCAGGGGTATTAGATTATATAATTGACATAATTAACATCAACTTAAGTTGATGGGGAGAGGCAAAGGACATGAGCCTACATTATCAGGCCTGGTCCAAAAACACACAAAAAACACACATATGCCAATAAAACCAATTAAAACAAACTAACAAATAAAAATAAAAAACAAATTGTGAGAGGTTTTGTGATGAGATTTTTCTCACGAAAACAGTCATCTGTTTTGGATGAACTCCAATGCCTTTTTCCTTCTTTTGAGCGGAGGGTGTTCCCCATGACCGCAAGGGCACCCCCCTCAGCTTTCCTTCAATTTTCATATACCTCCAGCACCATCAGAGATCAACCACTTCACACAGGCAAGGATGGCAAACTCAGTTTCGGTTTCAACTGGGTCCGAAACCGAAATCATTTCAGTTTCGTTTCGGCCGGTCTCGGGCAGCCTTATGGGAGCTGGTTTCGGTCGGTATCGGCCGGTTTCGGTCGGTTTCGGCTGGTTTCAGCCGAAACCAATTAAATATTATTTTTTTCAGTTTCGGCATTGTTACAGTAACATTTCGGCCGAAACTTTTCTGTTTCGGCCGAAACTGTCAACTATGCACACAGGTCCTCAGAGATCATAGTTCAAGCAAATCTTCAGAACCAACCATCATGATACAATGATTGACAACCCAAGGTCCCAAACCATCTGTTATGACGTTTCTCCTTGCACACATCAGACCATCTACCTACACTCCATATAATGTCCATTCCCTAGGCACCTGGTGCAGCAACCCCCCATCTACAGGAGGTGGAAAACTTTTGAAGGTTTCTTGATCGCATGCCTACTCTCCCCAGCAACTTTCCTCATTTCCCTTAATTTTCCTCCCGCTCCCAAAAACACATCATCCAGGTTAAGTGGGTAAACATGTTTAACTTGCCTGGCATCAAGGCTTGGTATTGCTCTTTTCAATCAGAATCCTGTTACATTAAATGGGCATAAGAAGGAAAGGGAGAAGAAAAGCAAGGACTTTAAATCACTAACATTTGGAAAAGTCAAGTTAAAAATAAACAATAGTGAACTAATACAAGAAAGCATTCATGAATCAAGCATCCAGAGTAAAAAAAAGGTTATCATACAACTCTCAAGAACTCTCTCTCTCGAGCATATTTTGAATCACGTATGGTTGTTGCATATGTAGATCTACAAGAGGAACATTCTCATTAGAAAACAAAAAACAAAAACAAACTAGAGCAATTCAAAATCACCTATAAGGATTATTCCCAATCCACAATAAAATCTCCAGGAAATGAATCAAAAGAGTTAAACAATAAGCAAGTAAAAAGAAAAAACACTGTGAGACCTGCACGCTGAAGAAACCCATAACTCAGAAAATGATAGAATGGCAACAAATAATTCGGAAAATCACACATGTACGATATAAAAAAAGATGTCTGCAGAAAGGTGAAGATAAAAGAACTACCAATATTAGAAGTAATAACCCAATAGTGAAAACATCAGTTGATCTATAGAAAGCTGTATGTTCCCATTTCAAGCACCATTAAAAATCATACATCAAATTTCGTTCATGAGCCAAAATATAGAATTAGTCTGCTGAAATGTGAAATGTTCCCATACATTCCAGGAATGCTTATAGACAATAAGACTCCACTAAGACAACCCTGGTACATGATCAGTCTCCAACCAGGATGCAGAACTTCATCTAGTTAATCTAAATAATGCTTCTTGACTGTTGACAATAGATAAATACGACTTGCAATTAAGTATTCAGATGTGCGCATTATCTCTAATTCAAGACAGAGCATTAAAGGAATGAATGGCATTAGATACATTGAAGCCCTTCCCACAATCTCAACAGAGAGCCCACTACAGGCAGTTTTCTGCCTATGCATTGTTTTCCAAATTGAAGATATATGCTATTAATTGTAGCGAATGTATCAGCTCCCTTTCCCAATACCATACATCATAATCTGTAACAATGGGCATTCAGTCATTAGCCTATTCATAGACTTCAAAACCTGTCTCTTACTTTTGCCATCTACAAATTATATTAAGATCCCACAACACAATTTCAAAATAAAATAGAACTTAAGATGCACTCATCACTTTCTTGTCAATAATGATAGATGTATTCCATTTCAGCACATTGTTCTAATTTGCTATCTCCTGCAAGTACAAGCTTTAATGAAATCATGAATCCTGATGTCATGAAACTTACGATTCGAATCATTAGACAACGGAGAATTCTGTTGGAACATCGGCCATAAATCAAACAACTTTAACCCAAAACTAGTTAACTGTCTGCATGAAGACCATCTAGAAGACCAACAAAGAGCAATACAGCAATGCCTAAAAGTGGGATCACTCACTCAGTTATAACGAGGTCCAAAGGCAAATAATCAATTTGAGCCGCTCCAAGATGCCTATCAGGTATCATATTGTAGTCCCCTGTATAGACCATAGTAGCATCACCCACTTTGCATAGAACATCGCTGCTCCAAGGACCTAGAGGAAGGATATCATACAAAATGAGACAAATGAAAATGGATATATAAGATAAATAAAAAAGCCAGCCCATGGGAGCTACACGGAAAATACCAGACATATGAAACAGAGAAGGATGCTAAGGATCATGACAAAAAGAACTTGTGGCCAGCAAAGAGCTGGTCACAAAATAGGCATCTTAATTGCTCAATTACACTGCATGAGGATTCAGGACCACCAAAAGATAAAGTGAGTTTATCCTTATAAAATAGTGTATACAAAGTGCAAGCACAGACAAGTAATTTACCATATGAATGAATAATTAAGCCATTCTGATGGGTAAATACTCTGTCAATTTTTCATTTTTTCTGCCATCCAAAGAAAGTAAAATAAGCAATTAAAAGCTCTTCATAAAGTAAACTTCAACAAAAGCCTCCTAGTTGGGGTGATTACGGATAGGATTGTGTGGAGGGCGGCCTCTGTACTGGGGTGTAGGATTGGCAGCTTCCCAGTCTCTTAGTTTGGGGCTCCCTCTCACTCTGTGTGCTCTCATATCTTCTGACTGGAGGGCCATTATTCTCAAGCTCGAGTTCAGGTTGGCGGGTTGGAACTTGGAAGGCCAGGACTTTGTCTTACGGGGCGACATGTGCTATGCAGCTCTATTTTGGATAGTCTGCCGACGTATTTTCTTTCTATGGTCAGGATCTCTAAAAAGGTGGCCAAGAGGATTGAGGCTATTCATTGCAGATTTTTCTGGCATGGTAGCAAGAATAGATGTAGAGGCTGGCATGGTGTAACATGGGGGAGGGTCACCACAAGCAAGGCTCAGGGGGTCTGGGCCTAAAGAATATCAAGGACTCAACCTTGCCCTTTTGTGTAAGTGGATGTGGAGAATAGGGAGTGTAGAGGACGGTCTTTGGGCCAGTATCATCAGGCAAAGATATTTTGGGAGAATTGGAGTCTGGGACCTTCTTCCCTCTCCGTGGGCCAATACTTCCCTGCTCTGACGGGATATTTTCTTGTGCAAAGATGTTCTCTCAGGTGCCAGGGTTCGACTGGGGAAGGAGGACAAGGCTCTTTTTTGGAAGGACAGGTGGTACGGAGACCTTTCCTTCGGTGTTCTATTCCCCAGACTTTTTCGCTTGGCTGTGGATCATCTTTTCTCTGTTTCCCAAGTCACTGAACCTACTCTGCCTAGTAGGGTGTGGTCGCCAATTTTCAGGAGGGATCTATCGCAGGATATGCGCTTCAGCTCTAGAATCTACTATCCCTCTCATCTCCATCCACCTCTCGGACAGTGAGGATGGGTGGATGTGGCGATGGGAGAAGGGAGGTTGTTTCTCAGTCAGCTTGGCACTTCATATCATATCCGGTGGAGGGGTTCGCCATGCCCTACATGATCAGGCTTGGAAGCCTACGAGTCATTTAAAGGTGAAAGTTCAACTTTGGAGAATCTCTATTGGGAGCTACCCACGCAGGATAGGTTGCACTAGTTTTTGCCAGTGATTCAGACCACATGTGCCTTATGTGGGGAGGAGGACGAGACCCTAGATCATCTTCTTTTGTTGTTGTTGCTATACTCTAAGAGTTTGGAGGGAGGTGACCGAGAGGACTCATTGCGTCTTTAGGCATCACTTGGAGGTCCAGCAGTTGATTGAGCGGCGGGATAGACAGTGGCATACCAAAGGTGATAGAACAGTATGGTGGCTCATTTTTCATGCTACCTTATAGATGATTTGGGGGGAAAGGAACAACTGAATTTTTACAAGAGTTGCTTGGGATGCAAAGGCTCTCTTTATTGGGATTTGTAGTAAAGTTAAGGAATGGGCCACAACTATTTGTAATGTGAACCATTCCAATTCTTCACTTTTTACTTTGCTAGGGGGGTAGAGGTCACCATTCCATCTTGGAGTGGCTTTGTGACGTATAGACGATCAGTGCTATTTTTAGGCTTTTTCCTTTTGGCCTATACTTGTACATTCCTTCTCTCTTTTCATTAATATACTTGTGGTACTATCCACACTTCAAAAAAAAAAAAAGAAGACTGGCCTAATTCCATATCCAACATACGTCACTATCGATGGACCTCAACAAAATTATTCAACATTTGCTCCTGTTCTTTGAGGATTGGGGGCAGGAAGCACATATATGTAATATAACATTTTCATATAATGGGGTGTTTTCGTGAGAAAAAGAATGTTTTTATAGATTCTCTCTTGATTTCTTCGTTTATTTGGAATAGGCCTATTGATGTACGCTTGTTTGCCTCTCCCCATCAACATTACTAATGTTAATTATATCAATGATCCCTGATTAACCACCATGTGATACCCATAATCTGGCCAATTAGGAAAGGAATTTGGAAACAAAGCAGTTTCTAAAAGAAACTTAATTTCGTTATCCTTATCCACTAATTTATTTCATGCTCATTCATTGTTGGGGTGTATACCACCCCCCTTTTTTATCCAGACATTTGAGTGACATGATCCATTCATTTAACTTTTATTTTTATCGGCTACATTGTTTTTATTGCTCCCTTCTTTATGTCACATTTTAAACTACATAAACTACCCTCTCTGGGGAATAATTCATGTAATTTCATGCTCAAATCGTGGACTGATTAAGTAATTCGTTGATTCCATTTCTAAAGAGTTCAGGATATAACTGCAATTTTCCCATAAAATAAGCTTATTGATGTGATCATGTGTTCCAAACTTTAAAACAAGATTCACCCCCTCTCCCCTTCTTTTGATACAGTTCATGGATCACATAAGGTTGTATAAACTATCCCTTTGAGGCATAGTTCATGTAATCATATACTCGGCCTAAATTGCTTCAAGTATTATAGCAATTCCTGAGGGGCCCGAGGTATTATTGCAATCTTCCTAGGAATAAGTATTTTGATATACTCATATTTCTCAAGAAAAAAAATTCACTTTCTGATATGCTTAAGGGATTAAATGTATTACATCGACTTAATCAAATTTGCACAACTTCAAAAGAAGTCTTGATGAAAAATAATAATTTGCAGGGGCTTTACCACAAATCTGTAGTACCTGCCTGGCTGCCTCAATCAGGGACATCATTTCTTTGGATTTTTCCTTGTGCTGATCCTTTTTTGATGGGCTTTCTCTTCCTCCACCCCCCCCCCCTTTCTCTTTGGTGCTGATCTAATTGTCTTCTCTTTTTGTTCTTCTCTTCTCTCCCTTACTAGGCACAAAAATCTTTCTACCCTTACTTGGTGATTTCTTCCCTTAATCTTTGTGTTTTTTATAAGGAGAAGGGGGACCTTTTTGTATAGAGGTGAAGAGGCAACAAGGGACAACCTCACATGCCCTATTTTGAGTCCAACCAGTTAGATTCACTGTTAGAGCTTCATCTCTCCCTTTAGACCCTGCCTTCCTTCCTCTTTTAGAACTCACCAGTGTCATGCACCAATGAAGATACTTTTCTTTTCTTTTTTTTTTGAATTCAAGCTTTATCCATTTTTTTAGGGACCAACCTGAGTTTCTTTTTCTTCTTTCTTTATCTTCTCATTGGTACAGGAAGCCTTCTAACTTTGCTTTCTTCTTCACTGTCTTCCCTTGATCTTCTTCTCCTTTTGCCTTAAGCTTTTCTTCCTTTTTCCCTTCAGCTTCTCCTTGACCTAAAGTAGGACATATGTCCTCCTTTATATAGAGAGAGAAGGGACAGCAAGGGGGCAAGGTAGTGCTGGGCTTTACTATATTGCTTAGAACCCTACCGGTGAAATGCACTGCTGGATCATTTCTTTCTTTTTTTGAAACCTCACTGTTGCCATGCACTGGTGAGATTTATTTCCTTCTTTTTTCTTCTGCTGTTCAAAGCACAGATTGACTTGTTTTGAACCCCACCATGAGATGCATAGGTGGGAATTAAAAATGGGTGGGGTGGATGCTCTTTCCTTATTTTTAACCGCATCGATGTCATGCACTGGGGAGGGTTTAGAATGGCCATGCAGTGAGAGATGGCCAAAACATTCCTCATTTTGAACCTCGTCGGTGTCGCGCACTTCTGAGGATTTAAAATAGTCATACAGTGAGTGTTGAACACCGGTGAGATTTAAAATGGCCACATAGTGAGTGTTGGCCAAAACTTTCCTTACTTTGAACCATGCCGGTGTCGCACACTGGTAAGGATGGCCAGCGATGATGGCTGACCAAAATTTTCCTTATTTTGAACCCAAAAACTTTCTTTGTTTTGGATTAAAAACTTTCCTTATTTTGAATCCAAAAACTTACCTTATTTTGGATCCAAAAATTTTCCTTGTTTTGGATCCAAAAATTTTACTTATTTTAAATCCAAAAACTTTCCTTATTTTGAACCTAGAAACTTTCCTTGTTTTGGATTCAAAAACTTTCCTTACTTTGAATCCAAAAACTTTCCCTATTTTGAACCTTACTGATGTCACCCACTGGTGAGCATTTGAAAATTGAAACGGCCACACTAAGAGGGGGTAGTGACGGTAGTCAAAAGTTCCCATTTTTTGAACCCCATTGGTCACATGCACCGATGGGGATTTGAAACCCACTTAAAGAGAGAAAAGGGGTGCGGCCAAGGTTACCCTCTTTTGAGTCTCAATGGTGTCATAAACCGGAAAGGGTTAAAGGTAGGCTGGTTATCGCAAGGGTAGGAAGGAACTTGGCTTGGGTTCTTATTCGAGGAAAGGAGAAGACCAGCTATGGCTGTCTTGAGGCCAGGAGGAGGAAGAAGATAACAGGGGAAAGGGGTGCTCCCTTTCCCCTTTGGACCCTCACCAAGCCCAATTTCCTACTACGCCCACCCCTCCTTTTTTCCCACTCTTCCCTCTATAAAAAGAGGCTGCCCCCCTCTCTTCTTCTCGCTCACTCTTTGGCACAACCACCAGTGAGAAGGAAAGGCTACTTACCATGCCCTCAAGGAGAAAATGACCAGGTGAAAGGGGCTTGTGGTTGGCTTGGCAAAGGCACAGGTGGCAGGTGGATTTTTCTTTCTTTTAATGGCCATTATCACTGTGTATGAATGTGCCTTGCTCCCCTTTTTCTTATTGCAATTCATATGTTACAAAGGGGATAATTTTAAAGGAGTCCAACAAATGCCCCCCAAAACTGTCGGCAATAAACATGGGTTCAAAGTAAATTTTGGATTCAAAATAAGTAAAGTTTTGTATTCAAAACAAGGAAAGTTTCTACATTCAAAATAAGAAAAGTTTTTGGATTCCAAATGAGTAAAATTTGTGGATCCAAAACAAGGAAATTTTCTAGATTCTAAATAAGGTAAGTTTTTGGATTCAAAATAAAGGAAGTTTTCAAGTCCAAAACAAAGAAAGTTTCTGGGTCCAAAATAAGGAAATTTTTGGCCAGCCATCCTCTCTTGGCCATCCTCACCGATGCACAACACCGGCATGGCTCAAAATAAGGAAAGTTTTGGCCAACACTCACTATGTGGCCACCTTAATCCTGACCGGTCCACGACATCGACAAGGTTCAAAATAAGGAATATTTTGGCCATCTCTCACTACTTGGCCATTCTAAACCCTCCCCAGTGCATGACACCGATGGGGTTAAAAATAAGCAAAGAACACCCTCCACCCACCCATGTTTAACTCCCACCGGTGCATCTCACTGGTGGGGTTCAAAACAAGGAAACAAGGGGCAATTTGTGCTTTGAACAGCAGAAGAAAAAAGAAAGAATAAATCTCACCAATGCAAGACACCAATGAGATTTCAAAAAGGAAAAGAAATGACCCAGCAAGGGGAGCAAAGGGAGAAGCAAACCCCACTGGTGTATTTCATTGGAAGGGTTCTAAAGAATATAGTAAATCCCCAGCACTACCTTGCCCCCTTGCTGCCCCCTCTCCCTCTAGATAAAGGGGACATAACTCCTATCTTAGGCCAAGGAAAAGAAGGAAAAGCTGAAGGGAAAAAGGAAGAAAATCTTAAGGCAAAAGGAGAAGAAGATCAAGGGAAGAAAGAGAATAAGAAGGCAAAGCTAGAAGGCTATTTCTGCACCAAGGAGAAGATAAAGAAAAATATAAAGAAGAAAAAAAACTCAGGTTGGTCCCTAAAAAATTGGATAAAGCTTGAATTCAAAAAAAAAGGAAAGAAATCCTCATTGATGCATGACATTGGTGAAGTTCTAAAAGAGGAAAGAAGACATAATCTAAAGGGAGAAGAAACCCCACCAATGAATCTAACTGGTAGGACTCAAAATAGGACAAGTGAGGCTGTCCCTTGCTGCCCCTCCACCTCTATATAAAAAGGTACCATTTCTCCTTGGAAAAAATTTAAAGATTAGGAGAAGAAATCACCAAAGCAAGGGTAGAAAGGTTCCCTTGCCAAGCAAGGGAGAGAAGAGGAAAAAAATGTCAGCACCAAGGAGAAGAGGAATAAAAAAAGGAAGAGAAAGCTCACTGAAAAAGGATCAGCATAGGGAAAAATCCCAAAAAATGCTGTCCCTGCACATTGAGGGCAGGGACTATAGATTTGCAGTAAAAACCCTGCAAATTAATTTATTCATCAAGACTTTTAAAGTTGTGCAAATTTGCTTATGTCTTGATGTAATATGTCTGATCCATTAAGTATATCAGAAAATAAATTTTTTTCGAGAAATATGAGTATATCAAAATCCTTATTCCTAGGAAGATTGCAATAACACTTAAATCAATTTAGGCTGAGTATATGATCACATGAACTATGCTTCAAAGGGATAGTTTATGCAACCTGGTTTGATCCATGAAATGTATCAAAAGAAGGGGAGAGAGAGTGGATCTTGTTTTAAGGTTTGTGAACCATGAACCATGATCGCATCAATAACCTTATTTTATGAGAAAAGTGCAGTAATATCCTGAACTCCTTAGAAATGGAATCAACACTCAAATTTCTGGTCAATTACTTAATAACTCCATGATTGAGCATGAAATTACATGAATTATTCCTCAAGATGGTAGTTTATATAGTTTTAAATGTGACATGAAGAAGGGAGCAATAAACAACAATGTAGCCAATAAAAATAAAAGTTAAATGAATGGAGCATGCCAATCAAATGTCAGATAAAAAAAGGGGGTGTTTGGGGTTCTCAGATCCTTCGTTATCGGGTTTTCTGGGTGTTGTGGCCATTGTATGGCTTGAACAGGTTGTTTGGCTTGGAATTCACGGGTTCTGGGAGCCCAAAACTATGTCGCGCGGGTATCAGTCTGGCATTTTGAAATGTGTCGATCATACGCAGCGAGACAGAAGCCTAGGAATCGATTCTCATCCTAGGTCTGAGAGTCGATTTCCTGGTGTTTAGGAATCGACTCCCATGTGTCGCGTAAGGCATTGGCGGCACGACTCTTGTCGCACACTCATCAACTTGTGGACTGCATTATGTTGGTTTAGCGCAAAGTTCAAGCCGTCTTATAAACTTAAAACTCCACTAGTTTACCACTGGGGACATGTTGAGGGCATATTGTTTGGAATGGAGAAGCTCATGGGAAGCACCTTAGCATAGTAGAGTTTGCTTATAATAATAGTTATCATTCTAGCATTGGAGTTGCTCCTTACCTGGCACTACATGGTAAGCCTTGTAGAACCCTTTGATTTGGCATGAGGTGGGGTGAAAGACAACTTCTTGGACCGGAAATAATTTAACAATGTGCTGAAGTGGTGAAGTTCATTAAGGCAAACATTAAGATAGCACATGATCGCTAAAAGAGTTATGCGGACTACAAAAGAAGACCATTACACTTGAGGTTGGTGAATATGTGTTCCTAAGGGTTTCTCCTACCAAAGGAGTCATGAGGTTTAGCAAGAAAGGTAACTTGGGTCCCCGTATAAGACCATTCAGGATTATTAAGAAGATTGGAGAGATGGCTTACAGAGTGGAGTTTCTTCTAGATTTCCCAGATGTGCATAATGTTTTCCATGTTTTCATGTTAAAGAGGTATGTTTCAGATCCATCTCATATCATAGATTATTCAGCAGTTGACATTGCTCCAAATTTTTCCATGGGAGTATTCAGGACAAGTGGTGGAGTGCAAATTGAGGAACAAGGAAATTCTTTTAGTTAAGGTTTTATGAGAGAATCATATGGGAGGAGAAGTCACATGGGTGATGGCTGATGAGATGAGGAGGTTGTATCCCTACTTGTTTGAGTAAACATTAAACCAAAGTAAGTTTTGTTGATACGTATGCTGCTTAGTAGCTTTATGTCTAATTCGTGTGATGAATAGATTTCTTCTAATTTTGATGACGAAATTCCTTTTTAGATGGTTATAATGTAGCGTTCAGGGTTCTTGGATTCTTCGTTATCAGGTTTCCAAGTGTTGCGGCCATTGTATGGCTTGGACAGGTTGTTTAGCTTGGAATTCGCATGTTTTGGGAGCCCAAAATTTTGTCGCGCGGGTATCAGTCTACGCGTTTTGAAACACGCCAATAATACACAACGCGACAGACTAGGTCTAGGAGTTGATCTCCTAGTGTTTACGAATCGACTCTTATGTGCCGCACAAGGCGCTAGCGGCGCGACTCTTGTGCGATTGCATTCTGTTGGTTTGACCGCCATCCTTGTGTCTGAGAGTCGATTCGGGAATGGATTCTCCTCGTCGGGCAGAGGGTCTTTGATGCGACCATTGTCGCGCGTAGAGTGTCTTGCGCGACTTGTTCTATTGGTTTGACCGGTCGCAGGAGACACATGTTAATGATGAAGACGCGTGGTGGAATGCATGGCATCGTTGTGTGACATGTGGTATTTGAGTTTTTAGTCGCGCAAGGAGGTAGTGGCGTGTCTCTGTGTCCCACCTAGTCATGTGCGATTGTGCGTGCATTATGGGGATTGAAGTTTATTAAAGAGGGGTGCCGACAGAGAGAGAAGTTTGCTACTTCTCTGCTTCGGCCAGCACCCAGAGGCGTCTTCTCCAGCGATCCATGAGGAGTTGGTGGAGTTTCAATCTGGTCTTGGTGATTTTGGATCCTTAGAAGTTGGGGTTTCTCTAGAAGACCCTTTAAGGGTTGACTTCTTCAAGTTAGTAGGCTAGTTTCCATGTTTTTCATTGGATTCTTGGAAAATCTTTACTATTTGGGCATGCATGGGTGTTTTGTGATGAGTTTTAAGCTTAGAAGCATGCTACAATGTACTATCCTGGCTTACATGCTTCAGATTGTGTTAGAAAGCATGAAAGTTTAGTTAGGGATGATGGAAATCATGTTTTAAACTTTAATTTCCTGATTCTTACCATGCCTAGACTCCTGTGGAGCTCCTCTTTCAAGTACAGTCGATTGCATGTGGTTTCTAAGGCATGAAATGGGGTTTTTTGATTTGTTGCGCAGTGTTGGTCTTCTGTGTTGAGATGCGTGGATTCATTGTGGCACATTTCCAGAATTCTTGTGTGTGACTGATGAGTTTCAAGTCGTGCGCACTGTAATTGGCGCATCTCTCTCCTAGTTACCTTATCGCGCCCACTTTAGTAGGCGCGTCTAGGATCTGGGTAGGTAGTGAAGGGGCTTTTCTGATTATGGCGATTATGACTAATTGGAATATGTTTCAATGATCGTTTTACATTCGGTTGGTTTGTTGGAACACTGTGTTATTTGCCTTGCATCATCCACTAGTCAGAAGCCCCAGTACCATGGTTTGCCGGATCGATCGGAAGGCGAATCGGGTTTGATTCGCATGGGTATATATATATTATATACAATATATCATATGATATATATATATATACATTACATATATCATATTTGAGACACATTTATATTTTTTAAATACATATATGTAATATATATCATATTTATAATGTATTTTATATATTACAAATATGATATAATATTATATATATACATGACATAATATTATATATATAAGGGGCGAATCGGCCAATGAGAGTGAATCAGGAATCGGGTTTCCCCTTATTCACACCGATTCGGGGGAATCGGGCCGATTCGCCCCGATTTGGCAAGCCATGCCCAGTAATATGTACGTTGCACTGTGTGTGCTGACAGGATTAGTCCCAGTGTTGTGTGAGCCATCAGGATTTGGTGTCGTCTCCTTGGACTCCCTTTGTATGTGCCCTTCTCTAAGTAAGAGAAAGATGGTATAGGACAACGTCTAGAATCTTGTGTTGCTTTAGTACTCATGGTTGGGGAAGTGACACTATACAGACGTACGAGTCCCCAACTAATCCCTGGTCAACTTCTCACGACCTCACTTTTTGGGCCCCGGAACCCAAATAAGTCAGACAAGCGTGAGACTATAGCCCGACCAGGTTGCACGTGTGGTTGTGTTAGATTAGTCTCCATTGCCTCACATTGTCTGGGACTGCAGGCATGGAGCTGCAGCTGGAATGTGTTTCTAGCTGCAATACTATCGTGGGTGTGTGTTGTGTGCTACTTGTTCGGGTTTGTTTTGTGACCCTAATGAGCATTCTACCTTCCGACTCGTGGTTTAGACTACATATTCCGTATTAATTGTTAATAGTTAGCCTTTCCTTTTCGCGTAAGGTTATTCGTTATTGCTTACATGTTTTACCTGCTCCGACTTTTGGGAGATTGCCCTATTGAGTTGATGAATATGTAAGGTTCATTCCCCTACTTTTGTTTTTGAGGAGATAATGAGTAGGCTAGCGCATAGACTCAGACCGAGCCTCAAGAGTGAGGGCATCGTGGTATCTCCAGCAGTACTCTTTCTGTTTTGTACACCTTGGGATATTCCCCGGATGATGTACTTATATGACTTGCAGCTATATTATGTTTGGGAATATAAACTAATGCGCTTATGTATATATTTCTACTTGTGAACCTCCTATGCATAGCATGTTGAGCTTTATGTTCTTGTAATCCCACAAGACCGACATTATTTCCCATCCAAGTTTTCTGTTTCATGGAATGGCGGTGCCAGATCGGGTCCCTGATGAGTCTAGGCGACGTGGGCCGTCACAATAATGCACCCTAACAATGAATGACCATGAAAATAAATTAGTGGATAAGGATAACAAAAATA
Source organism: Colocasia esculenta (assembly GCA_014218235.1). Classification (NCBI taxonomy): domain Eukaryota; kingdom Viridiplantae; phylum Streptophyta; class Magnoliopsida; order Alismatales; family Araceae; genus Colocasia; species Colocasia esculenta. Next base: position 5,534,809 of record CM024753.1, read on the forward strand.
TGTTTAAACTGCTTTGTTTCTAAATTCCTTTCCTAATTAGCCGGATTATGGGCATCACATGGTCGTTAATCAAGGGTCATTGATATTGTAATCGATATAATTAACAACAACTAATGTTGATGGGGAGAAGTAAATGAGCCTACATCAATAGGCTTGTTCCAATAACCAAACACAATGGCCTTTGAGTATAATTATGATGAGATAGGGATTGGAGGATATGATGCCCTGAACAAAGCTGTTGTCCCCACATCAAGTTTTCACTTGTCATTAGTATATAAGTGTGATTATAATAGTAGAACCCTCTCCAATGACCAATCATTGGCTTAAGCTTTTGAGTTCGACAATCCAATTTGATAAATCCTAACATGGAATCAGAGCCCACAATATGATAAGTTTATCATGATACAAATGACAAAGCCTCAAATCTGCATGCATGTGAGGGGCATGTAAGGGATAGCCCCACATCAAGTGGCAACTAAAATATGAATGTGGTTATAATGGCAGTGCCCTCTCCGACCATTGCCTAAAGCTTTTGAGGTTAATTAAATAAAGTCTAACAAAAGCTAAACAAGTGTGTGTTTGTTTTTTAAGTGGATAGTACCATGTGTATATATTGAGAAGAAGAGAGAGAATGTACAAGCCACGTGTTTAAAAGCAAGTATTGTCTAAATGTTTAAAAGCCACATCTCCTAACTTTACAGCCCAAAGTGGTATCTTCCAGTGTGAATTACAATTCTTACTGTCGGGGATTTTTCCCATAACCACAACATCAAATTTTACTAATGATGGATGTTTATATAAGAGTTCACAAAAAAAAAAGTTTAACAAATTGAGAATGGATGTCTATAGAATTCAATGTCTCCTAAGTCCATAGAGCCCTAAATGTTGTTTTTTTCATAGTGATCAATAGTCAGAAGCCTTACACCACCGATCAGGGTACAAACAAAATGACCTAGCTAACCAGCAGAATTAGCTTCTTCATAATAATTATGACCTAGAACAATTAATCATGTTTAGCTAAAATCATCCAGCTATTTATTCCAAACATTTGATCAGAAGCTGAGACAGGACACCTTACAGGGTAAGACTCAACCATAGACATAATATCATAGGATGCTTGCATGTGCCAGTAATCAATGGCAGAAAAACCTCATTGACGGCATGATCTTTATTAAGAGCAAAGATGAAGCAGGAAATGAAGTTCAGGAACTCACATGACCAGCATAGTATGCACGGATCTGGATGTCTTTGTCAACTTGCACTGTTTGCTTTATATCCACTGTGATAACTGAGGTGCATAGAAAGTAAACAGGATTAAACCTAGCAATCAAGCATCAGGACACGAGAACTAAATGTAAGAAGAAAATGAATATAAATAAGGTATGAAGAATTACAAAATTCATCACCTTTCTTACTAGAAACCATGCAAAAGATAGCTAGTTCAGATAGGAGAAATGATGAGATGAAGCTCTCCTGATCCACTTATAAGGGGTTTTCCAATCATCAAGCAGGTCGGGAAGTTAGCTTAAAGCCAACATCCAAGGTGCACAAGGTTTTCCATGTGAATTGCTTCAATGCTTCTTATGGTGACTGACACAACTATGTAAGTTGCATATCTATATCCTTCTACTTGTGCGTTGCATAGATAATCCATGTAAGCTGAATATCTATCTATCCTTCTGTCATATTTCTAAAACCTATTTATCCCAAACATGCCACTTTATCACCATGATAATAATATAGAAATCAGCCAATACCTGCCAAGCACAAGGAACTCAAGGAAGCTTGACGAATTAACCTCCATTCCATTGATGAAGTTATATTTTCCTAAAATATAAGAGCAATCTTACACAACATATTGATTTGTTTACTATTTATTTCCCTAATTGTCATAATAGGGTATCTTCTTGTATCAAATAAAAATATATTTGTTATAAAGAAGCCAAGTCTCAGGAGTAAATAGCTGCACACTCATGGCATTGCTAATACATAGCGGGAACACTGAACACTTTGCATGTCCAAGTTAGAGCTATGCAATAAATGTAATGAACATAGCACATCATCCAGAGCAAAATGTTACATACCCTTCTTCATACATTTAATGATATGATCATAACTGAACTGCTCTTTATCTCCTCTTTGTTCCTTTACTTTTCTGTAGTCCTCCAGCATCAAAGGGGCTAATGCTTTTGTTGGATACTATAAAACATAAAGAAGAATGACACAGAAAGTCACCTATCACACATTAATATGCAAAAACTGACATCACAGGTTTTTTGTGGTTGTGTTTTGATCAAGGACAGTAGTAGCTTAAAAAGTAAAAGGGACAAGACAATAGATGAGGACATCTAAATTTCAAATTAGCAATCACATACACACCTCATAAATGTGCATTACAAACAAAACATATTAAGAACTTTCTCCTCTACTAATGAACAAGCAGACTGATGTCACTGGAAGGCTAGAAGCTGGAAAAAGAGGGGTAAAACCAATAATAACGGGAATACATCCCCTATGTCTTGCAATGATAGAAGAGAAGAACCCTCTCACGCCCTACCCATACCATGGTTTGCTGAATCGGAGCATATCAGGGGAAGACCGATTCCTGATATGCCTTGATTCGCCCGATTCCCTTCATAATATATATATATATATATATATATATATATATATAACATATTATATATATGGCATACACATATATAATATTACATCATTATTTGCAATATTATATATATATATTACATATATGTATGTAATCAATATACATGTATGTAAAATATGATACATATATAATATATATCATATGATATATATATGTATATGTAATATATATAATATAAAGCTCCTATGCAAATCGGTCCAAATTGGACCAATTCGGACGAATCGGGGAGTATCAGGAATTTCCCAATTCGCCCCCCGATTCCTATCCGGCCAACCCTGACCCAAACCACTATGCCACCGACACCTAAAGGATAACATGGTAGAACTACATTATCTTTGGGTACAGGCTTATTACGCTGTGTGACTAAATTTGCTCAATGGCATCCAAGGTTTTCAAAACTAGATGGCTTGGATCGAAACTGGGCTGGATCATCTAGCTCCGCTGGTCAGTTTTGGGCATAACTGGCCATGGAATCAGTACAAGCATAGACCAGTCCGGTTCAGAAAACTAGTTCTTTAGAACCTTGATGGCATGCAGTTCTTAAGATTCCCTAGTTCGTCACTGATACTAGTAAGCCAGCCTTGTCAATCATCACAAATCAACGCACCCGGCTTTCCCACTGGGATCCCTTCCATAGCCCATCTCATCATCACATCCTTGTAACATCCCTCCCATTACTTCCTGATTTTTGACTTTGTTTCCTTGAAAGTGGATGTAAATGCAAACTTTTCTCTCTTATTTTTTACCAAGAAAAACAGAAATAAGATAGAGACACAGGAGCCTTGTGGAATGATCTAGCATTTTTTCCTCTAACATGGAAAAATTCATTGCAGTGCTGCTTATTTGTGTTATGTTGTGACCATTATAGATCTTTTCCTATATCTATGGCATGTAATGACTGATTACTGCTGTATAAGCTTGGAGTGGGACTATTATTCTTACTCAAGATACAGTTTTCTTTTTGAAAGTGTAATCAGGATAGAGCTTGATGCAGGATAGAAAAGTGGACCAAGTGAATTAAACATTTGCTGGAAAATTGCAGGAGTGGTTCACCTGGTACTGCTTAAGATTTATTGGGCTCCTACAACAAGGCTCAGGCTGTGCCAGTCAATGGTTTAGGATCATTAGTTTCAAGACACAAAATGAATATCACATAACAAGAAAGAATGAAAATTTAAAAAAGAAAGTCAACGGCATAAACGTTACTGAATAAAGATGCCTGTAAACTCACAGTCATGTAGATAGGCCCATTATATCCACAAACTTCTGTGAAGTAAGGAAGGGCTCCAATGTGGTCCAGATGGCTGAGAAACAGAATTCAGAAAGAGGAACCAATTAAAACTGAGCTGTTGAAAGAAACATAGTTGATCTTATCTTCTCTCTGCTAAATAAAAACCGAAATTCATGAAAATCAACCTCAACAGGTCTTTGTTCCAAAGGGAAATCCTGACTTCAGGCTCCTTTATGTTGTGAGGCAGGATTGAAGTATCCTCAATTTTGCACAATGACCAAGGTTCAAGTCTGGTTGCCTAGACACATGGGTTCTGCTTGTCTTTGTTTATGTTTGGTCCTCTTATCATGGGACCTTTGACAAACCCACTCCCTATCCCATTTGCAGACGTACATTAGGGAAGCAACTAGTTAGAGTAATTTGCTAAATCCTTGGATCTTAGACAACTCTGGGCTGATAATATGACGGTTATAATGACATGTGGATGTGATATTGCAGTCAACTGTTTATACATCATGATATTCCATAGGATTCCAGGGACATACTATCCAGAATTATTGGTAGTATCTGAAAGAATCTTGTGGCTTGTGTATACACTTGTTTCTAACAAGTTTTACCTCCTTATTGGATATGTGTATACCTACTTTGACCTACTGATGAAATGTAAAATGCAAAATGTTTACACAATTGTACATAACTTTGAATTTCTTAAGTAGACAGTGTGCCCCAGTTACATTGTCGCACTCAATGTCAATTCTTAGTGGACATCCACAAAGACTTCAACCAACAACTATATCCACTCTACTCCAACTTTTAATATTTCATCTGGGCAATGGTTCGATTAGACCATAATGATGAACGGTTTTAAAAGGAAAGGATAGGTCTAGTTTAGTTATTTATACATACGAATATCCCAGTAGAACTATTCACCAAGCCACAACCACCCATGTCCTTGACCTAATCCATCTTGCTTGGACCGTTTATCGTCTGACTGGTGGCTATTGTTCCACCGTTCTATGCATCTTCCAGTTTTATGAATCAATTAGGGCCATAAACTCAAAGTAACTGAATCGGTCCTCCTAAGCTGCACGTCTATTAGTTCGGATCACGAAAGAGGTACCCGGCATTGTGGTTGTGTGGGATCAGCGAGAGTATGTGATGATGACTACATATAACCGGCGACCAAGAGAGGCCACGAGAGAACAAAAAAACTGGACAAAAACGATCGATGAGATGGGGAGATGATTTACACACAAGTGGGTAATGATGACGCAGGAGATGGCAGAGTCGTAGCCCCCGCCTCCGACGCGGGGGATGCGGGAGAAGTCGGGGTAGCTGCGGGCATCGGTGTACCCCATGTGCATCCCGCAGTCGAACATGATCCTCTTCCCGCCCACCGTCGCCAAGACGCAGCTCTTCCCCACCTGCTGCCCCGCCCCTGCACCCGATCGGAAGAGGCACCCTCTTGAAAGAAAGGACGAGAAACCCAGCGGAGACAAAAACGCGAGAAGGGGAGGATAGACTTGCCGAGGACGAGGCATTCGATCGCCATTACCGATGGGGGGAACTGGGAAGACCTCGGTACCCTTCCACGGGGGGGTGAGTTCTTGCCGGGGAAGCGGAAGAGGAGGAGCCGCCTCTAGAGCGAGAGATCTCACCTCGGAGACGGCGGAGGACGCCGGTGCATGTGACGATGGAGCAAGGGTTAATGGCGACGCAGAGGGGTTTTAGCCTTTAGGACGGCAGACGGTTGCTACCTGCGAACCGCATGCAGAGTTCGAAAATGGGGGATTTTCTGCATAAAATTAGTTGTTTTATATAAACTCTACATAAATTATTAAAATAAAATTTTAATTATTATTTTTCAGTCTCATCAATCAGATCTTTCAATATCTCATGATCTTTTTTTAGATTTATTTTTAAGTCTCTCCCTACATAATTATGTAACTATATAAGTTATGTAAGTATGTAAGTTATACAAGTATGTAACTTGTATTTCGCTAACTATGTAAGTTACATAATTATGTAAGTACTTCATAATTATGTAATTATGTAAGTTACGTAAGTATATAAATTATGTAATTATGTAAGTAAGTTATGCAAAGTATGTAGTTAGTGAAATACAAGATACATACTTAAATACTTACATACTTACGTACTTGCATAAGTTACATATTTACATACTTACATAACTTACATAGTTACATACTCATGTACTTACATATTTACATAGTTATGTAGTGAGCGACTTAAAAATAGGTATCGTAAAAATAAAGACCATGCAATGCTAAAAAAATATTTGATAGAGACTGAAAAATAATGCCAATCCTCTGCCAATAAGTAATTATTAATTCTCCCTTATAAAAATATTTTTTTATTTTTATGGTCCCTATAAATATGCATATTTTTCCTTTTATATTTCAAATTAGATTATTATCATATTAGTCCCTTAAAATTTCTAAAACTTTGCAAAAAAAATCCCTCTAGTAAGAATTAATATATAATACTAAGAGATTTTAAAGGAATTATATGATAATGATAGATTAAAAAAGAAATAAGCTTATTTGTGAGAATTAGAAAGTAAGAAGACTTTATTAAAAATAGAGGGATTTGATTATTTATTTGTAACAGAATAACGAGACAGCAAGTGATACCTATATTAATTAATCTAAAATAAATTATAAAAGAAAAATTGATGCATATTGTTATGTGGTAAGATGCCTCACGTGGGATATCCATAGAAGGCCCAGAGACGACCTTATGCAAAAAGGTGGATGTTTCCCAAATGAGTTTTGGCAGCCATGGGGGTAGCAACAATGATAACTTGTAATTATTTTGGTACATTATTTGATGGATTTGGATGAAAATATTCACGAAAATTATCTATGAGAAAATAATAATCCAAATATAATTACTTATATCTATTTTTTGCAAATGTCAAGAGTCGTCGTAGGAAGAAGTGTCTGTCTTCTCTTCTCGTTCCTAGATATTTATTTTAGAAAATTCAACAAAACTCTGATAAAAGATCACGTAAACAGCAAAGGGAAATGCTTAGTGATCGATTACTAGCACCCTCATTGGCTGGCGCGCAGAGGGCCCTACACGCCAACCAATGGCAGGTAAATCTGGTAAATGATTTGTCCGATTTACACGTGTAGCTAACAACTCTCAACAGCAAATTGTAGTAGTACATATTTTATTAGCTCTCGATGAAGCTGGTTCCGAGCTCTGAAGGGCCGAAGAAATCTGACTCCAAATATTTGAGGTCGACATCAATCTAACTTGCACGAAATCAAATTTGGATAAAAGATTTTCAAGATTGACATTCTAACAATCAAATCAAAAGTTAATTTGAAAGTAGAAGCAAATGAATTTTAGAGATAGGGAGGGAGAAAGAAGTGGGTGACTTGAGAGCTCATGTCAAAATTTGATGCAATTACCTTTTACCTTTTTCACTTATGCTTGTAGCTTACTTTTATAGGTTTATAGAAGAGAAGAAGTTTGAAACATATGATGTGAGATTAATCCCCATTCCTCCTTCTGAGTGATCATCATTATGAGATTTGCAAAAGGACTTGTCAAGAACACATTTAGCCATGCATTGATCTCTGATTGATCTTGGCAAATGGTCGAGATTTTCGATGTAGATGGATTTAACTCTAAATTTGAATTTGGATCCAAGCCATCATATTGTGTTGGGCTTTAACCACTACTAGACCATCCAAAAAAGTTGTTTGGGCCAGTGTTGAATTGAACTGGCCGACCACTAGGTCCCATCAATTATTTAGAAGATGTTTTTCTTTTCCCACAATTTTTATGGGTTTATACTAGAACTACAAACGAAACTTGATATTCTAACTCGATTTCGATAAAATTTATCGATTTCGAGATTAAAAAATGATACTTATAGTTTATCGAAAATCGGATATTTTGATAAACTATCAGAATCGAAATTGAAAAATAAAAAATAATCAGAATTAGTATCGATTATTCTGATAAATTATTTATAAACTCAAAAAATAAAGTCATAGTAAACATCTTATCTTATCGAAATTTCGGTTTCGATAATATTATCGGGATCGAAACAAAATCGGAATTAACCATCTCGATTTTATCTAAATCAGAACTATATTTTGGTTATTAGAATTTGTACTTTCAGTTCCAAACACGACTCGGTTGCAGCCCTAATTTATAGTATCTGATTATGTGAATATAGGAATTCCATTTCATGCAAAATTTTGTTTCTTCAATTCATCCAACATTATTATTTTTTCAAAAAAAGTCTCATATCTTATATCTCGGTTGTTTGATTTTTGTAATTCTTTGTCCTCACAAACACATGTTTTTATAGACTTTTTATAACACTTTTTTGCAAAATGAACAACCCCATTGCTCGACGATTTTATTTCAATCATATAATATTTTTATGAGTAAATTGATTAAGAGTTTTTAACTGTAATAGAGAGTTTTTTTACTGTAACAAAATTTAATATATATTGTAATAGAAGATAATATTTATTATAATGAGTTATAATTCATGAACTTAAAAACAAATCAAATATCTAATAAGATTTTTAATTTATTTATATTATTTTTTATTTTTTGAACAAAAAAAATCACAACATATATCTCAAAATACGGCCTCGGATCCGTCCGGGCCGCGACCTGTTAAGCCCGCGGCGGCTTGGATCCGAGGCATCTCGACATGCCCCCGTCCGGAATCGGAATATCCGCTTTGTGGTCTTGTGACTTGTCGCCCCCCATCCCCCACCCAAATCTCGCACTATATAAACCCCACAGGCTAGGTTTTGCGTCTTCTCTTGCTCTCTCTCTCCTCGCACAGCAGCCGCAGCAGCAGCGCAGCACGCCGCCACCACCAGCCATGGAGCAGACCTTCATCATGATCAAGCCCGACGGCGTCCAGCGCGGCCTGGTGAGCTTTCTTCCCTCTCATCCTCCGCCCGCTTCGACTCGATCGCGGATCCGTCGCGCTAGAGCTGATGTTGCTGATGATTTCGTGTCTGTGAACATGCAAAGATTTCGATCTGTTTCACCTGTTTGAGGAAGTCTAAAGTTCTGGAACTGTTCAGGTGGGCGACATCATCGGCCGATTCGAGAAGAAGGGCTTCTCCCTCAAGGGTACGACAACTGATTAATTCATACGTTATGCTACTTGCATTTTTATTGTTTTTTTATTTTTCCAATCTGTGGAGTTTTGGATCTGTTGCAGAGATCTGGAGTTTTTTAGGCTGGCTTATTTGGATGTTTCTTTTTTTCTCATTTTCATGCATTTTCTGTTTTTTTTCTTGTAACTAGGATTGAAGCTGGTGAGCGTGGAGAGGGCCTTCGCGGAGAAGCACTACGAGGATCTTTCAGCGAAGCCCTTCTTTAACGGGCTTGTCGAGTACATCATCTCTGGACCAGTGGTCGCCATGGTCTGGGAGGGCAAGAACGTGGTCGTCACCGGTCGTAAGATCATCGGCGCCACCAATCCTGCGGACTCTGCTCCAGGCACCATCCGCGGCGACTTCGCCATCGAGATCGGCAGGTAACGACCTTTGAATCGCTTCCTATTGTAGAAATTTTGCGTGGCATCTGTGGTATAAGAAGTGAACATCTAGTGATGTCCGACTGGAGGTTTGATATTTTTGTCGCATGATGGACCATCTAGTGTGTTTAAACCATCTCTCTATGCAAGTGTTTTAGGGGTCTACTCTGGAAGCTGGAAGCTATGATTACTCATGGAACAGTCCTTCATGATATTCTCATATTCACTGCCGGCTCTCTGTTCTGGGATCTCTATCTTATCAATCAAAACATATTCCAGGATCATGTTTGATGGTATTTTACCCTGAAAAAGTATGATGCTGGTTTCCTCAAAAGTGTGCTAGACAAGAAGCATCCCTCAGGTGTCGTGTTTGTTAAAAACTCCATGGAATATGTGGATTCTCATCGATGCTACCGTTGCAGGCAGTTCACTAAGAAGTTTATGAATCGTGTATTTTCAGAATATTTTTGACAAATATGATCCAGAGGGTTCTCAACAATCACTCACTTTTCAGCTTGTTTCATCGGAGTTGTTCTATTATCCTGTTATTTCTAATTTTTTCTTTGCCGTTCGTACGATCTTTTTGCTACTTTTTTTGTTGAAACTGTCACACCTGACCTACATGACATGTTACACCAACAATCACTCACTTTTCAGCTTGTTTCATCGGAGTTGTTTTATTAACCTGTTATTTCCTATTTTTTCCTTCGCCGTTCGTACGATCTTTTTGCTACTTTATTTGTTGAAAGTGTTACACCTGACCTACATGGCACGTTACACCAACAATCACTCGCTTTTCAGCTTGTTTCATCCGAGTTGTTCTATTAACCTGTTATTTCTAATTTTTCCTTTGCTGTTCGTACAATCTTTTTGCTACTTTATTTGTTGAAACTGTTACACTTGACCTACACAACCTGTTACACCAACAATCACCCACTTTTCAGCTTGTTTCATCGGAGTTGTTCTATTATCCTGTTATTTCTAATTTTTTCTTTGCCGTTCGTACGATCTTTTTGCTACTTTATTTGTTGAAACTGCTACACCTGACCTACACAACCTGTTACACCAACAATCACTCACTTTTCAGCTTGTTTCATCGGAGTTGTTCTATTATCCTGTTATTTCTAATTTTTTCTTTGCCGTTCGTACGATCTTTTTGCTACTTTTTTTGTTGAAACTGTAACACCTGACCTACATAACCTGTTACACAACAATCACTCACTTTTCAGCTTTTTTCATCGGAGTTGTTCTATTAACCTGTTATTCCTATTTTTTCCTTTGGCGTTGGTACGATCTTTTTGCTATTTTATTTGTCTAAACTGTTACATCTGACCTACATAACCTGTTACACCTGTAACACCTGACCTACACAACCTGTACACCAACAATCACTCACTTTTCAGCTTGTTTCATCGGAGTTGTTCTATTATCCTGGTATTTCTAATTTTTTCTTTGCCGTTCGTACGATCTTTTTGCTACTTTTTTTGTTGAAACTGTAACACCTGACCTACATAACCTGTTACACCAACAATCACTCACTTTTCAGCTTTTTTCATCGGAGTTGTTCTATTAACCTGTTATTTCCTATTTTTTCCTTTGGCGTTGGTACGATCTTTTTGCTATTTTATTTGTCTAAACTGTTACATCTGACCTACATAACCTGTTACACCTGTAACACCTGACCTACACAACCTGTTACACCACAATCACTCACTTTTCAGCTTGTTTCATCGGAGTTGTTCTATTATCCTGTTATTTCTAATTTTTTCTTTGCCGTTCGTACGATCTTTTTGCTACTTTTTTTGTTGAAACTGTAACACCTGACCTACATAACCTGTTACACCAACAATCACTCACTTTTCAGCTTTTTTCATCGGAGTTTTTCTATTAACCTGTTATTCCTATTTTTTCCTTTGGCGTTGGTACGATCTTTTTGCTATTTTATTTGTCTAAACTGTTACATCTGACCTACATAACCTGTTCCAGCCTGCCTCTATATTCCTGATAAACCTGACCCCAACTGGGTTTTGAACCTGGGACCCCACAATCCTGCCTGTGTACATGGAGGGCTTAATTACTGAGCCACTTCTTCAGCACAGGATCTTTTTACTACACCCCTGGTGTACATGGAGGGGCTCAACCACTGAGCTGCTTCCTCAGTGCAGATCTTTTTGCTACTTGCTTCACACGGTGTCTTACAGAGGGATTACTACTGTTATCTCAGGAAAAAATGATTCTCTACTTCTATGTTTACCACGTTGTCCTTGATACGCACCGGTGACCAACACATGTATTCATGTCCTTGCAGAAATGTCATCCACGGCAGCGACGCCGTTGAGAGTGCTAGGAAGGAGATTGCACTGTGGTTCCCTGAGGGCCCCGTGGAGTGGCAGAGCAGCCTCCACCCCTGGATCTACGAGTAAGTTTGCCGCACATCCTGTTGCTGCCGTTTCTCGCCTGTGTCCGAGATGGCAAGCTATTTATAATTTTGTGATGTTGTTGTTTTGGCGATCACCGTTAATTTTGACGTTGGCATGGGCTCTATGCTACATGCGAGTTATTGCAAGTTATTTAACTTGGTAACATTAAGCTTATAAACTATCATGTGCATCGCGCTTAGGCGCATCTGTATGTGACTTATCGTGAGGTTGCTTCTAGTTCGTTTGATCCCGCAGCTGAAGTGTTTTGAATCTGCCAGAAACCTGCTTTGTTTTTTGCAACGTTTAGACTGCCGGAGTCGTGACTGCTGCTGTCTGGGTTATATATAAATGATCATGCGTGTATTTAATTTACAATAGCCGATTTCTTGATGTCGAGGTGGTGAAAGTAGAACAGCTCGCCTTCATCTGTTACTTCTTTTTTTTACCCTCATCTGGAAACTAATTTCCAGATCTTTCAATGGGACGAAGTGTAATGGGGATCCTTTTTTGGTTAATTGGTTTCTAGTGAAGATAAAAAATTCCATAAATCACTTTTTTAACCAGGATACGTTTGAAGATCCAATATGAGTCCAGTTTTTTAAATTGATTTATGTTTCAATTTTATTTAAATTATTAATGATAAAGTGAACACAATCCTCGTGGATCTTTGGATGATGCCACCGGTCATTACATGTTTAATTGGGTAAGTTAGTTATTTTATGGAGAAAAAATTGGTGTCTATATAGCCATTCTAGGTGTGTCCGTCTTCACAATAGAGTGGCGCTTAGGTCATAGGTGGGGTGAGTGCACCTTTCATTTGGCTGTAGGGTTACCCTGTTGTGAGAGCTGGTACACCCGCAGGTACTTCATGCAACCACCAGACTATGCTGATTTTATTGACTTATTTAAATGCAATAAATTAAGTTTAAAGAGTTCTTTATAGCAAGCGTTCCATCCGCCCATTCTAGGAGTAGGTAGGTATCTGTTCTCGAACACCAGTCTCCTCTTCTTAGAGCAACGACCTGAATCATCTCTATTGGAGCTGCGTACGCCCTGGTCTCCACTCTAACAAGCTTAAATAACCTGGAACGTGGCCTTCGATCCCTCAAATCCTTATTTTTTGCCATGCGACTCATCTCCACCAAGCATCCTTCGATCATTGCTTACGCGATGATTAATGACGATGTGGAGAGCGATATCGCTTGGCGACAATGCCTCGTGTTTTAAAAAGCCGAATTAATTGTGGACCGTCCACTGGCTTAGAAATGTTCAAAGTTTTGGTGCAGGTCAATGTTAAATATAGTATGAATAGTTAGAGAAATGCTTATTGAAATAACAATAGTGCATTAATGATGATTTAGATTATAAAATACTCTTCAATTAATAAAATTATTTTTTGCAATCTAAAGTATTTATGAATCTTCACTTTGAGCGTTCAACAAGCGGCGTCTGGTCCCGTATGAAGACGACGACATTCCATAAAAAAACGTGTAATGGCATTTTTAATGGAAAAATGATTAATCCCCGACCAGCAAAAAAACCCCATCTGGCTTTTGCTTGGTCGGGGGTGCCTCCGCCGGGCAACAACCTAACTTCTGCGATTTTTGTGTCTGCACAATACATAAATTAGATACCTGCTGTCTACAGTAAGATAGCATTTTTTCTATTCACGATTTGTGCACAACAAGAATCGGATAAGTCGTCTACCAGCCTTGCACTTTCTTTTTGATCGCGCTATATAACTCAAGAACGTGGACGACATGTACAAGATTGGAAGCAAAAGCAACGGGAAGACGTGAGCAGGAGATGGGCATGGCGATAAGGAGCCGCCAGTGCATTCGGATGATGTCATGGCCACTGCAAATTAATGCCGTGTTCCCACTGTTCAGACGTACGTGTTAACAATTCGGCCAAAAAGGCAGGATCACACAAGAAGCAGACTCCCAAACATTGATTCAAATGTCAACAACCCAAATATGCATGCATATAAAACAACATGCGCACTCAGTTAATTTTTTTTTTCCCTTATGGAGCAACTCATTTCCACTGGAGATATCAGGAATGGATTGTGAGGTTCTTTGGGCAATCCAGGCAGCAAACCAGTTCAATGTGTAATTGGCAAAACCCGCGTTACTCACCCGTCTTCTTGCAAACCCTTCTGCACTTCGTACGTATTTGTGCAATCTAACACCTCTGTGGAGATCAGCTTTCCCGTGAAATTAGTGACTACACTGAACTTGGATGACAAGCTACCTGAGAAGCAGATACGTTTCCAGTCTCAAGAGATTCCAACGTACGAGATGGAACTGAAAAAATGTAGGAAGACGTGATACAGATGTGAAATAGGTGAGATTGGATTTCTGGTGCAATCTTCCCATCAACTGACCTTGTCAGCATTCACTTGGACACTATGAACGAGCCAGCAGCCTGTACGAAGGCATGTCTTCGAAGCGTTGAATGTCGTCGAGAAGCAACTCTCTTTCAAGTTGACGACATGTGGATTTCATGACTAACTGGACGGATGTAAAAAGGCAATGTTAGATGGCTAACAACCTTGTAGGAAACAGGGAGACACAGAGCATGCGTACATTGAAATCCATGTAAGATGCGTGCATGGCAAGCCATTGCTGATCCATCAGCTTGAATGCGATGCAGTACAAAAGATCAAAAGCCCTTCATTGTCTGCAAATAGTGGGTTAGAGAGAAGGTAAGAATGTGCTCCGCAAGCAGTGAAGATGTTTAAGTGAAGCTAGCAATTGTTCCAACGTTCGTCAATAGTTAAATTTAACATGTCTAAACTGAGAAATCAATCTGAGATGTGACGTTAAATGGGAACAGTGCAGCTGCTGATGCCTGAGCATATCAACGGCTAGAAAAAATTGGCTTTGGATATACACTGGAGAGATACGACTGTCAATCTTGTCCTATCAAAACTGAGTATTATTCTGAGAGCTAATAGACTATCATTTTTCTAAAAGAGTTCACAAGAAGAGACGGCAAATTTTTTTTTTATCTTACTCCTGATGGGCATGAACAATCTTAAGGACGAGGAATGCTCATTTTAACACACCTGTGAGTAGCTTCGAGAAAACTGCTCCCACCATCGAGCGTGGTTTAGCTGCATAAAACCAACAATGACTGTTATCGATCATTCCCAAAGTAAATAATAAGGATTGTTTACAAAAAGTAAAAGTTGGGAAGGCGAGAACAATTATCTATTGATGGTCTGCTGCTTTGAAGAAATCAGGTTACTTAATAGGATTAGTAGGAATAAATGAAAATTCTAACCACATTAGGAACATCAATATCCTAAAAGGATGCATACCAACTTGGAGATCAAGCATCTGGATAAGCATGAAAGTGATGTTCACGCCAGCAATAGCAAACGGGTATTCCCACATTGCACGATCTCCTTCCTGCTTTCGTAGAAGATCTTGGAAGGATTTCTTCTCAAGAAAAACATGCAAATGAACATTCAGAAAGAGGGAAAAAAACAGATATACCGGAGTCTATGATGAACAGAACAAGCAAAAAACCAGATCTTGCATTAACCTCACTTGTGGCACATACTTTAAAATGATATCCACATCTTACACAAGCTATCAACATATCTAAATCAATGTTGAAATGTGAGTAGAGCATCTGCGTTAATCAGGACTCTCATTTTGCCATTAGTCATGCCTGCTCCACAAAGGACCCCTCCGAACATAAAGCATGACCCCCCCCCCCCCCCACCCACTAGCACACAACCCAAAGGGCAAAAATAATCCAAATCCTATTCCCGATGAAAAAGAAAAATTGATTTGCAAGTAGAAGTAATTCCTTGTTCAATCCTATCTTATCTCATTCTCACTGCACGCATCTCAGATCACTCGGCAGTTACCTGACTCAATCGGCCAAACCTGACCTTATCAGGCCCATGATGATCTGACAGACTTAACCAAAGAGAAGGCTTGGTTGGGAATTGGGATTGGGGCTCTTGTTTTTTATGCCAAATCCAAAAATACTAAAAACTGAAAAGGGTTAGATACAATTGAATTAGAACATTGAAAAGCTGATGGGAACACTGGGTCACACGAGATGTGGGACAACTACAGACATCCAAATCAACCCAGAACAGTGAAATGGATCTTGTCGGAGACAAGGGCCCACTTGTACCCATCACCATATCCAACAAGACCCAGTATGTGCATAGAGAAAGAGAGAAGCGATATATACAGGTGCAAAAATATTCTAAACTCTGCATGCACTTTGACGAGGGCCCACATGTACTCATCACCATATCCAACAAGACCCACAATGTGCATAGAAAAAGAGAGAGAAGAGATATAGACAAGTGCAAAAATATTCTAAACTCTGCATGCATTTTGCCATGATTCGCCGATCAAGAGGCTAGGGGTTTTGCCTTTTATAAAGTCCACAGAGAATGGTTTTCTTTTCTTCATTTCTTGATGGAGTTGGATTGCATAACTAAATGTTATCAGATATTAGTTTAGTTCCCTTGAAATCAGAGGTTGCATTCAAGTGTGAACACTCAGGCTGATCTTAAACCTCTATGATCTAATTGGCACAAAAATCCTATTGATGACGATATATCCAAGCATCTCATTTCTATATGCTTTCCTATATCCTTACATGCTGAATAGAAAGGTATTGCAGATATTCCACATAGCTAGGGATGCACAAAGTAATAAAAAATTCCCATAAATTTCCTTCTTTTTTTGAAGCTTAAAGGAAGGATATGATAGGAGAAACTTTTGAAGAATCAAATTCAGGTGAGAATACTACCGTGATCAAAATTTGTTTCTGAACCTAAATACCCAGCACATTACAAATGCCTAACATAATAAACACCAACCTAGCGGTTAATTAAAAGATGTTGAACAACTGTCTTTTATCAATACTTAAATATATGCTAAAAAAGAGGTAACCCCAAGTCTCAGAAAAGCAGTGTCCCCCCCCCCCCCCCCCCCCACTTGCATGTTACAGCTTCTGAAGGTGGAAATGTATTTCATTAAAATGATTAGTTACAGATAAAGACATCCATTTATCCTTAATGCTCTGCCTGTTTGGTAAAAGATAATATACAACACCTTAAGGTTTGAGTTGGACGGCCTAATAGAAAAAACTTTAACATGGTATCAGAGCCCATGGTATGATCAGGTAATTTATGGTCCACATGAGGTTTGGGTTGGATGGCTCAATCCAATAAATGTTAACACAGATGAATTGAGGAAAAAAATTGCAACCTGTGGAAAAGAATCTCTAAGATTTATTGAGTTACTGGTGGCCAAATAGGAAATTGTGGAAAATGGTACAGAAAACAGCAGAAAGCTCAGCATGGAGCTAACTCGAGTTGGTACAAGTTGACTGGATTTCCGAGAATTTGGACACTGTGATGGGACCAATTTTCCCACAGAAAGCTCTAGCATGGAGCTAATCAACCCCCCCCCCCCCCCTTCTCTCTTTCTGCTCAAGGCTGACTCCAATGCTGAACCTGTGAAACTATAGCAGTTAGCAAATGAGCTAGCACTGCTATTGGCTCATAATGAAATGGAACAGGTCCATTCCTTACATTTCAAGAGCTTCCATGGGATGGCACTGGCTTCACTTATGGCATCTAATGACAGCATGATGGAGAAACATCAGTTTCCTTCAGGCCAAGGGAAATGGCCAATTACAATAAACATTCTGGAAATTTTTAATGAATAAAAAGTGTACAACAGTCAATTATACTCAAAAGCCATCAAGGTAGCAGGCATGCCTGCTGGACATCTGACAAAATCCAACTGTAGAACCTTTTTTTCCAGTAGAGAATCCAGTTCAGAGAAAAACACAAAAAAGAGGGGAGAAGAGGAGGATAACTTGACAGATAATTTTGTCAACATTCTCCAACAGATTTCATTTAGTTATCTTCACTGTGAACTGAAGACAAGTTATACATGAAATGACAGGTTACAAATTTCATTTTGCCAATTGTAACAACTAATGCAAAATCCATGAACTTGGCTTTTGTCATGTATTTTTATTTTCTAATCAACTTTGAACACAAGTAGAGAAAATTCCATTAAGCATAAGAATAAGCTCTATTCTTCCATACAAAATGAAAAAAGACTAATAAAACAAGTAAATGAACAAAAAGGTTTAAAGCAAACCCAAACATACAGGAAAGTTCTTTGCAAAGAACAATAAATTCTCCAACGATATGAAACCACCACCCCTGCAAGATATGTTCCAAATGACATTTTCAATTCCAAAATGGCCACCATCTACCAAAGCCAATAATGATCAATGAAGGCAACACATGTCACCTGAAATCAGTAGAGGGATCCTTTCCTTGCCAACCCATGTCCTTCCACTGATCAGATATCAAACCTCGCAGTTCTACTCCAGGATAAGCAGCACGCCAGAGTGATCTTAGGGCTTCCTAAAGAATATGAGAATAAAAATCATAAATCATCTATCTTGATATGCACCTTTTTTGGGAAGTGAAGATAAAAAAAATACTGACAAGATTTCATGATATTGCAAAGAAAAACGTGACATGATCTTGACTCATTTCAAGAAGGCTCTATGGACTATTAAGGGCATCAAAGTACTGCAATGGTGTTTCTGCTCTCTAATGAATGGATAAATGATTATCTGCTGGCAAACAATCCAACAAAAAATAGGGAGCATAGAAAATCCATCTAGAATCCACTTGCACCTTCAGGCCAAAAGAAACATGAGGGACCCATTCCGAGTAATTTAATTGCTAAACAAAAAAACCTTAAATTAAAACTTTAAAGCAGTCTTATTTCTGAATCAGAGTTGTTTTTTTGGAAGTAGATGATTCCACGACATTCTGTCAAGGTACTGCATGATTAAACTCCAAAGTTCAAACTGGACCTCTGTTTATAATATAATGAATACAACATGCCAAGGATTTGAGCAGAAGATGCTTAAATATCTATTATCAGTTAGCAAGCACATGCAATCCCTGATTAACAAGGATCTTTTTGTTGTTTCTTCCTTGATGTAATCATATCCCTTTTCTGTTTCTTAGGGATGATTGCATTCATCATCTATAGATGCTTGCTTTTTTTTCTTCCATTCCCTTCTCTAATCACATTTTATTTTGAAGAATGTGGCTTGCCACCACCCAAAAAATAGAATAGATTCATGCCTTTTCTTGAAACATAAAATATTACTCTTTTCTACTCAATTCGTTCTTTAGGATTGATTCATATCAAGGCTTCAAAAATTGGCATGGATTGGCTATCCATGTAAGTAAGCCAATCTGTAACAATTTTGTCAGTGATCTTATGGGACCATTAATGGTTCAAAAAAGTTAATATATAACTTCCACAAGCTCTTATGCAATCTACAAATATGCCTAAGCTGTTTGAACACAATCTTGTCGCTGTTTCTCACTATGAAGAGTGAAGAGACTGGAGAAAACTAAGAAAGTTAGAAACTGAGAGAGAAAAAGCTTAAAGCATGTCACATTGTTGGAATTATCTGGTAATAAGACAAAAGAAGCTTATTCAAAAGCCTCATCTCTAACCAGGATTTTCTTCTGACAAAATACTAGTTTCTCTCGTCATTTTGGAAGCTGAATTTCACTCAAAAGATACAGCACAGTCAGATAAAAGGATGAAAAGATGTAGGAATCAGAACAAGTTAACTAATTCATGTATCTTCCATGCTGGATCTAGGAGTACATCTAACATTTGTGAACAACAATTATATTCATGAAAACAAACACTGAACATATTCCTACAGCATTAAGCATGATCAACTTTTTTGACAGAAATACTACTCAAGCATTACACTGATAGAGCTAAACACCATAGAGGCATGCTACGTTTCAGATTCACAAAATTTTGAATATTAAAGATCTTCTGACTACCTGGTGCTCAACATTTGTGCTGTCATAGGTAACTTCAATGCGGTTTGCAATCTCTGTAGGCATTCTTCCTTTACAGCAACAACAGTAAGAGAAAGAAACAGTAGTGAATTAGTCAGTAACCCTAGTGACGAAAGAATATGATTGGATTGAAAAGGAGTTTTGACTTTTGTCCCCATGGTCTCTATAAGTTCAGCATAACAAGCTATGATGCATTACAATGCTAGGATTTTTGCAATCATAAACCTATTACAGAAAGAAATGCCACTTTTGCTAGTGCATTTACTTTATATACCCCAAACACATCAAAGTACCTTGCATGTTTTTCGTGACTAAGATATTAAATTATTTATGTCCTTTCTTTCTCCATCTTGAAGATGCACTTTCGTAGTTTAACAAGTAACATATGAGCTGAATACGTATGAACTGTTTTATTAAGAACAGTGCTTACAGGAAGTTTCATGCAGTGGAAAAGCAGACGCATTTGCAGCTTGCAAGAGTGACAATTCTGCAATTTCAACCAAAACATGGGTATGTGTTCACAAAATTTGTCTAGTCTTTTATGAAATTTATTTTTGAAACCATAACCAGTAATTTGATGGATGTAGTAAGGTTTTAGCTCCTTAAGAATGAAAGCTTTAAGCATTCGACGTTAGAATAATTTCTATAAATACTGTGATTGTACTGTATTTGCCAAATTTAGATAAAATAAAAAAAAAAGATAACTGTTTAATTAAACAGAAGGAATAATTACTCAATAGGTTATAAAAAATTCGCCAAACAACAGTCCTTTTTGGCTATTTATCTAGACCAAAATGTTCACGAGCAAAAATTATTCTTCAGATGAAGGAACTATATTCACTAAAAATGATGACAATCCTGTAAGCCGTTTCTCACAGGTTACCCAAACAACGCTACTTTATTCGTATTTATTTGAGCAACCAAAATGTATGTACAAGAAAAAGTTGATCTTCCAGAAGAAGATATGCAAGAATAGAATTACCTGAAATGGTGTCAGATCAAATGACAGACGGGCATCACTGTCCCTTCTCTGAGCACAAACACAGGAAAAACCTTTACCAATCCATGCAGTTGATCCTGTGACAATCTCAGCTGAGGCATTGCAAGATAAAGTATTCAGAATTTAAGTTCACAGGCCACGGAACAAATTAAGCAAAAAAAAAAAAAAGGAATCATAAACAAACAGGAAAATAACTTCAAAAGAACACATCTATTCAATATCTCCGTGACGCTAATCATATGTACAGTCAATACCAGC
Source organism: Colocasia esculenta (assembly GCA_014218235.1). NCBI lineage: Eukaryota > Viridiplantae > Streptophyta > Magnoliopsida > Alismatales > Araceae > Colocasia > Colocasia esculenta. The sequence goes on from CM024753.1 coordinate 5,555,840, forward strand.
AACCAAAAGAATCTCAACATCATGAAGGAAGTAGGTTTTTCTTTTTATCTTATGAAAAGCTTGAAAGCCAATAAAGAGCATAAGATAGTTAAAACCGCATCGCAAACACTACACAGTGAATTAGCTTGCTGCTGCAAGTTTGCAAAAGAAAGAGGGAGAAGACACTGACAGACCCATAACCGAAAAAGTGTAATTAGGACGATCCAGATGACCAAAAAAGTAACTAGTGCAGAATTCATTTGCATAAGACGACAAAGCTGGTAACTGAGGACATTCGACCATTATCCTGACCACATCCCTAAAGTTATGCACATCCCCAGTATTTCAACAAAAGGTGTGCAGATGGATCTCAGTTTAATCTTCAAAATTCAAGCTCAAATTCCAACTAATCAAGTAAAATAGCATTTCCATTGAAGCCATATTCATCTCTTCTTAGCCCTATATATACACTCCTCTATATGAAAATCACGGGAAGATGGACTAGTAACACACCAGAAGACGAATGATAAATGCTGCTTCGATCAATACCCTGGGAGATCCTCCTCACAGCCACAAACGACCCACCGTTCTCGTCCATCTTCGCAGCTCAAACCATACCAGCGGCACGTCACAGGAATTCTGCAAAGGACACACAGGCTAAAATTACACACCCCGGGAAAATTACAAGACACGATCCACATGACCCCCGCCACCACATCCCAATTCACTCGTATCCCATTCCAGAAGCACCCTCTTGATCCAAACCTCCGAAGCTCCTAAGCCATCACACCCGGGGGAAAGAGCGACCAACCGGAGAGGCGCATCAGCCAATGCTCGGAGGAGGAATGCCAGTAGCACAAGCCAACTCACCTAGGGTCCCTGCAACGTGCAGGGAACTATATGGGAGCCGGCCAAAGGAGAGACCCCGCCCCCCCGCGGCAGCCCGCCCCCACAGGCACCGCCACCGCCACCGCCGCCAACCAAGAGGCCGCTCCGGCGAGGAGGGGCCGGCGGCGAGAGAGGAAACGGAGGCGAGGGAGCAAGAGGAGCCTCTGGAGGTTTCTGGATGGGGGAGGGGGACGCCCGCCCACCGAGATCTGCACAAATGGGAAGATAGCGCGGAACGAAGCGGTTGCTCCTCTGCTCTTCTACTCACGCAGTCCCGCTGCACCCGCCTTTTCTTAATGGGATATTATCTCATTATCCCTAGAAACATGCGATATTGCATAAAGAACTTGTTAAATCCATAATAACATATATATCTTTCTCACTATAGAAAATAAAGAAATGGGACCATATATGCCACCCTCCACACCAAGAACTATATAGTTCTCATAATAAACGAGAAAATAAAGTTGTATTTAGGGTTTCCATCAAGCATACCTAAATGAAATTTATAATTTTAATAAAAAATCGAATCAAAAATTAAATTTCTGACATTGAGCTTATGAATTATCTTCCTTAATGATGCTGCTTAAAAGGGTGTCTGTGCAAATTATGTTAGTAAAGTAGGGGTATTTATCATATGAAAAGGACAACAGATCAATTTTTTTTCTTCTCCAGGGAGTGTGCGCACATAAACAAGATTCTAAAAGGTATTTAGAACAGTGTAGTAGTGTACCTGTATTATTTATTTTGCTCTGTCGGAGATCGGGAAAGCCTTTTGCAGTTTCGCTCGTTGTCCGAAGGAAGTTTGATCACTAGTATCAGTCTTGCGGTAAGTTCACCGCGGCAGACCCGCGACCCGGAGACCATCGGACGGTCTCCAGCGCGAGGTCGTGTTCGCGCGTGCGGTGGACGGTTCGGATCGACGGATTGCTAGCCGTAAGCGAGGGATCTCATCCAAACCGAATAGTCCGAAACGTGCTTCGGTCGGCTCGCGATGGGGGTCGCACATGGGCTGCGACGTGGGCCCCATAATCTAGATGGCGGCCTCTCTTTCCGCGTGGTGGAGATGACGACTCTGCATTAATGGCCTTTGGGGAAGGAAATTATCACGTACTCTACTTATTTACATAATTGTTAAAATACCCCTCATAAGTTGGGAACTAACGGCCACTTGCAACCGTTTGCTTGCTGGTGGAGAGCGGCCATCGACGAAAGTGACGAGCAAGTACTAATTTATGACTAATAATATTTAATCATTAGTAATAAATGTTAATGTGGCAAGTATTACATTTAATTGTCACCATATGATTAACAAATATTGATATTCTATTAACAAACACTTATCTATGGCTTATAAATATTGCCTACTATTATTTATTTATCTATTACTATCGAATATTGACCAATCAATTATAAAACTCTCTACAGACCATTAGTCACCATTGTCAAACATCAAACACTCATAGTTGGAAGTAAGCGTCTATAAATCTCGCATATATGAACGGCTATAGTAAGAGGATGACTTAATTGACGACCTCGGACCTTGACATGCAATGATGTTTATTTCTCTCCCGTTTCTACTAAAGATATCATAATTGTCATGGGACAAAATAGGTCTAGTCGTGTTCGTTGCACGGGCAAATTAAGTTGAGACACTCAATAATTGGTAAGGTAGGAGAGAGAGGTCAAGCTCCTCAGAGAATCACCACACTAGGGTGCAGTTGGAGTTGCAATCACAGAAGTAGAGAAGACAGATGGAGGAGTTACATGCACAACACACTATAGAAAGGAGCGTGAACCGGAAGAAAATGAAGGATATGTGCGTGCAGATGGCGCAAATGCGCGCCCTCATGGAGCAGTTAGCCAACCAAACATCACATGTGCATGTTGTTTCAGAGCATGAGGGGGTTGATGGAGATAAGGGTCTAGAGATGATTTTGATGATGATGAGCAGGAATAGACACTATATTGTTATTTTTGAAAAGTTTGTATTTGTTGTGGGATGATTGTATACCGTGGCGGAGCCA
>CM024753.1:5558833-5649050 GCA_014218235.1 Colocasia esculenta
TTCGGCTAATTGCAATAATGCCCTACTTTCTGACTAATTACTTATTTGACCTTTTTTGCCAACCCAAACCGAACCGAATATAGATGTCAACCCAAACCAAACCGAACCGGAGTTATTTCGGTTCGGTTCAGTTCAAACCGAATTCCCACATTTAATTAAATATATTTAAATTTATTAATATTCATACAATAAAAAGAAGAATAAAATATAAAAATATGTATATTTATATGTAAATTTAGTCATATAATTATATTTTTAGTACTTATAATATAAATATTATTATAATTATATTAAAAATCGATTTCTTCGGTTTACACAGTTCGGTTCGGTTTCACAAATTGAGAAACCGAACTGGCCAATTTGATTTGGTCCGGTTTGGTTCTTCAGTTTGAACCGAAATTTGAACACTCCTATATGTAATGACATGAATTATCCCCCAACAGCAGTCTATACATTTTAAATGGAATGTATAAATGAGGAAAACAATAAAAAACAATATAACATAAAAAGGCAAAATGAACAAGGCATATTATTCAAATATCTAGATGGCTAAAGCAATGATACATACAAATAATGAATGAACAAACAAATAAATTAGTAGACAATGACGATTACAATTAAGTATGTTTTTCGAGAAACTCTTTATTTCTAAATTCCCATTCTAATTAGTCGGATTATGGGCATCATGTGGAGGTTAATCAGGGGTATTAGATTATATAATTGACATAATTAACATCAACTTAAGTTGATGGGGAGAGGCAAAGGACATGAGCCTACATTATCAGGCCTGGTCCAAAAACACACAAAAAACACACATATGCCAATAAAACCCAATTAAAACAAACTAACAAATAAAAATAAAAAACAAATTGTGAGAGGTTTTGTGATGAGATTTTTCTCACGAAAACAGTCATCTGTTTTGGATGAACTCCAATGCCTTTTTCCTTCTTTTGAGCGGAGGGTGTTCCCCATGACCGCAAGGGCACCCCCCTCAGCTTTCCTTCAATTTTCATATACCTCCAGCACCATCAGAGATCAACCACTTCACACAGGCAAGGATGGCAAACTCAGTTTCGGTTTCAACTGGGTCCGAAACCGAAATCATTTCAGTTTCGTTTCGGCCGGTCTCGGGCAGCCTTATGGGAGCTGGTTTCGGTCGGTATCGGCCGGTTTCGGTCGGTTTCGGCTGGTTTCAGCCGAAACCAATTAAAATATTATTTTTTTCAGTTTCGGCATTGTTACAGTAACATTTCGGCCGAAACTTTTCTGTTTCGGCCGAAACTGTCAACTATGCACACAGGTCCTCAGAGATCATAGTTCAAGCAAATCTTCAGAACCAACCATCATGATACAATGATTGACAACCCAAGGTCCCAAACCATCTGTTATGACGTTTCTCCTTGCACACATCAGATCATCTACCTACACTCCATATAATGTCCATTCCCTAGGCACCTGGTGCAGCAACCCCCCATCTACAGGAGGTGGAAAACTTTTGAAGGTTTCTTGATCGCATGCCTACTCTCCCCAGCAACTTTCCTCATTTCCCTTAATTTTCCTCCCGCTCCCAAAAACACATCATCCAGGTTAAGTGGGTAAACATGTTTAACTTGCCTGGCATCAAGGCTTGGTAGCTCTTCTACAGCCTACTGCTGCTTCTATTCCCTAGACCTTGGTCTTGCTCTTTTCAATCAGAATCCTGTTACATTAAATGGGCATAAGAAGGAAAGGGAGAAGAAAAGCAAGGACTTTAAATCACTAACATTTGGAAAAGTCAAGTTAAAAATAAACAATAGTGAACTAATACAATAAAGCATTCATGAATCAAGCATCCAGAGTAAAAAAAAGGTTATCATACAACTCTCAAGAACTCTCTCTCTCGAGCATATTTTGAATCACGTATGGTTGTTGCATATGTAGATCTACAAGAGGAACATTCTCATTAGAAAACAAAAAACAAAAACAAACTAGAGCAATTCAAAATCACCTATAAGGATTATTCCCAATCCACAATAAAATCTCCAGGAAATGAATCAAAAGAGTTAAACAATAAGCAAGTAAAAAGAAAAAACACTGTGAGACCTGCACGCTGAAGAAACCCATAACTCAGAAAATGATAGAATGGCAACAAATAATTCGGAAAATCACACATGTACGATATAAAAAAAGATGTCTGCAGAAAGGTGAAGATAAAAGAACTACCAATATTAGAAGTAATAACCCAATAGTGAAAACATCAGTTGATCTATAGAAAGCTGTATGTTCCCATTTCAAGCACCATTAAAAATCATACATCAAATTTCTTTCATGAGCCAAAATATAGAATTAGTCTGCTGAAATGTGAAATGTTCCCATACATTCCAGGAATGCTTATAGACAATAAGACTCCACTAAGACAACCCTGGTACATGATCAGTCTCCAACCAGGATGCAGAACTTCATCTAGTTAATCTAAATAATGCTTCTTGACTGTTGACAATAGATAAATACGACTTGCAATTAAGTATTCAGATGTGCGCATTATCTCTAATTCAAGACAGAGCATTAAAGGAATGAATGGCATTAGATACATTGAAGCCCTTCCCACAATCTCAACAGAGAGCCCACTACAGGCAGTTTTCTGCCTATGCATTGTTTTCCAAATTGAAGATATATGCTATTAATTGTAGCGAATGTATCAGCTCCCTTTCCCAATACCATACATCATAATCTGTAACAATGGGCATTCAGTCATTAGCCTATTCATAGACTTCAAAACCTGTCTCTTATTTTTGCCATCTACAAATTATATTAAGATCCCACAACACAATTTCAAAATAAAATAGAACTTAAGATGCACTCATCACTTTCTTGTCAATAATGATAGATGTATTCCATTTCAGCACATTGTTCTAATTTGCTATCTCCTGCAAGTACAAGCTTTAATGAAATCATGAATCCTGATGTCATGAAACTTACGATTCGAATCATTAGACAACGGAGAATTCTGTTGGAACATTGGGCATAAATCAAACAACTTTGACCCAAAACTAGTTAATTGTCTGCATGAAGACCATCTAGAAGACCAACAAAGAGCAATACAGCAATGCCTAAAAGTGGGATCACTCACTCAGTTATAACGAGGTCCAAAGGCAAATAATCAATTTGAGCCGCTCCAAGATGCCTATCAGGTATCATATTGTAGTCCCCTGTATAGACCATAGTAGCATCACCCACTTTGCATAGAACATCGCTGCTCCAAGGACCTAGAGGAAGGATATCATACAAAATGAGACAAATGAAAATGGATATATAAGATAAATAAAAAAGCCAGCCCATGGGAGCTACACGGAAAATACCAGACATATGAAACAGAGAAGGATGCTAAGGATCATGACAAAAAGAACTTGTGGCCAGCAAAGAGCTGGTCACAAAATAGGCATCTTAATTGCTCAATTACACTGCATGAGGATTCAGGACCACCAAAAGATAAAGTGAGTTTATCCTTATAAAATAGTGTATACAAAGTGCAAGCACAGACAAGTAATTTACCATATGAATGAATAATTAAGCCATTCTGATGGGTAAATACTCTGTCAATTTTTCATTTTTTCTGCCATCCAAAGAAAGTAAAATAAGCAATTAAAAGCTCTTCATAAAGTAAACTTCAACAAAAGCCTCCTAGTTGGGGTGATTACGGATAGGATTGTGTGGAGGGCGGCCTCTGTACTGGGGTGTAGGATTGGCAGCTTCCCAGTCTCTTAGTTTGGGGCTCCCTCTCACTCTGTGTGCTCTCATATCTTCTGACTGGAGGGCCATTATTCTCAAGCTCGAGTTCAGGTTGGCGGGTTGGAACTTGGAAGGCCAGGACTTTGTCTTACGGGGCGACATGTGCTATGCAGCTCTATTTTGGATAGTCTGCCGACGTATTTTCTTTCTATGGTCAGGATCTCTAAAAAGGTGGCCAAGAGGATTGAGGCTATTCATTGCAGATTTTTCTGGCATGGTAGCAAGAATAGATGTAGAGGCTGGCATGGTGTAACATGGGGGAGGGTCACCACAAGCAAGGCTCAGGGGGTCTGGGCCTAAAGAATATCAAGGACTCAACCTTGCCCTTTTGTGTAAGTGGATGTGGAGAATAGGGAGTGTAGAGGACGGTCTTTGGGCCAGTATCATCAGGCAAAGATATTTTGGGAGAATTGGAGTCTGGGACCTTCTTCCCTCTCCGTGGGCCAATACTTCCCTGCTCTGACGGGATATTTTCTTGTGCAAAGATGTTCTCTCCTCAGGTGCCAGGGTTCGACTGGGGAAGGAGGACAAGGCTCTTTTTTGGAAGGACAGGTGGTACAGAGACCTTTCCTTCGGTGTTCTATTCCCCGAACTTTTTCGCTTGGCTGTGGATCATCTTTTCTCTGTTTCCCAAGTCACTGAACCTACTCTGCCTAGTAGGGTGTGGTCGCCAATTTTCAGGAGGGATCTATCGCAGGATATACACTTCAGCTCTAGAATCTACTATCCCTCTCATCTCCTATCCACCTCTCAGACAGTGAGGATGGGTGGATGTGGCGGTGGGAGAAGGGAGGTTGTTTCTCAGTCAGCTTGGCACTTCATATCATATCCGGTGGAGGGGTTCGCCATGCCCTACATGATCAGGCTTGGAAGCCTACGAGTCATTTAAAGGTGAAAGTTCAACTTTGGAGAATCTCTATTGGGAGCTACCCACGCAGGATAGGTTGCACTAGTTTTTGCCAGTGATTCAGACCACATGTGCCTTATGTGGGGAGGAGGACGAGACCCTAGATCATCTTCTTTTGTTGTTGTTGCTATACTCTAAGAGTTTGGAGGGAGGTGACCGAGAGGACTCATTGCGTCTTTAGGCATCACTTGGAGGTCCAGCAGTTGATTGAGCGGCGGGATAGACAGTGGCATACCAAAGGTGATAGAACAGTATGGTGGCTCATTTTTCATGCTACCTTATAGATGATTTGGGGGGAAAGGAACAACTGAATTTTTACAAGAGTTGCTTGGGATGCAAAGGCTCTCTTTATTGGGATTTGTAGTAAAGTTAAGGAATGGGCCACAACTATTTGTAATGTGAACCATTCCAATTCTCACTTTTTACTTTGCTAGGGGGGTAGAGGTCACCATTCCATCTTGGAGTGGCTTTGTGACGTATAGACGATCAGTGCTATTTTTAGGCTTTTTCCTTTTGGCCTATACTTGTACATTCCTTCTCTCTTTTCATTAATATACTTGTGGTACTATCCACACTTCAAAAAAAAAAAAAGAAGACTGGCCTAATTCCATATCCAACATACGTCACTATCGATGGACCTCAACAAAATTATTCAACATTTGCTCCTGTTCTTTGAGGATTGGGGGCAGGAAGCACATATATATAATATAACATTTTCATATAATGGGGTGTTTTCGTGAGAAAAAAGAATGTTTTTATAGATTCTCTCTTGATTTCTTCGTTTATTTGGAATAGGCCTATTGATGTACGCTTGTTTGCCTCTCCCCATCACATTACTAATGTTAATTATATCAATGATCCCTGATTACCCACCATGTGATACCCATAATCTGGCCAATTAGGAAAGGAATTTGGAAACAAAGCAGTTTCTAAAAGAAACTTAATTTCGTTATCCTTATCCACTAATTTATTTCATGCTCATTCATTGTTGGGGTGTATACCACCCCCCTTTTTTATCCAGACATTTGAGTGACATGATCCATTCATTTAACTTTTATTTTTATCGGCTACATTGTTTTTATTGCTCCCTTCTTTATGTCACATTTTAAACTACATAAACTACCCTCTCTGGGGAATAATTCATGTAATTTCATGCTCAAATCGTGACTGATTAAGTAATTCGTTGATTCCATTTCTAAAGAGTTCAGGATATAACTGCAATTTTCCCATAAAAAAGCTTATTGATGTGATCATGTGTTCCAAACTTTAAAACAAGATTCACCCCCTCTCCCCTTCTTTTGATACAGTTCATGGATCACATAAGGTTGTATAAACTATCCCTTTGAGGCATAGTTCATGTAATCATATACTCGGCCTAAATTGCTTCAAGTATTATAGCAATTCCTGAGGGGCCCGAGGTATTATTGCAATCTTCCTAGGAATAAGTATTTTGATATACTCATATTTCTCAAGAAAAAAAATTCACTTTCTGATATGCTTAAGGGATTAAATGTATTACATCGACTTAATCAAATTTGCACAACTTCAAAAGAAGTCTTGATGAAAAAAATTAATTTGCAGGGGCTTTACCACAAATCTGTAGTACCTGCCTCAATCAGGGACAGCATTTTTTTGGATTTTTCCTTTGCTGATCCTTTTTTTATGGGCTTTCTCTTCCTCCACCCCCCCCCCCTTTCTCTTTGGTGCTGATCTAATTGTCTTCTCTTTTTGTTCTTCTCTTCTCTCCCTTACTAGGCACAAAAATCTTTCTACCCGTACTTGGTGATTTCTTCCCTTAATCTTTGTGTTTTTTATAAGGAGAAGGGGGACCTTTTTGTATAGAGGTGGAGGGGCAACAAGGGACAACCTCACATGCCCTATTTTGAGTCCAACCAGTTAGATTCACTGTTAGAGCTTCATCTCTCCCTTTAGACCCTGCCTTCCTTCCTCTTTAGAACTCACCAGTGCCATGCACCAATGAAGATACTTTTCTTTTCTTTTCTTTTTGAATTCAAGCTTTATCCATTTTTTTAGGACCAACCTGAGTTTCTTTTTCTTCTTTCTTTATCTTCTCATTGGTACAGGAATAGCCTTCTAACTTTGCTTTCTTCTTCACTGTCTTCCCTTGATCTTCTTCTCCTTTTGCCTTAAGCTTTTCTTCCTTTTTCCCTTCAGCTTTTCCTTGGCCTAAAGTAGGACTTACATCCTCCTTTATATAGAGAGAGAAGGGACAGCAAGGGGGCAAGGTAGTGCTGGGCTTTACTATATTGCTTAGAACCCTACCGGTGAAATGCACTGCTGGATCATTTCTTTCTTTTTTTGAAACCTCACTGTTGCCATGCACTGGTGAGATTTATTTCCTTCTTTTTTCTTCTGCTGTTCAAAGCACAGATTGACTTGTTTTGAACCCCACCATGAGATGCATAGGTGGGAATTAAAAATGGGTGGGGTGGATGCTCTTTCCTTATTTTTAACCGCATCGATGTCATGCACTGGGGAGGGTTTAGAATGGCCATGCAGTGAGAGATGGCCAAAACATTCCTCATTTTGAACCTCGTCGGTGTCGCGCACTTCTGAGGATTTAAAATAGTCATACAGTGAGTGTTGAACACCGGTGAGATTTAAAATGGCCACATAGTGAGTGTTGGCCAAAACTTTCCTTACTTTGAACCATGCCGGTGTCGCACACTGGTAAGGATGGCCAGCGATGATGGCTGACCAAAATTTTCCTTATTTTGAACCCAAAAACTTTCTTTGTTTTGGATTAAAAACTTTCCTTATTTTGAATCCAAAAACTTACCTTATTTTGGATCCAAAAATTTTCCTTGTTTTGGATCCAAAAATTTTACTTATTTTAAATCCAAAAACTTTCCTTATTTTGAACCTAGAAACTTTCCTTGTTTTGGATTCAAAAACTTTCCTTACTTTGAATCCAAAAACTTTCCCTATTTTGAACCTTACTGATGTCACCCACTGGTGAGCATTTGAAAATTGAAATGGCCACACTAAGAGGGGGTAGTCGGTAGTCAAAAGTTTCCATTTTTTGAACCCCATTGGTCACATGCACCGATGGGGATTTGAAACCCACTTAAAGAGAGAAAAGGGGTGCGGCCAAGGTTACCCTCTTTTGAGTCTCAATGGTGTCATAAACCGGAAAGGGTTAAAGGTAGGCTGGTTATCGCAAGGGTAGGAAGGAAATTGGCTTGGGTTCTTATTCGAGGAAAGGAGAAGACCAGCTATGGCTGTCTTGAGGCCAGGAGGAGGAAGAAGATAACAAGGGAAAGGGGTGCTCCCTTTCCCCTTTGGACCCTCACCAAGCCCAATTTCCTACTACGCCCACCCCTCCTTTTTTCCCACTCTTCCCTCTATAAAAAGAGGCTGCCCCCCTCTCTTCTTCTCGCTCACTCTTTGGCACAACCACCAGTGAGAAGGAAAGGCTACTTACCATGCCCTCAAGGAGAAAATGACCAGGTGAAAGGGGCTTGTGGTTGGCTTGGCAAAGGCACAGGTGGCAGGTGGATTTTTCTTTCTTTTAATGGCCATTATCACTGTGTATGAATGTGCCTTGCTCCCCTTTTTCTTATTGCAATTCATATGTTACAAAGGGGATAATTTTAAAGGAGTCCAACAAATGCCCCCCAAAACTGTCGGCAATAAACATGGGTTCAAAGTAAATTTTGGATTCAAAATAAGTAAAGTTTTGTATTCAAAACAAGGAAAGTTTCTACATTCAAAATAAGAAAAGTTTTTGGATTCCAAATGAGTAAAATTTGTGGATCCAAAACAAGGAAATTTTCTAGATTCTAAATAAGGTAAGTTTTTGGATTCAAAATAAAGGAAGTTTTCAAGTCCAAAACAAAGAAAGTTTCTGGGTCCAAAATAAGGAAATTTTTGGCCAGCCATCCTCTCTTGGCCATCCTCACCGATGCACAACACCGGCATGGCTCAAAATAAGGAAAGTTTTGGCCAACACTCACTATGTGGCCACCTTAATCCTGACCGGTCCACGACATCGACAAGGTTCAAAATAAGGAATATTTTGGCCATCTCTCACTACTTGGCCATTCTAAACCCTCCCCAGTGCATGACACCGATGGGGTTAAAAATAAGCAAAGAACACCCTCCACCCACCCATGTTTAACTCCCACCGGTGCATCTCACTGGTGGGGTTCAAAACAAGGAAACAAGGGGCAATTTGTGCTTTGAACAGCAGAAGAAAAAAGAAAGAATAAATCTCACCAATGCAAGACACCAATGAGATTTCAAAAAGGAAAAGAAATGACCCAGCAAGGGGAGCAAAGGGAGAAGCAAACCCCACTGGTGTATTTCATTGGAAGGGTTCTAAAGAATATAGTAAATCCCCAGCACTACCTTGCCCCCTTGCTGCCCCCTCTCCCTCTAGATAAAGGGGACATAACTCCTATCTTAGGCCAAGGAAAAGAAGGAAAAGCTGAAGGGAAAAAGGAAGAAAATCTTAAGGCAAAAGGAGAAGAAGATCAAGGGAAGAAAGAGAATAAGAAGGCAAAGCTAGAAGGCTATTTCTGCACCAAGGAGAAGATAAAGAAAAATATAAAGAAGAAAAAAAACTCAGGTTGGTCCCTAAAAAATTGGATAAAGCTTGAATTCAAAAAAAAAGGAAAAGAAATCCTCATTGATGCATGACATTGGTGAAGTTCTAAAAGAGGAAAGAAGACATAATCTAAAGGGAGAAGAAACCCCACCATGAATCTAACTGGTAGACTCAAAATAGGACAAGTGAGGCTGTCCCTTGCTGCCCCTCCACCTCTATATAAAAAGGTACCATTTCTCCTTGGAAAAACTTAAAGATTAGGAAAGAAATCACCAAAGCAAGGGTAGAAAGGTTCCCTTGCCAAGCAGGGAGAGAAGAGGAAAAAAATGTCAGCACCAAGGAGAAGAGGAATAAAAAAAGGAAGAGAAAGCTCACTGAAAAAGGATCAGCATAGGGAAAAATCCCAAAAAATGCTGTCCCTGCACATTGAGGGCAGGGACTATAGATTTGCAGTAAAAACCCTGCAAATTAATTTATTCATCAAGACTTTTAAAGTTGTGCAAATTTGCTTATGTCTTGATGTAATATGTCTGATCCATTAAGTATATCAGAAAATAAATTTTTTTCGAGAAATATGAGTATATCAAAATCCTTATTCCTAGGAAGATTGCAATAACACTTAAATCAATTTAGGCTGAGTATATGATCACATGAACTATGCTTCAAAGGGATAGTTTATGCAACCTGGTTTGATCCATGAAATGTATCAAAAGAAGGGGAGAGAGAGTGGATCTTGTTTTAAGGTTTGTGAACCATGAACCATGATCGCATCAATAACCTTATTTTATGAGAAAAGTGCAGTAATATCCTGAACTCCTTAGAAATGGAATCAACACTCAAATTTCTGGTCAATTACTTAATAACTCCATGATTGAGCATGAAATTACATGAATTATTCCTCAAGATGGTAGTTTATATAGTTTTAAATGTGACATGAAGAAGGGAGCAATAAACAACAATGTAGCCAATAAAAATAAAAGTTAAATGAATGGAGCATGCCAATCAAATGTCAGATAAAAAAAGGGGGTGTTTGGGGTTCTCAGATCCTTCGTTATCGGGTTTTCTGGGTGTTGTGGCCATTGTATGGCTTGAACAGGTTGTTTGGCTTGGAATTCACGGGTTCTGGGAGCCCAAAACTATGTCGTGCGGGTATCAGTCTGGCATTTTGAAATGTGTCGATCATACGCAGAGAGACAGAAGCCTAGGAATCGATTCTCATCCTAGGTCTGAGAGTCGATTTCCTGGTGTTTAGGAATCGACTCCCATGTGTCGCGTAAGGCATTGGCGGCACGACTCTTGTTGCGCACTCATCAACTTGTGGGACTGCATTATGTTGGTTTAGCGCAAAGTTCAAGCCGTCTTATAAACTTAAAACTCAACTAGTTTACCACTGGGAGCATGTTGAGGGCATATTGTTTGGAATGGAGAGGCTCATGGGAAGCACCTTAGCATAGTAGAGTTTGCTTATAATAATAGTTATCATTCTAGCATTGGAGTTGCTCCTTACCTGGCACTACATGGTAAGCCTTGTAGAACTCCTTTGATTTGGCATGAGGTGGGGTGAAAGACAACTTCTTGGACCGGAAATAATTCAACAATGTGCTGAAGTGGTGAAGTTCATTAAGGCAAACATTAAGACAGCACATGATCGCTAAAAGAGTTATGCGGACTACGAAAGAAGACCATTACACTTGAGGTTGGTGAATATGTGTTCCTAAAGGTTTCTCCTACCAAAGGAGTCATGAGGTTTAGCAAGAAAGGTAACTTGGGTCCCCGTATAAGACCATTCAGGATTATTAAGAAGATTGGAGAGATGGCTTACAGAGTGGAGTTTCTTCTAGATTTCCCAGATGTGCATAATGTTTTCCATGTTTTCATGTTAAAGAGGTATGTTTCAGATCCATCTCATATCATAGATTATTCAGCAGTTGACATTGCTCCAAATTTTTCCATGGGAGTATTCAGGACAAGTGGTGGAGTGCAAATTGAGGAACAAGGAAATTCTTTTAGTTAAGGTTTTATGAGAGAATCATATGGGAGGAGAAGTCACATGGGTGATGGCTGATGAGATGAGGAGGTTGTATCCCTACTTGTTTGAGTAAACATTAAACCAAAGTAAGTTTTGTTGATACGTATGCTGCTTAGTAGCTTTATGTCTAATTCGTGTGATGAATAGATTTCTTCCAAATTTTGAAGACGAAATTCCTTTTTAGATGGTTATAATGTAGCGTTCAGGGTTCTTGGATTCTTCGTTAACAGGTTCCCAAGTGTTGCGGCCATTGTATGGCTTGGACAGGTTGTTTAGCTTGGAATTCGCATGTTTTGGGAGCCCAAAATTTTGTCGCACGGGTATCAGTCTACGCGTTTTGAAACACGCCAATAATACACAACACGACCGACTAGGTCTGGGAGTTGATCTCCTAGTGTTTAAGAATCGACTCTTATGTGCCGCACAAGGCGCTGGCGGTGCAACTCTTGTGCAATTGCATTATGTTGGTTTGACTGCCATCCTTGTGTCTGAGAGTCGATTCGGGAATGGATTCTCCTCGTCGGGCAGAGGGTCTTTGATGCGACCATTGTTGCGCGTAGAGTGTCTTGCACGATTTGTTCTATTGGTTTGACCGGTCGCAGGAGACACATGTTAATGATGATGACGCGTGGTGGAATGCATGGCATCATTGTGTGACATGTGGTATTTGAGTTTTTAGTCGCGCAAGGAGGTAGTGGCGTGTCTCTGTGTCCCACCTAGTAATGTGTGTGCATTACGGGGATTGAAGTTTATAAAAGAGGGGTGCCGACAGAGAGAGAAGTTTTCTACTTCTCTGCTTCGGCCAGCACCCAGAGCCCAGAGGCGTCTTCTCCAGCGATCCATGAAGAGTTGGTGGAGTTTCAATCTGGTCTTGGTGATTTTGGATCCTTAGAAGTTGGGGTTTCTCTAGAAGACCCTTTAAGGGTTGACTTCTTCAAGTTAGTAGGCTAGTTTCCATGTTTTTCATTGGATTCTTGGAAAATCTTTACTATTTGGGCATGCATGGGTGTTTTGTGATGAGTTTTAAGCTTAGAAGCATGCTACAATGTACTATCCTGGCTTACATGCTTCAGATTGTGTTAGAAAGCATGAAAGTTTAGTTAGGGATGATGGAAATCATGTTTTAAACTTTAATTCCTGATTCTTACCATGCCTAGACTCCTGTGGAGCTCCTCTTTCAAGTACAGTCGATTGCATGTGGTTTCTAAGGCATGAAATGGGGTTTTTTGATTTGTTGCGCAGTGTTGGTCTTCTGTGTTGAGATGCGTGGATTCATTGTGGCACATTTCCAGAATTCTTGTGTGTGACTGATGAGTTTCAAGTCGTGCGCACTGTAATTGGCGCATCTCTCTCCTAGTTACCTTATCGCGCCCACTTTAGTAGGCGCGTCTAGGATCTGGGTAGGTAGTGAAGGGGCTTTTCTGATTATGGCGATTATGACTAATTGGAATATGTTTCAATGATCGTTTTACATTCGGTTGGTTTGTTGGAACACTGTGTTATTTGCCTTGCATCATCCACTAGTCAGAAGCCCCAGTACCATGGTTTGCCGGATCGATCGGAAGGCGAATCGGGTTTGATTCGCATGGGTATATATATATTATATACAATATATCATATGATATATATATATATACATTACATATATCATATTTGAGACACATTTATATTTTTTAAATACATATATGTAATATATATCATATTTATAATGTATTTTATATATTACAAATATGATATAATATTATATATATACATGACATAATATTATATATATAAGGGGCGAATCGGCCAATGAGAGTGAATCAGGAATCGGGTTTCCCCTTATTCACACCGATTCGGGGGAATCGGGCCGATTCGCCCCGATTTGGCAAGCCATGCCCAGTAATATGTACGTTGCACTGTGTGTGCTGACAGGATTAGTCCCAGTGTTGTGTGAGCCATCAGGATTTGGTGTCGTCTCCTTGGACTCCCTTTGTATGTGCCCTTCTCTAAGTAAGAGAAAGATGGTATAGGACAACGTCTAGAATCTTGTGTTGCTTTAGTACTCATGGTTGGGGAAGTGACACTATACAGACGTACGAGTCCCCAACTAATCCCTGGTCAACTTCTCACGACCTCACTTTTTGGGCCCCGGAACCCAAATAAGTCAGACAAGCGTGAGACTATAGCCCGACCAGGTTGCACGTGTGGTTGTGTTAGATTAGTCTCCATTGCCTCACATTGTCTGGGACTGCAGGCATGGAGCTGCAGCTGGAATGTGTTTCTAGGTGCAATACTATCGTGGGTGTGTGTTGTGTGCTACTTGTTCGGGTTTGTTTTGTGACCCTAATGAGCATTCTACCTTCCGACTCGTGGTTTAGACTACATATTCCGTATTAATTGTTAATAGTTAGCCTTTCCTTTTCGCGTAAGGTTATTCGTTATTGCTTACATGTTTTACCTGCTCCGACTTTTGGGAGATTGCCCTATTGAGTTGATGAATATGTAAGGTTCATTCCCCTACTTTTGTTTTTGAGGAGATAATGAGTAGGCTAGCGCATAGACTCAGACCGAGCCTCAAGAGTGAGGGCATCGTGGTATCTCCAGCAGTACTCTTTCTGTTTTGTACACCTTGGGATATTCCCCGGATGATGTACTTATATGACTTGCAGCTATATTATGTTTGGGAATATAAACTAATGCGCTTATGTATATATTTCTACTTGTGAACCTCCTATGCATAGCATGTTGAGCTTTATGTTCTTGTAATCCCACAAGACCGACATTATTTCCCATCCAAGTTTTCTGTTTCATGGAATGGCGGTGCCAGATCGGGTCCCTGATGAGTCTAGGCGACGTGGGCCGTCACAATAATGCACCCTAACAATGAATGACCATGAAAATAAATTAGTGGATAAGGATAACAAAAATATGTTTAAACTGCTTTGTTTCTAAATTCCTTTCCTAATTAGCCGATTATGGGCATCACATGGTCGTTAATCAAGGGTCATTGATATTGTAATCGATATAATTAACAACACTAATGTTGATGGGGAGAAGTAATGAGCCTACATCAATAGGATTGTTCCAAATAACCAAACACAATGGCCTTTGAGTATAATTATGATGAGATAGGGATTGGAGGATATGATGCCTGAACAAAGCTGTTGTCCCCACATCAAGTTGTCATTAGTATATAAGTGTGATTATAATAATAGAACCCTCTCCAATGACCAATCATTGGCTTAAGCTTTTGAGTTCGACAATCCAATTTGATAAATCCTAACATGGAATCAGAGCCCACAATATGATAAGTTTATCATGATACAAATGACAAAGCCTCAAATCTGCATGCATGTGAGGGGCATGTAAGGGATAGCCCCACATCAAGTGGCAACTAAAATATAAATGTGGTTATAATGGCAGTGCCCTCTCCGACCATTGCCTAAAGCTTTTGAGGTTAATTAAATAAAGTCTAACAAAAGCTAAACAAGTGTGTGTTTGTTTTTTAAGTGGAAAGTACCATGTGTATATATTGAGAAGAAGAGAGAGAATGTACAAGCCACGTGTTTAAAAGCAAGTATTGTCTAAATGTTTAAAAGCCACATCTCCTAACTTTACAGCCCAAAGTGGTATCTTCCAGTGTGAATTACAATTCTTACTGTCGGGGATTTTTCCCATAACCACAACATCAAATTTTACTAATGATGGATGTTTATATAAGAGTTCACAAAAAAAAAAGTTAACAAATTGAGAATGGATGTCTATAGAATTCAATGTCTCCTAAGTCCATAGAGCCCTAAATGTTGTTTTTTTCATAGTGATCAATAGTCAGAAGCCTTACACCACCGATCAGGGTACAAACAAAATGACCTAGCTAACCAGCAGAATTAGCTTCTTCATAATAATTATGACCTAGAACAATAATCATGTTTAGCTAAAATCATCCAGCTATTTATTCCAAACATTTGATCAGAAGCTGAGACAGGACACCTTACAGGGTAAGACTCAACCATAGACATAATATCATAGGATGCTTGCATGTGCCAGTAATCAATGGCAGAAAAACCTCATTGACGGCATGATCTTTATTAAGAGCAAAGATGAAGCAGGAAATGAAGTTCAGGAACTCACATGACCAGCATAGTATGCACGGATCTGGATGTCTTTGTCAACTTGCACTGTTTGCTTTATATCCACTGTGATAACTGAGGTGCATAGAAAGTAAACAGGATTAAACCTAGCAATCAAGCATCAGGACACGAGAACTAAATGTAAGAAGAAAATGAATATAAATAAGGTATGAAGAATTACAAAATTCATCACCTTTCTTACTAGAAACCATGCAAAAGATAGCTAGTTCAGATAGGAGAAATGATGAGATGAAGCTCTCCTGATCCACTTATAAGGGGTTTTCCAATCATCAAGCAGGTCGGGAAGTTAGCTTAAAAGCCAACATCCAAGGTGCACAAGGTTTTCCATGTGAATTGCTTCAATGCTTCTTATGGTGACTGACACAACTATGTAAGTTGCATATCTATATCCTTCTACTTGTGCGTTGCATAGATAATCCATGTAAGCTGAATATCTATCTATCCTTCTGTCATATTTCTAAAACCTATTTATCCCAAACATGCCACTTTATCACCATGATAATAATATAGAAATCAGCCAATACCTGCCAAGCACAAGGAACTCAAGGAAGCTTGACGAATTAACCTCCATTCCATTGATGAAGTTATATTTTCCTAAAATATAGGAGCAATCTTACACAACATATTGATTTGTTTACTATTTATTTCCCTAATTGTCATAATAGGGTATCTTCTTGTATCAGATAAAAATATATTTGTTATAAAGAAGCCAAGTCTCAGGAGTAAATAGCTGCACACTCATGGCATTGCTAATATATAGCGGGAACACTGAACACTTTGTGTGTCCAAGTTAGAGCTATGCAATAAATGTAATGAACATAGCACATCATCCAGAGCAAAATGTTACATACCCTTCTTCATACATTTAATGATATGATCATAACTGAACTGCTCTTTATCTCCTCTTTGTTCCTTTACTTTTCTGTAGTCCTCCAGCATCAAAGGGGCTAATGCTTTTGTTGGATACTATAAAACATAAAGAAGAATGACACAGAAAGTCACCTATCACACATTAATATGCAAAAACTGACATCACAGGTTTTTTGTGGTTGTGTTTTGATCAAGGACAGTAGTAGCTTAAAATGTAAAAGGGACAGGACAATAGATGAGGACATCTAAATTTCAAATTAGCAATCACATACACACCTCATAAATGTGCATTACAAACAAAACATATTAAGAACTTTCTCCTCTACTAATGAACAAGCAGACTGATGTCACTGGAAGGCTAGAAGCTGGAAAAAGAGGGGTAAAACCAATAATAACGGGAATACATCCCCTATGTCTTGCAATGATAGAAGAGAAGAACCCTCTCACGCCCTACCCATACCATGGTTTGCTGAATCGGAGCATATCAGGGGAAGACCGATTCCTGATATGCCTTGATTCGCCCGATTCCCTTCATAATATATATATATATATATATATATATATATATATAACATATTATATATATGGCATACACATATATAATATTACATCATTATTTGCAATATTATATATATATATTACATATATGTATGTAATCAATATACATGTATGTAAAATATGATACATATATAATATATATCATATGATATATATATGTATATGTAATATATATAATATAAAGCTCCTATACAAATCGGTCCAAATTGGACCAATTCGGACAAATCGGGGAGAATCAGGAATTTCATAATTCGCCCCCCGATTCCTATCCGGCCAACCCTGACCCAAACCACTATGCCACCGACACCTAAAGGATAGCATGGTAGAACTACATTATCTTTGGGTACAGGCTTATTACGCTGCGTGACTAAATTTGCTCAATGGCATCCAAGGTTTTCAAAACTAGATGGCTTGGATCGAAACTGGGCTGGATCATCTAGCTCCGCTGGTCAGTTTTAGGCATAACTGGCCATGGAATCAGTACAAGCATAGACCGGTCCGGTTCAGAAAACTAGTTCTTTAGAACCTTGATGGCATGCAGTTCTTAAGATTCCCTAGTTCGTCACTGATACTAGTAAGCCAGCCTTGTCCATCATCACAAATCAACGCACCCGGCTTTCCCACTGGGATCCCTTCCATAGCCCATCTCATCATCACATCCTTGTAACATCCCTCCCATTACTTCCTGATTTTTGACTTTGTTTCCTTGAAAGTGGATGTAAATGCAAACTTTTCTCTCTTATTTTTTACCAAGAAAAACAGAAATAAGATAGAGACACAGGAGCCTTGTGGAATGATCTAGCATTTTTTCCTCTAACATGGAAAAATTCATTGCAGTGCTGCTTATTTGTGTTATGTTGTGACCATTATAGATCTTTTCCTATATCTATGGCATGTAATGACTGATTACTGCTGTATAAGCTTGGAGTGGGACTATTATTCTTACTCAAGATACAGTTTTCTTTTTGAAAGTGTAATCAGGATAGAGCTTGATGCAGGATAGAAAAGTGGACCAAGTGAATTAAACATTTGCTGGAAAATTGCAGGAGTGGTTCACCTGGTACTGCTTAAGATTTATTGGGCTCCTACAACAAGGCTCAGGCTGTGCCAGTCAATGGTTTAGGATCATTAGTTTCAAGACACAAAATGAATATCACATAACAAGAAAGAATGAAAATTTAAAAAAGAAAGTCAACGGCATAAACGTTACTGAATAAAGATGCCTGTAAACTCACAGTCATGTAGATAGGCCCATTATATCCACAAACTTCTGTGAAGTAAGGAAGGGCTCCAATGTGGTCCAGATGGCTGAGAAACAGAATTCAGAAAGAGGAACCAATTAAAACTGAGCTGTTGAAAGAAACATAGTTGATCTTATCTTCTCTCTGCTAAATAAAAACCGAAATTCATGAAAATCAACCTCAACAGGTCTTTGTTCCAAAGGGAAATCCTGACTTCAGGCTCCTTTATGTTGTGAGGCAGGATTGAAGTATCCTCAATTTTGCACAATGACCAAGGTTCAAGTCTGGTTGCCTAGACACATGGGTTCTGCTTGTCTTTGTTTATGTTTGGTCCCTCTTATCATGGGACCTTTGACAAACCCACTCCCTATCCCATTTGCAGACGTACATTAGGGAAGCAACTAGTTAGAGTAATTTGCTAAATCCTTGGATCTTAGACAACTCTGGGCTGATAATATGACGGTTATAATGACATGTGGATGTGATATTGCAGTCAACTGTTTATACATCATGATATTCCATAGGATTCCAGGGACATACTATCCAGAATTATTGGTAGTATCTGAAAGAATCTTGTGGCTTGTGTATACACTTGTTTCTAACAAGTTTTACCTCCTTATTGGATATGTGTATACCTACTTTGACCTACTGATGAAATGTAAAATGCAAAATGTTTACACAATTGTACATAACTTTGAATTTCTTAAGTAGACAGTGTGCCCCAGTTACATTGTCGCACTCAATGTCAATTCTTAGTGGACATCCACAAAGACTTCAACCAACAACTATATCCACTCTACTCCAACTTTTAATATTTCATCTGGGCAATGGTTCGATTAGACCATAATGATGAACGGTTTTAAAAGGAAAGGATAGGTCTAGTTTAGTTATTTATACATACGAATATCCCAGTAGAACTATTCACCAAGCCACAACCACCCATGTCCTTGACCTAATCCATCTTGCTTGGACCGTTTATCGTCTGACTGGTGGCTATTGTTCCACCGTTCTATGCATCTTCCAGTTTTATGAATCAATTAGGGCCATAAACTCAAAGTAACTGAATCGGTCCTCCTAAGCTGCACGTCTATTAGTTCGGATCACGAAAGAGGTACCCGGCATTGTGGTTGTGTGGGATCAGCGAGAGTATGTGATGATGACTACATATAACCGGCGACCAAGAGAGGCCACGAGAGAACAAAAAAACTGGACAAAAACGATCGATGAGATGGGGAGATGATTTACACACAAGTGGGTAATGATGACGCAGGAGATGGCAGAGTCGTAGCCCCCGCCTCCGACGCGGGGGATGCGGGAGAAGTCGGGGTAGCTGCGGGCATCGGTGTACCCCATGTGCATCCCGCAGTCGAACATGATCCTCTTCCCGCCCACCGTCGCCAAGACGCAGCTCTTCCCCACCTGCTGCCCCGCCCCTGCACCCGATCGGAAGAGGCACCCTCTTGAAAGAAAGGACGAGAAACCCAGCGGAGACAAAAACGCGAGAAGGGGAGGATAGACTTGCCGAGGACGAGGCATTCGATCGCCATTACCGATGGGGGGAACTGGAAGACCTCGGTACCCTTCCACGGGGGGGTGAG
This sequence comes from Colocasia esculenta, assembly GCA_014218235.1. NCBI lineage: Eukaryota > Viridiplantae > Streptophyta > Magnoliopsida > Alismatales > Araceae > Colocasia > Colocasia esculenta. The sequence goes on from CM024753.1 coordinate 5,578,508, forward strand.
TTCTTGCCGGGGAAGCGGAAGAGGAGGAGCCGCCTCTAGAGCGAGAGATCTCACCTCGGAGACGGCGGAGGACGCCGGTGCATGTGACGATGGAGCAAGGGTTAATGGCGACGCAGAGGGGTTTTAGCCTTTAGGACGGCAGACGGTTGCTACCTGCGAACCGCATGCAGAGTTCGAAAATGGGGGATTTTCTGCATAAAATTAGTTGTTTTATATAAACTCTACATAAAATTATTAAAATAAAATTTTAATTATTATTTTTCAGTCTCATCAATCAGATCTTTCAATATCTCATGATCTTTTTTTAGATTTATTTTTAAGTCTCTCCCTACATAATTATGTAACTATATAAGTTATGTAAGTATGTAAGTTATACAAGTATGTAACTTGTATTTCGCTAACTATGTAAGTTACATAATTATGTAAGTACTTCATAATTATGTAATTATGTAAGTTACGTAAGTATATAAATTATGTAATTATGTAAGTAAGTTATGCAAAGTATGTAGTTAGTGAAATACAAGATACATACTTAAATACTTACATACTTACGTACTTGCATAAGTTACATATTTACATACTTACATAACTTACATAGTTACATACTCATGTACTTACATATTTACATAGTTATGTAGTGAGCGACTTAAAAATAGGTATCGTAAAAATAAAGACCATGCAATGCTAAAAAAATATTTGATAGAGACTGAAAAATAATGCCAATCCTCTGCCAATAAGTAATTATTAATTCTCCCTTATAAAAATATTTTTTTATTTTTATGGTCCCTATAAATATGCATATTTTTCCTTTTATATTTCAAATTAGATTATTATCATATTAGTCCCTTAAAATTTCTAAAACTTTGCAAAAAAATCCCTCTAGTAAGAATTAATATATAATACTAAGAGATTTTAAAGGAATTATATGATAATGATAGATTAAAAAAGAAATAAGCTTATTTGTGAGAATTAGAAAGTAAGAAGACTTTATTAAAAATAGAGGGATTTGATTATTTATTTGTAACAGAATAACGAGACAGCAAGTGATACCTATATTAATTAATCTAAAATAAATTATAAAAGAAAAATTGATGCATATTGTTATGTGGTAAGATGCCTCACGTGGGATATCCATAGAAGGCCCAGAGACGACCTTATGCAAAAAGGTGGATGTTTCCCAAATGAGTTTTGGCAGCCATGGGGGTAGCAACAATGATAACTTGTAATTATTTTGGTACATTATTTGATGGATTTGGATGAAAATATTCACGAAAATTATCTATGAGAAAATAATAATCCAAATATAATTACTTATATCTATTTTTTGCAAATGTCCGAAGCTATATCAAGAGTCGTCGTAGGAAGAAGCGTATGTCTTCTCTTCTCGTTCCTAGATATTTATTTTAGAAAATTCAACAAAACTCCGATAAAAGATCACGTAAACACCAAAGGGAAATGTTTAGTGATCGATTACTAGCACCCTCATTGGCTGGCGCGCAGAGGGCCCTACACGCCAACCAATGGCAGGTAAATCTGGTAAATGATTTGTCCGATTTACACGTGTAGCTAACAACTCTCAACAGCAAATTGTAGTAGTACATATTTTATTAGCTCTCGATGAAGCTGGTTCCGAGCTCTGAAGGGCCGAAGAAATCTGACTCCAAATATTTGAGGTCGACATCAATCTAACTTGCACGAAATCAAATTTGGATAAAAGATTTTCAAGATTGACATTCTAACAATCAAATCAAAAGTTAATTTGAAAGTAGAAGCAAATGAATTTTAGAGATAAGGGAGGGAGAAAGAAGTGGGTGACTTGAGAGCTCATGTCAAAATTTGATGCAATTACCTTTTACCTTTTTCACTTATGCTTGTAGCTTACTTTTATAGGTTTATAGAAGAGAAGAAGTTTGAAACATATGATGTGAGATTAATCCCCATTCCTCCTTCTGAGTGATCATCATTATGAGATTTGCAAAGGACTTGTCAAGAACACATTTAGCCATGCATTGATCTCTGATTGATCTTGGCAAATGGTCGAGATTTTCGATGTAGATGGATTTAACTCTAAATTTGAATTTGGATCCAAGCCATCATATTGTGTTTGGGCTTTAACCACTACTAGACCATCCAAGAAAGTTGTTTGGGCCAGTGTTGAATTGAATTGGCCGACCACTAGGTCCCATCAATTATTTAGAATATGCTTTTCTTTTCCCACAAAATTTTATGGGTTTATATTAAGGCTACAAACAAAACATGATATTTTGACTCGATTTCGATAAATTATTGATTTCGAAATTGAAAAATGATACTGATAATTTATCGGAATCAAATATTTCGATAACTTATCGGAATCGGAATCAAAAAATAATCACAATCGATATCGGGTATTCCGATAAATTATCCATAAACTCAAAAAACAAAGTTATGTGAAGCACCTTACCTTATCGAAATTTCGATTTCGATAATATTATCAGAATCAAAACAGAATCGAAATTAACCATTTTGATTTTATCAGAATTAACCATCCCAATTTTATCGGAATCAGAATTATATTTCAATTATTAGAATCGAAATCAAAATATGTATTTTCGATTTGAAACCCGATCGGTTGCAGCCCTAGTTTATAATATCTGATTATGTGAATATAGGAATTCCATTTCATGCAAAATTTTGCTTCTTCAATTCATCCCGACATTATTATTTTTTCAAAAAAAGTTTCATAAGAATATAGGGAAAATTAATTGGGGGTCCCTGTCAGAGCCTGGTACTTATTTCCTCATCCCTGTCAGAATACTGTTTGATGTAAAGTCCCTGCTTTTCTCCAGGTTTAATTTCCAGTCCCTGCTTTTCACACAGTCACCATTTACGGCCTCCACACACGATTTCCGTCTCCCTGGCCTCCGTCTCTTTTTCCCATTCCCATCTTACCCTTCCCTCCTTTTTCCATCGCCTTTTCCCCCAACGACGCTGACGCTTCGGTGGGCCTGAACTCTGACCGATGCGAAGTTACTCTTACATACCCTGCCAAGAACTGATACAGCAACCATTGACAACACTTACAAACAGCCTTCGGACGACCGTTCTTCACACTATAAAAGGAACCCAGGGTCATTCCTATCCTTCATCACAAGCTTCCCTCGCTCTTCTTCTTCCTATCTTGTTGCTCGTCTTCTTCATCTTATTTGTAGATGTCTTCATCTAACCGTGCTCCCCAAGGATGGCAAGGCACCTGCCTCACCGGTGCCACCGTCGCCCCCGGCTCCCCCGGCTCTACCTTTCCCGAGACGTACAACCCCGACTACTGGAACGGATTTTACGTTGGGTGGACGATGGCTTTACAGAAAGCCTCTCGGCTGTACCACCACAAGGGCCTCACCAACATCCTCCCTGACATTGGCCCTAGGTAGAACACATATCTTCCTCACCTTCCCCTCGTCCCTCCCCGGCCCGCTCCTATTCCTCCCCTCCCTCGTCCACCAAGTAATCGGGTTAGGGTGTTTAGAATGTCTCCCTCCCCGACCAGTTCCTCCCCTCCCCTCCCATCCCTTCCTACACCTCACCTCCCTCCCCTCCCTCCCTTCTCTGCAATCCTTCTTATTCCTCCCCTCCCCTCCTATCTCTATTGTCCTTATTTGTCCCCTCCCCTCCGTTTCATTCCAGTGTCCATGCTATTGGTTACGGAGTTAAGATTGTAACAGTGCTTGTTTATGGAATATAAATATTTTCCTTATATGTAGTCTTCTGTGGGCTTGTATGTGCTATCTATGATGCGTGTACTGTAATACTAATAGGTTCCTCCGAAGCGGTCAAGCTGTACTGCTGGAACTGTAACCCCATAGCATGGACACTATAATGAAAAAGGGCACATACTGTAACACGGGAAACATGTAATGTAATAAATAGTTGTAGCTTTAGTTGTCGAACTGTAACCTCCTATCATGCATACTATAAAACATAAAGGTTACAACTGTAACAGCATTCCAACTGTAACCTCATAGCATGCATACTATAATGACAATAGCTAAGTACTGTAAAAGATTTCAATTGATACTGTAATAATGTGTTCTGGAAATGTAACATCCTATTATGTATACTATAAAAGTATAGGTAAAGACTGTAAGATTCTACACACACTGTAATGAGGTAGGCGTAGCTGGGCGCTCAAGCTGTAAGACAGTACTTCTTCAACTGTAACCTAGTATCATTTATACTGTAACAGGAATAGGTAAAGACTGTAACAGGATTCTACACACTGTAATGAGGTAGGCGTAGCTAGGCGCTCAAGCTGTAAGACAGTACTTCTTCAACTGTAACCTAGTATCATTTATCTGTAACAAGAATAGGTAAAGACCATACAACAAGTATCATTACAATGGTTAGGAGTTAGTACGTGCGGCAGTTCTCCTTCAGTTGTAGACGCTATGAACGCCCTTCTCCATTTAAGTACGCTTTGATGAAGTGAATGACGTTTTTTTCTCGCACAATAGGCATGTCATTCTGACTGAAGGGCAAATCTTGAATGTCCGTACGTGCTAGACATTCCATGTATTTGCAAGTAAAAATTCCGCAGTCGTCTCCCGATCCTTGTTGTGGGCATGGGTCGGGATAGCGTAGCGGCCATGTAGCTGCATCTATCTGCTTGCCCTTCAGGTATCTTATCAGTTCCTCCACCTGCATAAGAATGAACAAAAGAGTTCGAGCAACTTAACGTAGATTTCATGTTATTGTTACGTCTGTAACACAAGTGCTCGCGCTCTGTAACAAATGTAAGCATCGTATGGAACACTGGTCACTTACATATTGTGGAATGTCAGCATGATGTTTGTTTCGTAATGAGTCATACACGTGGAACTCTTTTTCCTTCATGCGGATGACCAGAAGAGCCCAATGGTTCGTTCCAACGTGCATGGGGGAGAAGATGAGGTCGAATTCATTTGGGGCGCGGTCCAATCTCTTGAAAGCGTTTTTGAAATGTTGTTCCTTGCTCTTATCGTCTCTGCAAGATTGGACATAACCCTTTAAAGCGGCATGCAGATATCCAAAATTCCAAAAAATGTCCGGGTTCTCTTCACGGGGGCGAAACAAGTAAGCGTTGACGTAGCAGTCAATTACAACCGATTCGCTCTCCCTCGTGAACAATAGCTCCCGGATGTCATGAAACGAGAGGAAATTGTCGTATCCTTCCACAGGGCCGTTGAACATTAAATTTCTACATGTAAGAAAACATCTTGGGTAAGAATTAAGACTGTCATCAGTAATTGACGAAACTGTAAACATGGTAGACATATACTGTAAACATGGTAGATATATAATGTAAACATCTTTGGTCGAAACTGTAAACATGGTAGACATATACTGTAACACGTACTCATTAATGAAGCACTCATTGAAAAATCGTTCAATCAATGACTTTTCGGCCACTCCTAATGCGTCCCGGGCGACGTAATCACGTCTCTCCTCTTTCTTGCCCGTTGGAAGTGTGTCTGTACTCTCTTGAGACTCAACAAGGATCGGTTCGCAAGTGGACACATTCACTTTCGTGGCTTTGTGGTGCCGAAAATCGTCTGGCTGCGATAGAGTAAGTAAAAAAGGAATGTTCTGTAAAACAATTATAATGTAATTGTAACGGACTCGGAACAAACTGTTATGTCTCATGAAGGGTTCTGTAACCGAATGCTCAGCTTATGTAAATTCTGTAAGGGGAAACCATACCGTAAAGATATCTGGTTGTCGTCTTATCCTCGTCCCAGTTGTAACACGTCGGGACAATGATGATGGAGATATCTGACGCCGCTTCCTCTTATTTCCTTCTTCTTCCCCTCCTCCTCCTTCTTCTTCTCCGCCGCCTTCTTCCACTGGTCCTCCTCATTCTTCTTCTTCTTCCCGCCTCCTCCTCCTCCTCCTTCTTCCTCCGCCTCCTTCTTCGTCTGCTCCTCCTCCTCCCTCTTCCTCTCCGCCTCCTCCTCCTCCTCTTCTTCCTATCTCGCCTCCTTCTTCGTCTGCTCCTCCTCCTTCTCTTCCTCTCCGCCTCCTCCTCCTCCTTCTTCCTGTCCGCCTCCTTCTTCGTCTGCTCCTCCTCCTCCCTCTTCCTCTCCGCCTCCTCCTCCTCCTCCTTCTTCCTGTCCGCCTCCTTCTCGTCTGCTCCTCCTCCTCCCTCTTCCTCTCCTCTCCGCCTCCTCCTCCTCCTCCTTCTTCTTATGCTTCGCCTTCCCTCCTTCTTCTCTAGTCCTCCTCCTCCTCCATCTTCCTCTGGTCCTCCTCCTCCTCCTTCTTCCTCTCCGCCTCCTCCTCCTCCTCCTTCTTCTACTTCGCCTTCTCCTCCTTCTTCCTCTTCCTCTGGTCCTCCCCTCCTCCTTTCGCCCCCTCTTTTTTCCCTCATTCAACTCGGGAATGTGCAACTCCCTAAATGACCGCCACGACCTTGTCTGGACGGATCTCCTTCTGTAACTGAGAACACGAAAGTCTGTTAATGTCTATGAAAGACAGTTGTAAACATAGAGAACAATTCTGTAACTTCGTATATGAAGACTGTAACAGACAAGGAATGAAACTGTAAAGGTAGAGTACAATCGTATTACTAAGTATAGTGACTGTAAGAGAGTAGGACTCTAACTGTAAATGAGGAAAGCATCTTCTGTAACTAAGAAAATGAAACAATGTAACCACACAAAACGTTTACCTGGACGTTGGTAACTTTGCCACGGCATGTGATCGTACTGAAGCTGTTGGGAGCTCCAATGGCGGTAGGGCTAAAATTGCACATTCTGTCTCTGGGGGGGGGGGGTTGGGCCACCGAGGCTGCCGCTGAAATTGTTCCTCCAGTCTATGTAGCCTTCCATCCATTGACTGGAGGATATTGTTCTGCCAGTGTAATTGGTCATTCTGCCGCTTTAACTGGTCATTCTGCCGCTTTAACTGGTCATTCTGCCGAAGTAACTGGTCATTCTGCCGCTGTAACTGGATAAGAATGCCATGCAGAGAGTTATCTGATGGAGGGGTTCGGGAAGTGGTTGACGTGGATGCCGTCAATCGTCGCGAAGCTCTAGGTGGCTCCTCATTTTCATTATACTCCAAATACACCTGAATTAACGTAGGTACAGGTACATGTATAAGTCATATACGAAGATAACACAGTTCCAGGGTAAGTGACACTTACATCAGATCGTCGCAACCCCCGTAGTAGGGCGGATAACTCCGGTCTCTTATTCCGGCAATCCCAACGGAAAATGGGGGATTCCTTTCCGGATACACCATACTGTCCTAAAGTACAAAAATCATCGAAAAAAACTTCAAGAAAGGAGAAGCTTAGCAATCCGTCATTCAGATGGAATCAAATTTGAGGTTGTTGAAAGTATGAAGACGTACGCCGTAGACCTCAATCTACAACATGCTCCTGTGGACACTGGCAACTTATCAAGATTCCTTGAAAGCATGCATGCGCAGCAATTGACAGTAACAAGGAGGCCGTTACTCATATGTTTCGGCATTTTACAGCACAGAAGTTTATAGGGCTGCATATGAAAGAAACATTCAACCTATCCCAACATTTGACATGCCGATCCGCCTCAACCATCAGAAGTTCTAATCAAGCCACCGACAACAAAAAGGTTGTCAGGAAGACCGAGAAAGAGGAAATACATTCAAGAGGAGAAGTAGATCATGCATATATTTGTTCAAGGTGCAAACAACAGGTCACAAACCGAGAACTTGTAGCAACCCACCCCACAATCCTACGGATTTTAAATGTTGTATATTAGTTACAACAGAACGTCATCCTAATATTCCAATATTACAGTGTATGTAATACATTATTACAGTGTACGCACTACGCTGTTATAATTTCACTACTTCGCTATTACAGTTTCAGTAATACACTTGCACAGTTCGCGCACTTACAATTACTTTTGTTGTACAGTGTACGTAATGTAGTGTTACAGTTGAACTCTAATACTCTTACAGTTTGACCTGTGTACCATATGTTATATGAAGACATCTACGAATAAAGAGGAAGAAGACGAGCAAGAAAGATAGAGGAAAAAGAGCACTAGACTCTTACATTTTCAGCACTACACTCTTACAGTTTGCGCACTACACCTCTTACAGTTTCAGTACTTACGTATTCTGTTATATTATACGTAATAAAATGTTACAGTTTAAGTTCTAGACTGTTACAGTTCGAGCACTACAGTGTTACACCTAAAGAACAGCCTTGTTACAGTTTGAGCACTACACTCTTACAGTTCAAGCACTACAGTCTAACATACAGTTTTACATTATATGTTATAATCTCTTACAGTCGTTCGTCATGTTGATTATAGTATATATGAGGGGATGTTACAGTGTGTTATGGTAACATGTTGAGTTTGCATGATCCAGAGCACATACATAAGCACACAGAAGACTGCATCAAACGAAAATGCTTATCATAAACAAGCCATGTTACAATAACTCTCTACCTCTACTCTACCGACCACTCGGTAGAGCACGGAGGGGAGGAGGTGGAACGGCCAGGGGAGGGATGGGAAGGGGAGGTGCCGGAACGGTCAGGGGAGGGATGGAGGAAGGGGAGGTGCCGGAACGGTCAGGGGAGGAAGGGCAGGTGCCGGAACGGTCAGCGGAGAAGGGGAGGAAGGGATGTGTTCTACCCTAGGGCCGATGTCTGGGAGGATGTTATTGAGGCCCTTGTCGCCGTAATGCCGGAGGCTTTCTGTAAAGCCATCTTCCAGCCCATGTAAAAACCGTCCCAGTAGTCGGCGCTGAAGGTGGACTGTCGCAACGGGGGAGCCGGGGGCAACGGTGGCACCGGTGAGGCAGGTGCCTTGCCATCCCTCTGGGGAGCACGGTTAAATGAGACATCTGCAAATAAAGATGAAGAAGACGAGCAACAAAGATAGGAAGAAGAAGAGCGAGGGAAGCTTGTGATGGAGGATAAGAATGACCCTGTGTTCCTTTTATAGTGTGAAGAACGATCGTCCTAAGGCTGTTTGTAAGTGGTGCCAATGGTTGTTGTATCAGTTATTGGCAGGGTATGTAGAGTAACTTCGCATCGGTCAGAGTTCACGGGCCACCGAAGCGTCAGCGTCGTTTGGGGAAAAGGCGATGGAAAAAAGAGGGAAGGGTAAGACGGGAATGGGAAAAAGAGACGGAGGCCAATGAGACGGAAATCGTGTGTGGAGGGCCGTAATGGTGACGTGTGAAAAGCAGGACTGGAAATTAAACCTGGAGAAAAGCAGGGACTTTACATCAAACGGTATTCTGACAGGGGACGGAAATAAGTAACAGACTCTGACAGGGACCCCCAATTAATTTTCCCAAGAATATATCTTATATCTCGGTTGTTTGATTTTTGTAATTGTTTGTCCTCACAATACATCATTCGACATTTTTATAGACTTTTTATAACATTTTGCTGCAAAATGAACAACCCCATTGCTTACGGCAGTAGACAATTTTATTTCAATCATATCATATTTTTATGAGTAAATTGATTAAGAGTTCTTAACTATAATAGAGAGTTTTTTTACTATAACAAAATTTAACATATATTGTAACAGAAAATAACATTTATTATAATGAGTTATAATTATGTCACAATTAAAAAATAAGTCAAATATTTAATAAAATATTTAATTAATTATATTAATTTTTATCTTTTGAACAAAAAAAATCACAACATATATCTCAAAATACGAGGACCCCAGCTGGGTCGATCGGTAAGAACTCTTGTTTAAAAGCAAGAGGTCCCGAATTCGATTCCTGGGGGGGCTTACCTGATCTACATATAATCCTCGAGTGTGTAGGTCCGGGGTTTTCCTGGTCAAGTGGGGTAAGGACAATACGGTATACGGAAAGTAGGAGCTGTCAAGTCCTGACCTTGGAGTTCACGAACACCAATCCTTGAGTCCACAAAATCACACGGGGCGGGGTTTCCTCGTTAGCAAAAAAAAAATATCTCAAAATACGGCCGCGGATCCGTCCGGGAGGGGAACGGCGCGAGGTCAGCGGTGAGTCCGCGACCTGTTAAGCCCGCGGCGGCTTGGATCCGAGGCATCTCGACATGCCCCCGTCGGAATCGGAATACCGCTTTGTGGTCTTGTGACTTGCCGCCCCCCATCCCCCACCCAAATCTCGCACTATATAAACCCCACAGGCTAGTTTTTGCGTCCCCTCTTGCTCTCTCTCTCCTCGCTCAGCAGCCGCAGCAGCAGCGCAGCACGCCGCCACCGCCAGCCATGGAGCAGACCTTCATCATGATCAAGCCCGACGGCGTCCAGCGCGGCCTGGTGAGCTTTCTTCCCTCTCATCCTCCGCCCGCTTCGACTCGATCGCGGATCCGTCGCGCTAGAGCTGATGTTGCTGATGATTTCGTGTCTGTGAACATGCAAAGATTTCGATCTGTTTCACCTGTTTGAGGAAGTCTAAAGTTCTGGAACTGTTCAGGTGGGCGACATCATCGGCCGATTCGAGAAGAAGGGCTTCTCCCTCAAGGGTACGACAACTGATTAATCATACGTTATGCTACTTGCATTTTTATTGTTTTTTTATTTTTCCAATCTGTGGAGTTTTGGATCTGTTGCAGAGATCTGGAGTTTTTTAGGCTGGCTATTTGGATGTTTCTTTTTTTCTCATTTTCATGCATTTTCTGTTTTTTTTCTTGTAACTAGGATTGAAGCTGGTGAGCGTGGAGAGGGCCTTCGCGGAGAAGCACTACGAGGATCTTTCAGCGAAGCCCTTCTTTAACGGGCTTGTCGAGTACATCATCTCTGGACCAGTGGTCGCCATGGTCTGGGAGGGCAAGAACGTGGTCGTCACCGGTCGTAAGATCATCGGCGCCACCAATCCTGCGGACTCTGCTCCAGGCACCATCCGCGGCGACTTCGCCATCGAGATCGGCAGGTAACGACCTTTGAATCGCTTCCTATTGTAGAAATTTTGCGTGGCATCTGTGGTATAAGAAGTGAACATCTAGTGATGTCCGACTGGAGGTTTGATATTTTTGTCGCATGATGGACCATCTAGTGTGTTTAAACCATCTCTCTATGCAAGTGTTTTAGGGGTCTACTCTGGAAGCTGGAAGCTATGATTACTCATGGAACAGTCCTTCATGATATTCTCATATTCACTGCCGGCTTTCTGTTCTGGGATCTCTATCTTATCAATCAAAACATATTCCAGGATCATGTTTGATGGTATTTTACCCTGAAAAAGTATGATGCTGGTTTCCTCAAAAGTGTGCTAGACAAGAAGCATCCCTCAGGTGTCGTGTTTGTTAAAAACTCCATGGAATATGTGGATTCTCATCGATGCTACCGTTGCAGGCAGTTCACTAAGAAGTTTATGAATCGTGTATTTTCAGAATATTTTTGACAAATATGATCCAGAGGGTTCTCAACAATCACTCACTTTTCAGCTTGTTTCATCGGAGTTGTTCTATTATCCTGTTATTTCTAATTTTTTCTTTGCCGTTCGTACGATCTTTTTGCTACTTTTTTTGTTGAAACTGTCACACCTGACCTACATGACATGTTACACCAACAATCACTCACTTTTCAGCTTGTTTCATCGGAGTTGTTTTATTAACCTGTTATTTCCTATTTTTTCCTTCGCCGTTCGTACGATCTTTTTGCTACTTTATTTGTTGAAAGTGTTACACCTGACCTACATGGCACGTTACACCAACAATCACTCGCTTTTCAGCTTGTTTCATCCGAGTTGTTCTATTAACCTGTTATTTCTAATTTTTCCTTTGCTGTTCGTACAATCTTTTTGCTACTTTATTTGTTGAAACTGTTACACTTGACCTACACAACCTGTTACACCAACAATCACCCACTTTTCAGCTTGTTTCATCGGAGTGTTCTATTATCCTGTTATTCTAATTTTTTCTTTGCCGTTCGTACGATCTTTTTGCTACTTTATTTGTTGAAACTGCTACACCTGACCTACACAACCTGTTACACCAACAATCACTCACTTTTCAGCTTGTTTCATCGGAGTTGTTCTATTATCCTGTTATTTCTAATTTTTTCTTTGCCGTTCGTACGATCTTTTTGCTACTTTTTTTGTTGAAACTGTAACACCTGACCTACATACCTGTTACACCAACAATCACTCACTTTTCAGCTTTTTTCATCGGAGTTGTTCTATTAACCTGTTATTCCTATTTTTTCCTTTGGCGTTGGTACGATCTTTTTGCTATTTTATTTGTCTAAACTGTTACATCTGACCTACATAACCTGTTACACCTGTAACACCTGACCTACACAACCTGTTACACCAACAATCACTCACTTTTCAGCTTGTTTCATCGGAGTTGTTCTATTATCCTGGTATTTCTAATTTTTTCTTTGCCGTTCGTACGATCTTTTTGCTACTTTTTTTGTTGAAACTGTAACACCTGACCTACATAACCTGTTACACCAACAATCACTCACTTTTCAGCTTTTTTCATCGGAGTTGTTCTATTAACCTGTTATTTCCTATTTTTTCCTTTGGCGTTGGTACGATCTTTTTGCTATTTTATTTGTCTAAACTGTTACATCTGACCTACATAACCTGTTACACCTGTAACACCTGACCTACACAACCTGTTACACCACAATCACTCACTTTTCAGCTTGTTTCATCGGAGTTGTTCTATTATCCTGTTATTTCTAATTTTTTCTTTGCCGTTCGTACGATCTTTTTGCTACTTTTTTTGTTGAAACTGTAACACCTGACCTACATAACCTGTTACACCAACAATCACTCACTTTTCAGCTTTTTTCATCGGAGTTTTTCTATTAACCTGTTATTCCTATTTTTTCCTTTGGCGTTGGTACGATCTTTTTGCTATTTTATTAGTCTAAACTGTTACATCTGACCTACATAACCTGTTCCAGCCTGCCTCTATATTCCTGATAAATCTGACCCCAACTGGGTTTTGAACCTGGGACCCCACAATCCTGCCTGTGTACATGGAGGGCTTAACCACTGAGCCACTTCTTCGGCACAGGATGTTGTTACTACACTCCTGATGTACATGGAGGGGCTCAGCCACTGAGCCGCTTCCTCAGTGCAGATCTTTTTGCTACTTGCTTCACACGGTGTCTTACAGAGGGATTACTACTGTTATCTCAGGAAAAAATGATTCTCTACTTCTATGTTTACCACGTTGTCCTTGATACGCACCGGTGACCAACACATGTATTCATGTCCTTGCAGAAATGTCATCCACGGCAGCGACGCCGTTGAGAGTGCTAGGAAGGAGATTGCACTGTGGTTCCCTGAGGGCCCCGTGGAGTGGCAGAGCAGCCTCCACCCCTGGATCTACGAGTAAGTTTGCCGCACATCCTGTTGCTGCCGTTTCTCGCCTGTGTCCGAGATGGCAAGCTATTTATAATTTTGTGATGTTGTTGTTTTGGCGATCACCGTTAATTTTGACGTTGGCATGGGCTCTATGCTACATGCGAGTTATTGCAAGTTATTTAACTTGGTAACATTAAGCTTATAAACTATCATGTGCATCGCGCTTAGGCGCATCTGTATGTGACTTATCGTGAGGTTGCTTCTAGTTCGTTTGATCCCGCAGCTGAAGTGTTTTGAATCTGCCAGAAACCTGCTTTGTTTTTTGCAACGTTTAGACTGCCGGAGTCGTGACTGCTGCTGTCTGGGTTATATATAAATGATCATGCGTGTATTTAATTTACAATAGCCGATTTCTTGATGTCGAGGTGGTGAAAGTAGAACAGCTCGCCTTCATCTGTTACTTCTTTTTTTTACCCTCATCTGGAAACTAATTTCCAGATCTTTCAATGGGACGAAGTGTAATGGGGATCCTTTTTTGGTTAATTGGTTTCTAGTGAAGATAAAAAATTCCATAAATCACTTTTTTAACCAGGATACGTTTGAAGATCCAATATGAGTCCAGTTTTTTAAATTGATTTATGTTTCAATTTTATTTAAATTATTAATGATAAAGTGAACACAATCCTCGTGGATCTTTGGATGATGCCACCGGTCATTACATGTTTAATTGGGTAAGTTAGTTATTTTATGGAGAAAAAATTGGTGTCTATATAGCCATTCTAGGTGTGTCCGTCTTCACAATAGAGTGGCGCTTAGGTCATAGGTGGGGTGAGTGCACCTTTCATTTGGCTGTAGGGTTACCCTGTTGTGAGAGCTGGTACACCCGCAGGTACTTCATGCAACCACCAGACTATGCTGATTTTATTGACTTATTTAAATGCAATAAATTAAGTTTAAAGAGTTCTTTATAGCAAGCGTTCCATCCGCCCATTCTAGGAGTAGGTAGGTATCTGTTCTCGAACACCAGTCTCCTCTTCTTAGAGCAACGACCTGAATCATCTCTATTGGAGCTGCGTACGCCCTGGTCTCCACTCTAACAAGCTTAAATAACCTGGAACGTGGCCTTCGATCCCTCAAATCCTTATTTTTTGCCATGCGACTCATCTCCACCAAGCATCCTTCGATCATTGCTTACGCGATGATTAATGACGATGTGGAGAGCGATATCGCTTGGCGACAATGCCTCGTGTTTTAAAAAGCCGAATTAATTGTGGACCGTCCACTGGCTTAGAAATGTTCAAAGTTTTGGTGCAGGTCAATGTTAAATATAGTATGAATAGTTAGAGAAATGCTTATTGAAATAACAATAGTGCATTAATGATGATTTAGATTATAAAATACTCTTCAATTAATAAAATTATTTTTTGCAATCTAAAGTATTTATGAATCTTCACTTTGAGCGTTCAACAAGCGGCGTCTGGTCCCGTATGAAGACGACGACATTCCATAAAAAAACGTGTAATGGCATTTTTAATGGAAAAATGATTAATCCCCGACCAGCAAAAAAACCCCATCTGGCTTTTGCTTGGTCGGGGGTGCCTCCGCCGGGCAACAACCTAACTTCTGCGATTTTTGTGTCTGCACAATACATAAATTAGATACCTGCTGTCTACAGTAAGATAGCATTTTTTCTATTCACGATTTGTGCACAACAAGAATCGGATAAGTCGTCTACCAGCCTTGCACTTTCTTTTTGATCGCGCTATATAACTCAAGAACGTGGACGACATGTACAAGATTGGAAGCAAAAGCAACGGGAAGACGTGAGCAGGAGATGGGCATGGCGATAAGGAGCCGCCAGTGCATTCGGATGATGTCATGGCCACTGCAAATTAATGCCGTGTTCCCACTGTTCAGACGTACGTGTTAACAATTCGGCCAAAAAGGCAGGATCACACAAGAAGCAGACTCCCAAACATTGATTCAAATGTCAACAACCCAAATATGCATGCATATAAAACAACATGCGCACTCAGTTAATTTTTTTTTTCCCTTATGGAGCAACTCATTTCCACTGGAGATATCAGGAATGGATTGTGAGGTTCTTTGGGCAATCCAGGCAGCAAACCAGTTCAATGTGTAATTGGCAAAACCCGCGTTACTCACCCGTCTTCTTGCAAACCCTTCTGCACTTCGTACGTATTTGTGCAATCTAACACCTCTGTGGAGATCAGCTTTCCCGTGAAATTAGTGACTACACTGAACTTGGATGACAAGCTACCTGAGAAGCAGATACGTTTCCAGTCTCAAGAGATTCCAACGTACGAGATGGAACTGAAAAAATGTAGGAAGACGTGATACAGATGTGAAATAGGTGAGATTGGATTTCTGGTGCAATCTTCCCATCAACTGACCTTGTCAGCATTCACTTGGACACTATGAACGAGCCAGCAGCCTGTACGAAGGCATGTCTTCGAAGCGTTGAATGTCGTCGAGAAGCAACTCTCTTTCAAGTTGACGACATGTGGATTTCATGACTAACTGGACGGATGTAAAAAGGCAATGTTAGATGGCTAACAACCTTGTAGGAAACAGGGAGACACAGAGCATGCGTACATTGAAATCCATGTAAGATGCGTGCATGGCAAGCCATTGCTGATCCATCAGCTTGAATGCGATGCAGTACAAAAGATCAAAAGCCCTTCATTGTCTGCAAATAGTGGGTTAGAGAGAAGGTAAGAATGTGCTCCGCAAGCAGTGAAGATGTTTAAGTGAAGCTAGCAATTGTTCCAACGTTCGTCAATAGTTAAATTTAACATGTCTAAACTGAGAAATCAATCTGAGATGTGACGTTAAATGGGAACAGTGCAGCTGCTGATGCCTGAGCATATCAACGGCTAGAAAAAATTGGCTTTGGATATACACTGGAGAGATACGACTGTCAATCTTGTCCTATCAAAACTGAGTATTATTCTGAGAGCTAATAGACTATCATTTTTCTAAAAGAGTTCACAAGAAGAGACGGCAAATTTTTTTTTTATCTTACTCCTGATGGGCATGAACAATCTTAAGGACGAGGAATGCTCATTTTAACACACCTGTGAGTAGCTTCGAGAAAACTGCTCCCACCATCGAGCGTGGTTTAGCTGCATAAAACCAACAATGACTGTTATCGATCATTCCCAAAGTAAATAATAAGGATTGTTTACAAAAAGTAAAAGTGGGAAGGCGAGAACAATTATCTATTGATGGTCTGCTGCTTTGAAGAAATCAGGTTACTTAATAGGATTAGTAGGAATAAATGAAAATTCTAACCACATTAGGAACATCAATATCCTAAAAGGATGCATACCAACTTGGAGATCAAGCATCTGGATAAGCATGAAAGTGATGTTCACGCCAGCAATAGCAAACGGGTATTCCACATTGCACGATCTCCTTCCTGCTTTCGTAGAAGATCTTGGAAGGATTTCTTCTCAAGAAAAACATGCAAATGAACATTCAGAAAGAGGGAAAAAAACAGATATACGGAGTCTATGATGAACAGAACAAGCAAAAAACCAGATCTTGCATTAACCTCACTTGTGGCACATACTGTAAAATGATATCCACATCTTACACAAGCTATCAACATATCTAAATCAATGTTGAAATGTGAGTTGAGCATCTGCGTTAATCAGGACTCTCATTTTGCCATTAGTCATGCCTGCTCCACAAAGGACCCCTCCGAACATAAAGCATGACCCCCCCCCCCCCCCACCCACTAGCACACAACCCAAAGGGCAAAAATAATCCAAATCCTATTCCCGATGAAAAAGAAAAATTGATTTGCAAGTAGAAGTAATTCCTTGTTCAATCCTATCTTATCTCATTCTCACTGCACGCATCTCAGATCACTCGGCAGTTACCTGACTCAATCGGCCAAACCTGACCTTATCAGGCCCATGATGATCTGACAGACTTAACCAAAGAGAAGGCTTGGTTGGGAATTGGGATTGGGGCTCTTGTTTTTTATGCCAAATCCAAAAATACTAAAAACTGAAAAGGGTTAGATACAATTGAATTAGAACATTGAAAAGCTGATGGGAACACTGGGTCACACGAGATGTGGGACAACTACAGACATCCAAATCAACCCAGAACAGTGAAATGGATCTTGTCGGAGACAAGGGCCCACTTGTACCCATCACCATATCCAACAAGACCCAGTATGTGCATAGAGAAAGAGAGAAGCGATATATACAGGTGCAAAAATATTCTAAACTCTGCATGCACTTTGACGAGGGCCCACATGTACTCATCACCATATCCAACAAGACCCACAATGTGCATAGAAAAAGAGAGAGAAGAGATATAGACAAGTGCAAAAATATTCTAAACTCTGCATGCATTTTGCCATGATTCGCCGATCAAGAGGCTAGGGGTTTTGCCTTTTATAAAGTCCACAGAGAATGGTTTTCTTTTCTTCATTTCTTGATGGAGTTGGATTGCATAACTAAATGTTATCAGATATTAGTTTAGTTCCCTTGAAATCAGAGGTTGCATTCAAGTGTGAACACTCAGGCTGATCTTAAACCTCTATGATCTAATTGGCACAAAAATCCTATTGATGACGATATATCCAAGCATCTCATTTCTATATGCTTTCCTATATCCTTACATGCTGAATAGAAAGGTATTGCAGATATTCCACATAGCTAGGGATGCACAAAGTAATAAAAAATTCCCATAAATTTCCTTCTTTTTTTGAAGCTTAAAGGAAGGATATGATAGGAGAAACTTTTGAAGAATCAAATTCAGGTGAGAATACTACCGTGATCAAAATTTGTTTCTGAACCTAAATACCCAGCACATTACAAATGCCTAACATAATAAACACCAACCTAGCGGTTAATTAAAAGATGTTGAACAACTGTCTTTTATCAATACTTAAATATATGCTAAAAAGAGGTAACCCCAAGTCTCAGAAAAGCAGTGTCCCCCCCCCCCCCCCCCCCACTTGCATGTTACAGCTTCTGAAGGTGGAAATGTATTTCATTAAAATGATTAGTTACAGATAAAGACATCCATTTATCCTTAATGCTCTGCCTGTTTGGTAAAAGATAATATACAACACCTTAAGGTTTGAGTTGGACGGCCTAATAGAAAAAACTTTAACATGGTATCAGAGCCCATGGTATGATCAGGTAATTTATGGTCCACATGAGGTTTGGGTTGGATGGCTCAATCCAATAAATGTTAACACAGATGAATTGAGGAAAAAAATTGCAACCTGTGGAAAAGAATCTCTAAGATTTATTGAGTTACTGGTGGCCAAATAGGAAATTGTGGAAAATGGTACAGAAAACAGCAGAAAGCTCAGCATGGAGCTAACTCGAGTTGGTACAAGTTGACTGGATTTCCGAGAATTTGGACACTGTGATGGGACCAATTTTCCCACAGAAAGCTCTAGCATGGAGCTAATCAACCCCCCCCCCCCCCCTTCTCTCTTTCTGCTCAAGGCTGACTCCAATGCTGAACCTGTGAAACTATAGCAGTTAGCAAATGAGCTAGCACTGCTATTGGCTCATAATGAAATGGAACAGGTCCATTCCTTACATTTCAAGAGCTTCCATGGGATGGCACTGGCTTCACTTATGGCATCTAATGACAGCATGATGGAGAAACATCAGTTTCCTTCAGGCCAAGGGAAATGGCCAATTACAATAAACATTCTGGAAATTTTTAATGAATAAAAAGTGTACAACAGTCAATTATACTCAAAAGCCATCAAGGTAGCAGGCATGCCTGCTGGACATCTGACAAAATCCAACTGTAGAACCTTTTTTTCCAGTAGAGAATCCAGTTCAGAGAAAAACACAAAAAAGAGGGGAGAAGAGGAGGATAACTTGACAGATAATTTTGTCAACATTCTCCAACAGATTTCATTTAGTTATCTTCACTGTGAACTGAAGACAAGTTATACATGAAATGACAGGTTACAAATTTCATTTTGCCAATTGTAACAACTAATGCAAAATCCATGAACTTGGCTTTTGTCATGTATTTTTATTTTCTAATCAACTTTGAACACAAGTAGAGAAAATTCCATTAAGCATAAGAATAAGCTCTATTCTTCCATACAAAATGAAAAAAGACTAATAAAACAAGTAAATGAACAAAAAGGTTTAAAGCAAACCCAAACATACAGGAAAGTTCTTTGCAAAGAACAATAAATTCTCCAACGATATGAAACCACCACCCCTGCAAGATATGTTCCAAATGACATTTTCAATTCCAAAATGGCCACCATCTACCAAAGCCAATAATGATCAATGAAGGCAACACATGTCACCTGAAATCAGTAGAGGGATCCTTTCCTTGCCAACCCATGTCCTTCCACTGATCAGATATCAAACCTCGCAGTTCTACTCCAGGATAAGCAGCACGCCAGAGTGATCTTAGGGCTTCCTAAAGAATATGAGAATAAAAATCATAAATCATCTATCTTGATATGCACCTTTTTTGGGAAGTGAAGATAAAAAAAATACTGACAAGATTTCATGATATTGCAAAGAAAAACGTGACATGATCTTGACTCATTTCAAGAAGGCTCTATGGACTATTAAGGGCATCAAAGTACTGCAATGGTGTTTCTGCTCTCTAATGAATGGATAAATGATTATCTGCTGGCAAACAATCCAACAAAAAATAGGGAGCATAGAAAATCCATCTAGAATCCACTTGCACCTTCAGGCCAAAAGAAACATGAGGGACCCATTCCGAGTAATTTAATTGCTAAACAAAAAAACCTTAAATTAAAACTTTAAAGCAGTCTTATTTCTGAATCAGAGTTGTTTTTTGGAAGTAGATGATTCCACGACATTCTATCAAGGTACTGCATGATTAAACTCCAAAGTTCAAATGGACCTCTGTTTATAATATAATGAATACAACATGCCAAGGATTTGAGCAGAAGATGCTTAAATATCTATTATCAGTTAGCAAGCACATGCAATCCCTGATTAACAAGGATCTTTTTGTTGTTTCTTCCTTGATGTAATCATATCCCTTTTCTGTTTCTTAGGGATGATTGCATTCATCATCTATAGATGCTTGCTTTTTTTTCTTCCATTCCCTTCTCTAATCACATTTTATTTTGAAGAATGTGGCTTGCCACCACCCAAAAAATAGAATAGATTCATGCCTTTTCTTGAAACATAAAATATTACTCTTTTCTACTCAATTCGTTCTTTAGGATTGATTCATATCAAGGCTTCAAAAATTGGCATGGATTGGCTATCCATGTAAGTAAGCCAATCTGTAACAATTTTGTCAGTGATCTTATGGGACCATTAATGGTTCAAAAAAGTTAATATATAACTTCCACAAGCTCTTATGCAATCTACAAATATGCCTAAGCTGTTTGAACACAATCTTGTCGCTGTTTCTCACTATGAAGAGTGAAGAGACTGGAGAAAACTAAGAAAGTTAGAAACTGAGAGAGAAAAAGCTTAAAGCATGTCACATTGTTGGAATTATCTGGTAATAAGACAAAAGAAGCTTATTCAAAAGCCTCATCTCTAACCAGGATTTTCTTCTGACAAAATACTAGTTTCTCTCGTCATTTTGGAAGCTGAATTTCACTCAAAAGATACAGCACAGTCAGATAAAAGGATGAAAAGATGTAGGAATCAGAACAAGTTAACTAATTCATGTATCTTCCATGCTGGATCTAGGAGTACATCTAACATTTGTGAACAACAATTATATTCATGAAAACAAACACTGAACATATTCCTACAGCATTAAGCATGATCAACTTTTTTGACAGAAATACTACTCAAGCATTACACTGATAGAGCTAAACACCATAGAGGCATGCTACGTTTCAGATTCACAAAATTTTGAATATTAAAGTTCTTCTGACTACCTGGTGCTCAACATTTGTGCTGTCATAGGTAACTTCAATGCGGCTTTGCAATCTCTGTAGGCATTCTTCCTTTACAGCAACAACAGTAAGAGAAAGAAACAGTAGTGAATTAGTCAGTAACCCTAGTGACGAAAGAATATGATTGGATTGAAAAGGAGTTTTGACTTTTGTCCCCATGGTCTCTATAAGTTCAGCATAACAAGCTATGATGCATTACAATGCTAGGATTTTTGCAATCATAAACCTATTACAGAAAGAAATGCCACTTTTGCTAGTGCATTTACTTTATATACCCCAAACACATCAAAGTACCTTGCATGTTTTTCGTGACTAAGATATTAAATATTTATGTCCTTTCTTCTCCATCTTGAAGATGCACTTTCGTAGTTTAACAAGTAACATATGAGCTGAATACGTATGAACTGTTTTATTAAGAACAGTGCTTACAGGAAGTTTCATGCAGTGGAAAAGCAGACGCATTTGCAGCTTGCAAGAGTGACAATTCTGCAATTTCAACCAAAACATGGGTATGTGTTCACAAAATTTGTCTAGTCTTTTATGAAATTTATTTTTGAAACCATAACCAGTAATTTGATGGATGTAGTAAGGTTTTAGCTCCTTAAGAATGAAAGCTTTAAGCATTCGACGTTAGAATAATTTCTATAAATACTGTGATTGTACTGTATTTGCCAAATTTAGATAAAATAAAAAAAAAGATAACTGTTTAATTAAACAGAAGGAATAATTACTCAATAGGTTATAAAAAATTCGCCAAACAACAGTCCTTTTTGGCTATTTATCTAGACCAAAATGTTCACGAGCAAAAATTATTCTTCAGATGAAGGAACTATATTCACTAAAAATGATGACAATCCTGTAAGCCGTTTCTCACAGGTTACCCAAACAACGCTACTTTATTCGTATTTATTTGAGCAACCAAAATGTATGTACAAGAAAAAGTTGATCTTCCAGAAGAAGATATGCAAGAATAGAATTACCTGAAATGGTGTCAGATCAAATGACAGACGGGCATCACTGTCCCTTCTCTGAGCACAAACACAGGAAAAACCTTTACCAATCCATGCAGTTGATCCTGTGACAATCTCAGCTGAGGCATTGCAAGATAAAGTATTCAGAATTTAAGTTCACAGGCCACGGAACAAATTAAGCAAAAAAAAAAAAAAGGAATCATAAACAAACAGGAAAATAACTTCAAAAGAACACATCTATTCAATATCTCCGTGACGCTAATCATATGTACAGTCAATACCAGCAACCAAAAGAATCTCAACATCATGAAGGAAGTAGGTTTTTCTTTTTATCTTATGAAAAGCTTGAAAGCCAATAAAGAGCATAAGATAGTTAAAACCGCATCGCAAACACTACACAGTGAATTAGCTTGCTGCTGCAAGTTTGCAAAAGAAAGAGGGAGAAGACACTGACAGACCCATAAACGAAAAAGTGTAATTAGGACGATCCAGATGACCAAAAAAGTAACTAGTGCAGAATTCATTTGCATAAGACGACAAAGCTGGTAACTGAGGACATTCGACCATTATTCTGACCACATCCCTAAAGTTATGCACATCCCCAGTATTTCAACAAAAGGTGTGCAGATGGATCTCACTTTAATCTTCAAAATTCAAGCTCAAATTCCAACTAATCAAGTAAAATAGCATTTCCATTGAAGCCATATTCATCTCTTCTTAGCCCTATATATACACTCCTCTATATGAAAATCACGGGAAGATGGACTAGTAACACACCAGAAGACGAATGATAAATGCTGCTTCGATCAATACCCTGGGAGATCCTCCTCACAGCCACAAACGACCCACCGTTCTCGTCCATCTTCGCAGCTCAAACCATACCAGCGGCACGTCACAGGAATTCTGCAAAGGACACACAGGCTAAAATTACACACCCCGGGAAAATTACAAGACACGATCCACATGACCCCCGCCACCACATCCCAATTCACTCGTATCCCATTCCAGAAACACCCTCTTGATCCAAACCTCCGAAACTCCTAAGCCGTCACACCCGGGGGAAAGAGCGACCAACCGGAGAGGCACATCAGATCAGCCAATGCTGAATGCTCGGAGGAGGAATGTCAGTAGCACACGCCAACTCACCTAGGGTCCCTGCAACGTGCAGGGAACTATATGGGAGCCGGCCAAAGGAGAGACCCCGCCCCCCCGCGGCAGCCCGCCCCCACAGGCACCGCCACCGCCGCCAACCAAGAGGCCGCTCCGGCGAGGAGGGGCCGGCGGCGAGAGAGGAAACGGAAGCGAGGGAGCAAGAGGAGCCTGGAGGTTTCTGGATGGGGGAGGTGGACGCCCGCCCACCGAGATCTGCACAAATGGGAAGATAGCGCGGAACGAAGCGGTTGCTCTGCTCTTCTACTCACGCAGTCCCGCTGCACCCGCCTTTTCTTAATGGGATATTATCTCATTATCCCTAGAAACATGCGATATTGCATAAAGAACTTGTTAAATCCATAATAACATATATATCTTTCTCACTATAGAAAATAAAGAAATGGGACCATATATGCCACCCTCCACACCAAGAACTATATAGTTCTCATAATAAACGAGAAAATAAAGATGTATTTAGGGTTTCCATCAAGCATACCTAAATGAAATTTATAATTTTAATAAAAAATCGAATCAAAAATTAAATTTCCTGACATTGAGCTTATGAATTATCTTCCTTAATGATGCTGCTTAAAAGGGTGTCTGTGCAAATTATGTTAGTAAAGTAGGGGTATTTATCATATTGAAAAGGACAACAGATCAATTTTTTTTCTTCTCCAGGGAGTGTGCGCACATAAACAAGATTCTAAAAGGTATTTAGAACAGTGTAGTAGTGTACCTGTATTATTTATTTTGCTCTGTCGGAGATCGGGAAAGCCTTTTGCAGTTTCGCTCGTTGTCCGAAGGAAGTTTGATCACTAGTATCAGTCTTGCGGTAAGTTCACCGCGGCAGACCCGCGACCCGGAGACCATCGGACGGTCTCCAGCGCGAGGTCGTGTTCGCGCGTGCGGTGGACGGTTCGGATCGACGGATTGCTAGCCGTTAAGCGAGGGATCTCATCCAAAACCGAATAGTCCGAAACGTGCTTCGGTCGGCTCGCGATGGGGGTCGCACATGGGCTGCGACGTGGGCCCCATAATCTAGATGGCGGCCTCTCTTTCCGCGTGGTGGAGATGACGACTCTGCATTAATGGCCTTTGGGGAAGGAAATTTATCACGTACTCTACTTATTTACATAATTGTTAAAATACCCCTCATAAGTTGGGAACTAACGGCCACTTGCAACCGTTTGCTTGCTGGTGGAGAGCGGCCATCGACGAAAGTGACGAGCAAGTACTAATTTATGACTAATAATATTTAATCATTAGTAATAAATGTTAATGTGGCAAGTATTACATATAATTGTCACCATATGATTAACAAATATTGATATTCTATTAACAAACACTTATCTATGGCTTATAAATATTGCCTACTATTATTTATTTATCTATTACTATCGAATATTGACCAATCAATTATAAAACTCTCTACAGACCATTAGTCACCATTGTCAAACATCAAACACTCATAGTTGGAAGTAAGCGTCTATAAATCTCGCATATATGAACGGCTATAGTAAGAGGATGACTTAATTGACGACCTCGGACCTTGACATGCAATGATGTTTATTTCTCTCCCGTTTCTACTAAGATATCATAATTGTCATGGGACAAAATAGGTCTAGTCGTGTTCGTTGCACGGGCAAATTAAGTTGAGACACTCAATAATTGGTAGGTAGGAGAGAGAGGTCAAGCTCCTCAGAGAATCACCACACTAGGGTGCAGTTGGAGTTGCAATCACAGAAGTAGAGAAGACAGATGGAGGAGTTACATGCACAACACACTATAGAAAGGAGCGTGAACCGGAAGAAAATGAAGGATATGTGCGTGCAGATGGCGCAAATGCGCGCCCTCATGGAGCAGTTAGCCAACCAAACATCACATGTGCATGTTGTTTCAGAGCATGAGGGGGTTGATGGAGATAAGGGTCTAGAGATGATTTGATGATGATGAGCAGGAATAGACACTATATTGTTATTTTTGAAAAGTTTGTATTTGTTGTGGATGATTGTATACCGTGGCGGAGCCAGAAATGTTTAGAAGGGGGGGGAGGGGGGCAATTAATAAGATTAATTGTTTATGAGTACTCAAAACAAGGGAAGACAATTATAAAGTTAAAAAAATCTTCACATGTTCATCAATTTAATTTACTCAAAAAATTAAGAGAAAAATTATTACAAAAATTAGGGGGGGGGGGGGCATTTGCCCCTGGCTCCGCCACTGATTGTATATGGATAATTTATGTTTATTTTTCTTTCATAGTAATTGTGGAAGTTTTTTGTGATAGATGTGGGATTTATTGATTTATTGTGTATATTTTTATACAAGTTTGTACATAATTAACATGTTCAATGTGTAAATTAGAGGGTTTTTTCTTAAATGAAAGATATGTGGAAAGCTTATAGGAGCAGCCTAAGCCATCTACATATCTTTTGCCAACGGGACTTTTTTAGATGGCTGAAGTCGTCTACGAAAATTTTTGCAAATAGTTTTTGATCTTTGTAGATGGTTTTCGATCATCCACCAATCTTACTTCTCTTATAGTCACTATCTATTGGACCCTGTGGTCAGATCAATCTCGCCCAAACCTAGACATGATCTAGGTCCAAGAGGAACGATAGGCCCCTTCATCTGCTCGACCAGCTTCCTAGTGGTCGGACCGACCTTGCCCAAACTCGAATGTGATCCAAGCCCTATATGAGTGATGGGCCTTATGGTCAGTCCGACCCATTTTTCAATGGTCCGACTGACCTAGTCCAAACCCAAATGTGATATAGGTCCGCAGGGATGATGGAGCCCATGGTCGGCTTGACCAACTTTCTAGTGGTCGGATCAACCTGGCCTTAGAGCGGGTCGGCTCATGCTGACCTAGGTGGTAGATTGAGGGTCAATCACCTTGTGACGGGGCCTTACATAGGGAAATGCTACCCAACAACATGAGACGTTGCAAGGTGTGGCCCGCGTACAGTTAGTATATATAGATCTGATGGTGCCCGCATGCATTAATCTAAGGTGAGCATGCCCCTGGTATGGCCCATTAATGTCAACAGCACCTCAAGTGCATCCCAAGAGACGGCCCGCACACATAAGAGTACGTAGTGACCGCATCTCATCCTTTGTACATCATGCCATGGTCAACAATGCCCCAAACATTTTGGGGACGTGGCCACACAAGCAACTGTCAAGATGGTGATTGCACCTCCTCCACCAACTTTTACTTTCCCGGCCTTATAAATACAACCTAATGCCATAGGTAGAAATTAAGGGGATAGAGTCCGGAGCTCTCAACTATAAATTTCGGCACTCCACCTCTCTCTCTCTCTCTCCTCTCTCTCTCTCGCTCTCTCTATCTCTCTCTCCTCTCTCTCTCTCTTCTCTCTCTCTCTCTCTCTCTCTCTCTCTCTCTCTCTCTCTTCTCTCTCTCTCTCTCTCTCTCTCTCTCTCTCTTCTCTCCTCTCTCTCTCAACAACCGATCTCGAACTTTAGCATCGGAAGATCAACCCTGGGAGCACCATTTTAGGATCATTTTCCATGCATGGTCACCTCGACATTGACCCGACATTAATAAACTTTGTTTCTATCCTTCAACATCGACTGAACACCAACCTCCAGCCTATGAAGTCGGAACCGATTGACCTTGTTGGTTTTACGGACTGGCCTCATTACTATCTTTCCCCTCACAACATACAAAGGTTACATAGACTAATGAATAAAGTGAATGGATAGTCCACATTATCTTGTTATCCACTCAAAATATAGCACGCATTTCTCCCAAGTGTGAGTTCCTACGTCTATATTACTGATCCATTTGGTCAAAAAAAAACAAGAGGGCTTTTTTGCATATATTTATATAATCAGGTGAACATGTCAATATGTATATAATGTGGGTACTTTCGCAATTATGCAGATAAGCTAGCCCAATGTGCGACGGTTATGTACTTAAAAGAAGTTTGTTACCCCCTCCAAGGTTCATCGGAAGAGAAAATTCAGCCCCTGGTCGGTATGATATGTATGAACAATTATTTTATTTATTTATATCTATAATGTTATTGAGTTAGAGTTAGATATACTAATCCAATACGATACAATATATTTTAATCTCAATTTCTACCATATCAAGAGAAATTTTAAGTTAGTGGAGTAGTCCGACAGGTCCAACTCTACCCCCTCTGATGAACCAGGCAGCCATGGTGGATCTCGGCGGCCACCTGCCACAGGAGAGCTCCGGATTGGAGTTCGAAAACAGAGAACTGGGTGCGTCGCAGGACGTACCGTGTCCCTACGAAAGATGGGAGAAACGGATTTCCCAGTGGACTTTCCCTACGCCAGAAGCGGTTGGCAGCATCGTCTCCGTCCACGCGCACGCGCCCGATGCGCACCGCATCACATCGAACAAGGAGGGGAGGGAAGTGGGAAAACCCTCCCAAGAAGATTCTGTGGTTGGGGATCCCCAGGCATGGCAATTGGCAAGGGTCTATGAGGTGGTTGGGATTTGGGGGGTTAACTTAATGGTGCATTCAGAGCTTGGGGGGTCTTAATTAAATGGGAATATTTCTCTGACCAAGGGACTGGCCATCTTATTCATCTGTTCAGAGCTTTTGATTGATGGAGAATAATAGACTGTACCATCTTATAATACTAATTCTTTGTCACCAAGTTTTGTGGTTGCACACCCAATGTGTAAGATTGGATGGGGAGACACAACTAAGGGTTGGTTCTGTCTTAACAACTTCTTGATTGATGTTTGATGGATGGGAAAGTAGAGCATTTCCTAGTATGGTTCGCCGAAATCAGATCTAATTGTATTTTTTAGGGAAATGTTTGTTCCCAGACAGCCAGGTTCGGGGCGCTCCCATTGGACAGCGTCTTCAAATCTGAGTCCCGCACTCTGAGCATTATTCAATGGGGCAGCGTCAACGCAGACGTCCGGATAAATAATTTGTTCGAACGTCCGTGCACAAAGTGTTTCTCTATTTTTTATGGTACGGTACCAAATGTACTATTTTTGGTATAGTATGGAGCCAAATGGCTCCCAACCTTCTACGTCATCACCACTGTATTAGTCGAGATTACAATGGAAATTGGCACCAGTCATTCCCCAGGTCAGTTCCAGCAAAATTAAGAAGGATAAATTAATTAAGAGTCCCTGTTAGATTTTTGACTTATTTGTTAGTCCCTAACAGAACTACAACTCATTACAGTAAATATTATCATCTGTTACAGTTTACGTTAAGTCTTGTTACAGTAATGACCCCCTATTACAGTCATAGATTCTAATTAATTTATCCAATTAAATAGAATGCGGAAGAAAAATCATAACGATTTTCTTTCACTGTAGTAAGCCCTTGTCTGTTCTTGGATGCAAATCCTCCTTCCACCCTTTCTCCCTCCTCCCTGGCAATGCAGTTGAAAACTTTCATCAAAATTTTGTTTGTAAACGCTTCCGCCACAGTGAGTAACATATAACATATGCATTCGATTCAATTTAAAAAAATTAAATCCTAAATTTTAAGTAAAAATGATAAAGAAAAAAGAAATAGTATAAGAATCGAATTGTACTGAAAATCGTAAAATTCTGACATGATATGAGACAAACGGATTATGTCGATCATGGTTCGCCGTACGGCACAGACCGACCGTGTCGCATTCTCTGTGACACGGTGCGGTATGATGCCGTACCGTTAAGATACGATGGAAAAGGGGTCAGTTTGAAAATTTTTTTATGATTTGATCAATATTTAAAATGAGTAATTTTTAAAAAAATGAGTAAAATAAAAAAACATCACATAAAGATGTTGAAAATATAAAAATTATATTTAGTCATTCAAGTCAACTCAACCAATCATCTAGTATCGTGATTTATGTCGTCTTAGGTGTACGAAATGGATGTTAATTAATGATTTTTTGGATAATTTTTACTTGATAAAAAGTTAATGTAAAAAATAAATTAAAATCATCATAATTATATCATATCTTAATTAACTTATATTTAAAATTTCATCTCAATTAGACATCGTTAAACCCTTTAGATGTGTCGGATGTGAGCAAGAGGGGAAGGGGGCCGGGGAATCGACGTGCCATACATGACACAGTATACGGGTCGATCATATCACCATGGTATGAGGCGGTACGGGTTGACAATAGCACGTGGTATGCGGTGGTAGACCAACTTGATTCCAGCACGAGTTTGATTGTGCGCATCTCCATAAGACGACATCATGTTCTAAAAATAAAGTCAAATATGAAATCATCAAATATCAAAAAAAAATATTGATTCTAAAAATATAATATAAAAAATTATTGATATATAAATATTTAGATTAAGTCGACCTAATAATTTTTGAGATAATTTTTACTAGACAAAAGATTAATTTAAAAAATTAAACTAAAATTATCATAATTTATATCATCTCTTAATTAATTTATATTTAAAATTTCATCTCAATCATAATTTAAGAGTCATGGCACAGTATGAGTTTGCCGTACCGCCAACCATGATGTCGATACGCCCAACCATATTTCTTAGGTTAATTCTTGTTGCACCTATATCTCCCTATAACTTGTACTAGGGTATATGTCGTCCATCATGCTACATTAGATGTAGCCACAATCATTGGTGAGTTGCATCTTTGTCCCAAGCTTGCTTCTAGTTCTTAGTCTTATACATTGTTTTCAGTTGAACATATGTAAATAAGCATGTGTTTGATGAAGCAACGTGTTTGTGCAGAAGGAATGTTGCATGAGGGAAGCAGCACTGATGAGCTTGGAGAGAAGGGGACAAGAGTGCTAGGTTTAAGTAAGAACTCTTGAGCTTTAGGGTCCGTTTGTTTTACCTAATAAAATTTTATTAGGAAATATTTTTTAGGAAAAAATTTATTTCTTAGATCATTTGATATCTTTGAAAATAAAATATGAAAAATTATATCTTAGAAATCTCATATTTTGACATCCGCGGTAAAAATGCGGACGTCATTTTCCAATTCAGCTGATGCCGCATTCTATAGTTTCTACAGTGACAAGTTTTAGGCACTATTCATTTAAGTTGTATTTTTATTTTTTTCCACTCATTTAAGAAGTCTTAGTCAAATTTGATTATTTTTATTAGTTAAATTAATTTTATTTTTTTATTAAAATATCTGTAGAATACTATTCATTTAAATTGTGTTTTTATTTTATTTCTCCTACTTTAAATTGTCTTTGTCAAAGTTACTTATTTTCATTAGTTATCTAATTTTTTTTATTTTTAAAAAATTAAAAAATAAAAAATAAAATAAAATAAAATAAAAAATTCGATGAATAATATTAGTACACAAGGAGTATATGACTCTCTCTCATTTGAGTGGATCATAAGATCCCATACCCCTCCATGCAACTTTATAGTAAAACATTGCATTAATGCTATTGACATTTCAACTTTTTGCTCTATTACATAAATAGCCAATGAAAATATTTACCGGCAACTAAATAGACAATTACGTTTTCATTTTCAAGTAAAGTTATATATAAAAAACTATTTCCCTATTAAACTATTTTACATACAACCAAATGGACCCTTAATTGGACCTCAAATTCTAGTAACAAAAATAAAAAAAGTAAAATTAAAGGTATGGAAAAGTTACCACCAAAATACTAGTGATAATAATATGATAATAACATAATCCTATCTTGACTATGATGAACATACCATAACATTCATAAAGTAAGGTCTATCTTCCTTGTCTAAGTCATTTATTCACAGAGTAAAATATGAAATAAATTCCAAATAAATCATACCTCACATAAGCTATAAACTAAAATTTTTATACAAGAGGAAACATGATAGAAACCTTGCAAATAGAAGAACATAAATTGTACATTAAAAAGTGGTTTAGTGATAGCACTCCATGTACATCAAGAAGAGGTCACGAGTTCAACTCCAATTGGTAGAATTTTTTAAGGATGATGGCAAGGATTTAACTCCCACCAAATGATGTAATAGACTAATATTAAATAAATAAATTTTATACAAAAAAAGAACATAAACTAAATTTAAATGGCAAGAGATTTTGTACATTTCTAATGTACATGGTAGACAATCAAATTGGCAGTGCGATGGCAAGTAAGCATCAACAACATGGAATGACAGTAGCTTTAAGTGGGAACAACAAGAAGTAACAAGTTATGGTATTAATGGTTGTGATGATAGTGATGATGGGTGGTAAGAGCAATGGCAAAGGAATGGTGATGGTGGTGACAATCACAAGAGTTGGCAATCATAATATCATGGATGGGAAGTGGCAATATGTTAATATTAAGAAAAAATACTTATCATTTGATGAGGTCGGTCCTGATCTGGTGGATCGTAACTAATGACCAACCTTTGAAAGTGTCCAAGGTGAAGGCTTCGAGTGATGGAGATGAGGCCGAGCAATGTCCTACTGATCACCATTGTTGCTTTGACTTGCAACTCCGTCAAGTCTGAGAGGGGATTCTTAGGCTCGACTCTCCGAGGGTCAAGTCAGTGTCTAGATGAGCTAGGTTTGAGAGAAGAAGAATGATGAGCTAGACTACTAGTTGACATGTGTCTCCGTCTATTTTTACCTATGACTATTGATCTTCCTTTGTATGTGGCTAGGAGGTAGAGTGAAGTGCAACTTCCAATATAAGACTAAAAATGTAATTGTGAGGCCTTGTCTTTGACGTTTGGGGTCTTTAGATTATTTGTTGATGAGTTTTCAAGATGTTATGACCTTGGAAAAGCCATGAGGTGTTGTTGAGGATAGTTGTGGACATAAACAAAATTTGGATGGCTTTGGAAACCTGAGGCTTGAGTTCTCCATATGGGTGTTTTTAGCATAGAGTGTGCGGTTAAAGACACACTAGACTCTCGGTGGCGGCGATGGCTTCGCTTGCCTCCCCAAGCCCCGGTAACACCGGCCAACTTCTTAGGAAAGTGCCATCTTCGGTTCTTCGCGAGGCCCAGCGCGGGATCCCCGCTTCAGTCGCGGGAGGCAACTCCGCCGGCTTCAGCTCAATGGCGCAATTAATGGCGCCATCTGTTCAAAGTCCGATT
Source organism: Colocasia esculenta (assembly GCA_014218235.1). Taxonomy (NCBI): domain Eukaryota; kingdom Viridiplantae; phylum Streptophyta; class Magnoliopsida; order Alismatales; family Araceae; genus Colocasia; species Colocasia esculenta. Next base: position 5,610,903 of record CM024753.1, read on the forward strand.
CTTTCGGGAAAACATCCTTCTGCGAGTGACAAATCCATTATCCCAATCACGGCTCCTAGACTTCCGCCAGATAACAGGATCCAAGGTGAAGATCCTCCGCCATGTAATACAGAGGCCGCTGGGAAATCTTTGGGTCCAACCATTACATGCGATTTGGTTACTAAACAACGTAATCTGCATGAAGAGTATGATGTGCAAGTAAATGAAACCCCTCCTCGGTTTTTTCTTGAAGCTGCTGTGGGCTCTCCTTCCGCAGCCCAAGATTATGCTCCCATGACTTTCACTCAGGTGGTGCGTCAGTCCCCAGCCACACTGGTGAAGCCAACTAATGGTGAGAACTCCATTACCCATTCTAGTGGTTCGTCTTCTGGACGTCGTCTCTCACGTCCTTCTCGAAAAGGGGGAGTTAGGATTTGTTTACTGATCTCTAAAGAACGATCTCCCAGTCCTGTGCATCCTACAGATGACATATATATATGGTACATCAAGCACCTACTATTGGTTTACAGACGAAGTGTCATGCCCCGCTAATTTAGCAGCGGAATAAATCAGGGAGGCATGAACAACGAGTATGGTAATGAAAATTACGCATACATTCGCAAATATCAGAGCAACTAATGAACAATAATTGCAATAAAACTCATCATTTTATTGATAATTCATCTAAACTATTACAACCACTAATTCAGAGCCAAAATATAGGGCTCAATGACATTATAATTGGATAAGAAATCTAAAGTAAATATCTAATTAGACTCTAAGGTACTAAGGACATTCCATTGCTATGACTTCAGGACGCTCATCACTCCAGTCCATTCCCGTTGTTGTATATAAGGTTGTCACTTGACTACCTGAAAACACAATAACAAATAACGAAAGGTGAGCGATAACGCTCAGTAGGACTTAATATCTCGTGTAAACAAGCATGCTTTAAGTGATTAATGTCTTGTAAAGCAGGTTAACTAGAGAGAACGATCAAGTAAGAGGGTAATAGTACAAGATAACGAGTGAACGATAATACATTCTCAAGAGTTTTGCAAAATTAGGATGACAACATAACGAGATAGCGTGTAACAAGATAGTGTATAACAAGATAGCGTGTATCAAAATGACATGTAATAGGATAGCTTGTATCAAGGTGGCGTGTAACGAGATAGCTTGTATATCAAGATACCGTGTAACGAGATTGCATGTAAAGAGATAGCGTGTAAAGAGATAACATGTAATGAGATAACGTGTATGGTTGCACCACAGTACACTAGTCGAGTACGACAATAGTCACTTTGGGACAGTAGCCGTTTTACGATAGTACATTACGTCTGAACTCCTCAGACTAATGTTATAACAGTTAGTGCTAGCACACTAATAGCACAGAACTGGTACAATATGTCTGAACTCCTCAGACTAACAATTAAATGTCTAGCCAATGTCGAGATAGTCAGAACCGGTGCAATGCAGAACACCGTCAATAGCCCCTGCGGGTATTTTCGGGTGGCTCTCTGCCCCCAGGACTAGATTGGAGCCCCTCGGACACTCTCCATGCCCTGCACACTGTGCATTCAAGTCAGTAGGGTCACCGGACCCATATTATGGCGCTAGACAGTCATATATAGTACAAGCAATGTGAGCCACAACAGCTCAAGAGTCTCAAGAGAGTACTAGATGAATAGACGAGATAGTAGAGTGAACGTGAATAGATGAGAGTACAAGGATAGTAGACGAGATAAGGGTATAATCGTAAAACAATGATAAACCACGATAGTAACGGTTGCACAACACCAGGTCGGGTACCGGCAGTCTGGTAGAAGAAGTCACATCCGCCCATAGCCGTGCTAAGAACACTGGCCAGGTGGTCCGGCATGATCACAAGATAAGAGAGATCTCACTAAGGCCATTTGGATCGTACTGATCCCTAAGAGTGTAACAGGATTTAAGGGTACAACCAGCTCGTTGACTAAGGACGTGCGCCAAAGTCAAGAAGACTTACGGAGGCCTTGACAAGAATTCCCTAGTCCAGTCGAGAGTATTCCCGGTGGAGAGGTGGTCCAAGTCAAGAGAAAGTGTGTAACGAAACGTTGTCCGTCTTGCCTCGAGTGCTCGAAGACAGAGGGACGCGATAACAGTGTACAAACCACGCGAATAAAATGAAGACATGTGTCATTTAAATAATAGGAAAATTAGGTAATTAGTTTCACTTAATTATCAGATACATTATTGAGAAATTTATAAAGTTTAATGGCAACATGATGGTTAAGTGTGTGCAAGTGTATGAAATCAAAAGAGCATGATGGGTTGTACACAAACTTTTAAAATTAATTAGATTCATGTAATTTATTGCACATTAATATTTATTCAGATCAAATTATGAATAGCAATGTTTATTAAGGCTAATAACAAGTAGAACAAGGTATATAAGCAATTTCGGGCTCTGGCTGATTTTCTGTTAATGCGACGGGGGTACCCGTCGCGACTCCAGGTCGCGACAAGGCGGCTGGGCGCGACAAGTGAACCGGCCGGTCTGGCTCGGTTCGGGGTGGATATCGCGGTGGTTTAGGTCACCGCATTCTTAATGCGACATGATGGCGGGACGCGACCCGGCTGATATCGCCGCGGGTCGCGCCGTCGCGATATCAGGAGAGTCCGGCCTTTTTTTTTTTCTTTTTCCAGGATTGATCAGATTTGATACAGGGCTCTTCTAAATCCAATATAAAATCGTATAATGACCCAAAAATCACGAATCTAGTTTCAAATGAAAGTAGACACTTAGATCTATCAGCATGCACGATTAATTTGAAATTAGACAAGATTTAGGCATCCTTTGAGCATGTTACATTCTGATGACCTAAACAGGTGCAGTCAGGGTTCAATGAATTTATTGGAGATGAATACTTAATGAAAAATTATGAAACCAGTGGCGTTTGAAAGCTAACACGATGTAGTATTTTAGAGAATTTTATCATGACAGAACATCAAGTGTGCACGAAGTTTAAAGGTTATCATGAAGAGTCGGGTACATGCTACAGATAGGGATTCAATGATTTAATTCTCCCTCAAGAGAGGTCGAAATCAAGCAAGACCATGCATTTGAAAGATAATAAGATGCAGTATACACGAGAATTTTATCATGGCATGAGAGCAAGTACATATGGGGAATTAGAGAAAACATGAGATTTCAGTTCAGGGTAACAAAGGATTTCACGAATTAATTTCGCCCAAATGGATGAGCGGAATACAACGAAACCATAGGCTTTTGAAGAGGTATATGAAATCTACCTAAGATAATTATTTACGATTTTACCTTGAGAAATTGCCTACCTTTCGTTGCAAGAATGAAAGCTAGAGTTTTTGATGAAGAACGAGATGAAATCCCTCCTTTCAAGCTCCTCCTTCCTGCTCCTTCGTTCTCCAGCCTCTCCCTTCATCTCTCAAAGTCTAAGCACGAAAATGAGGGTTGATAGGGTTGTATTAGGATGTATTTGGTTGCTACAAGAGTCCATCCTCTCTAAAACTCTTCCTTCTCCTTCCAACTCTTTAATTTCTATATTTATCCCATTATTTCTTGCATTATCCCACCTAATAGGATAGATTGAGGTTTAATTTCGTGGGTAATGGGTTAGTATAAGTTTAGGTCTCTTTTCTATATATATGTGAGTCATAATAGTGCCTTAATTACATCTTTTTAATTATGAGATAATTTAGTTACGAATTTCACTATTAATATGAGTCTTCTCTCTTTAACCCAATTGTCTCTCATCTAAATCCCCTTTTTAAGATTAGGATAGAGTCTTATTGAGTTATACTAGGTTTAGAACTCTTTCTAAGATGATTAAGAGTTAAAATACTCATTATCTTAACCCTTTTCTATTTATTAATATTTTAGGTACGAATTTATCTTAATTATCTCTCACCTTATGATGAGCTCTTCTTATTTGGGCCCAACAATCTATGTTAGGTCCATTATTAAAACCCATTATTAATTTAACTTAATGGGTATTGATTTAATTCCAAATATTCACCATTTATCCTTATGTAAATCTATTTATCACACTTATTCAAGTAGTTTCATATTTTTAAATTGAATAAATATTATTCATGCCAATATTTCTAATATTCATCATTGGGTAATTACTCTTAGCCCAATAACTCATGTGAGTTTAATTGTACAACCCATGTACTTACTTTACTTAATGAGTTTTTATTTATCCTTTTATTAGAGAATTTATTTATGGGCCAAGATTTTCCATTGGTCCAAATATCATAATGGACTATCATCCCATATTATTTAAAGTCTACCCACACGTTTATTTTAATTATAATTCACTTTGGATCATAAAATAACGGATTCTTCGACTTATTCCTTAATTACGCTAATAAGTCGCATAATTTCTTAAACTCGGTCTAAACGATTTTTCTGTGCCCAAATTTCATGATGGGTCATTAGATACATTATTTAAAGTGTAATTATTATTTTCACTGAATTCTATATGGGTTTATACGCATGCGATAATAATGCTTACTTTTTTAACTGGTTGAATTTATTAATTGATAAAATTTTAATTTATCCATAATTTTTAATTAATAGATTTTCGGGGTACTACACGAAGGTTATGTCAATTGCTGAACGTGCTAAAGCTGAGAATATTTTCATGTCTGGGTTTGCTTTTCATTCTGAGGCATCCGGAATGGATTCAGATGAAGAAGAAATGGAGAGATGTTCTCGTCGACCGGGCCTACGTCCCCGGGCTGTTCTCCGCCGAACTCACCCCTGGGATAGATCTTCTTTAGAGTTTTAGTTATCTCTTACCTGGGTGTTCTTTCTGAGTTGGGCTACTGTCTATGTTTCTCTCCTTTTCAATTTATCAATAAAATACAGCCATCTTTGGCCTTTCAAAAAAAAAAAAAAAAGACACACTAGATATGAGTGGCACGATTAGATTTCGTAGATGTGCTTATAACCTACTACATGATTGAGATGCTCGAGAGGAGAGTGGTGCATGCATTAGGGTTGAGTCTGAGAGGCAACTCTTGGTTGATTGGGAATCGATTCTCATGGTCATGCTTGAGATGAGTGACACGACTAGGCCACACATGTCTACTGTAGGGCATTTAGGTCTGACCATCTTACTGGCCTTCTGGATTCATATTGGTCCCTGGTGATGCTTGTCTGGGCACATGGCATCTATGGAGGTATGTGTGGCATCGACGACGACCTCCTGAATGTGAGGGGTCAAGGAGACACATCTATAGATGTGCCATGGTCGAAGCGCGTATTTTGGAGATAGAGTCTAATAAAATAAGAGGTGCTACGGGAGAGAGAACCTTTTGGCTCTTCTCTTCCAGTTAGCACCCAAAGGGAGGCATCTTCGGCGACCAGGAGCCTTGGAGGAGCTTTGGAGGAGATTTTGGTGGATTTCATGGCTTAAGGAGCTTTTCTAGGAAGATATATATGTCTTCAAGAGGCAAGTGAAGATCTTGATGGTTTTGTGTTTTCTTGGTGGTTCTTCCCCCTCTAAGCTTTGCATGGGCCTTGGATGAGTTTTACAGTGGTAGAAGGAGTTGGAGAAAGGACTGTTGGAGCTTAGCAGCTGGGTTTCTTGAAGGTTCTTCTAAGGAGAGTGGGTTTCTCTCAATTGGTAGGGTGCATGGTTCACACAATATGATACATAATCAATTGGTGAAAGAAACATATCGACTAACTTGTACATAATTAATCAACTCATATGTAGTCCCATAACATAATCAAATATCGAGTTTATGTCTGTGGACTTAGAACTTTTTTGATGTCACAAGAACATCGATTTCATTCACATCCGTGTGGACTTCATCAATTTTCATTTTGTGTGTATGGCCTTAAGAGAAAGCCTATAGTCCAAGACTTCTTCTATTCTTGATGGAAGCTTGTGGACTTAGATAAATTTAGAGATCAAAACATGACTCATTAGTGATTAAAATTGAATCTCTTAAATCAATTTAAACTAAATCTCAGTCGACCACTCATAAAACTTTGAATTCAAATATCTAAGCAAAACATCGTCATCACAGTAAGCATGCTCATCACAGAGTATATATATATATACATATGAACTTACCATGAAATTCAACATCTTATTTATGAAATAAATAATAAAAAATCAAGTCACATAACTTAATTCTTTGAATATGATATATTTGATTTATTCAACATAATATTTATACATATAAGTTTTAGTTAATCACTCAATCTGAATATGAATGTTTTGTTGACACTCAAAACTAAGTATTGTAGAGATATTACTGCAGTGCAACCTGCAACACTCTTGACCGAGGAGAATCTCAAGTGGGCCAAGTCATTCCCTACTCAGTGACAAGGTAATTTCGGCCCCATGACTTATTGTCTTTTTGTTGATTGCTTGTTTTTGTGTAAAACCCTATCTGTTGTGGTTGGCTTTGTACAGAGGATATGGTGGTTCTTGATAAGGTTCGCAACAAGGTTAGGAAGAAGGGTCATCCTGAGGCAAGGAGCTCCTCATCTGGGAAGAAGGTTGTGGAGGGTGCCTCGACCTTCGGAGGGTATGGTCCGACTAAGCAATCAACCGTCAAAAGGGCCAACCGCCTGCCTAGCTTGAGCATAGTGTCTATTAGGGACGTCCCAACAAGGGAAGCTCGGATGTGGCCGTGTTGTTGACGCATCACTAATGAGCACTACTTAGACAACCCATGGGTCATCTTCAAGATTTTTTGAGTATGCCTCCTTCCCCATCACTGGGAGGCAATGTAGGGAATACTGACTTTGGGGATCCTCTAGATCGGGATGCTAGGGGCTATTGAAGCTTTGGCGATGCTTCACATGATTGGGAACCAGTTCGATGAGATGATTTGGCTAGATAAGGAGGCTTGTGCTCATAAGACTTGTGCAGTTGTGCCAAGGAGGAGGTCTCTTGTCTGATGGCCACCCTCCGAAAGGTCGATGAGAGGGAAGAGGGGGTGGAGACACAACTATGGGAGCATGTGAAGGTGGCTCAGTCTGAGTGAGGAGTTTGAGGAGCTGGTATGTCGAGTGAGGAGTTCGAGGAGCTGCTCATGGAGGCTAGCGCCATCTCCTATGAGGTGGGGATGTCCAGTTGTGCCCACCCTATGCAAGAGTGGTATGTCGAGCTTGACCTCAACTTTTTATCGCTGCTTGAGAAGCCCATTAGGAAGATAGACGAATGAGGCAACACTGAGGATGCTATTGATGGTGATGAAGTTGAGGATGTTGGCCTCCGGTTTGTTCCAACACGGTCGGGCCGATGAGTGTGACTTGTGGAAACTGACATAGTTCAATTCGGACTCCCGGTTTGACCGCGACGCGCCAAGTCGTCTTAACCAAGTTAGTTTAGTTAAAAAATGAAAAACTTCGATTTGAGGGACCAAAATTAGAAATACTCTTCCAATTGGCCTCCGGTTTGTTCCAGCACGGTCGGGTCGATGAGTGTGACTTGTGGAAACTGACGGAGTTCAATTCGGACTCCCGGTTTGACCTCGACGCTCCAAGTCGTCTTAACCAAGTTAGTTTAGTTAAAAAATGAAAAACTTCGATTTGAGGGACCAAAATTAGAAATACTCATCCGATTGGCCTCCGGTTTGTTCCAGCACGGTCGGGTCGATGAGTGTGACTTGTGGAAACTGACGGAGTTCAATTCGGACTCCCGGTTTGACCTCGACGCTCCAAGTCGTCTTAACCAAGTTAGTTTAGTTAAAAAATGAAAAACTTCGATTTGAGGGACCAAAATTAGAAATACTCATCCGATTGGCCTCCGGTTTGTTCCAGCACGGTCGGGCCGATGAGTGTGACTTGTGGAAACTGACGGAGTTCAATTCGGACTCCCGGTTTGACTGCGACGCTCCAAGTCGTCTTAACCAAGTTAGTTTAGTTAAAAAATGAAAAACTTCGATTTGAGGGACCAAAATTAGAAATACTCTTCCAATTGGCCTCCGGTTTGTTCCAGCACGGTCGGGTCGTTGAGTGTGACTTGTGGAAACTGACGGAGTTCAATTCGGACTCCCGGTTTGACCTCGACGCTCCAAGTCGTCTTAACCAAGTTAGTTTAGTTAAAAAATGAAAAACTTCAATTTGAGGGACCAAAATTAGAATTACTCATCTGATTGGCCTCCGGTTTGTTCCAGCATGGTCGGGCCGATGAGTGTGACTTGTGGAAACTGACGGAGTTCAATTCGGACTCCCGGTTTGACCTCGACGCTCCAAGTCGTCTTAACCAAGTTAGTTTAGTTAAAAAATGAAAAACTTCGGTTTGAGGGTCCAATGTTAGAAATACTCTTCCGATTGGCCTCCGGTTTGTTCCAGCACGGTCGGGCCGATGAGTGTGACTTGTGGAAACTGACATAGTTCAATTCGGACTCCCGGTTTGACCGCGACGCGCCAAGTCGTCTTAACCAAGTTAGTTTAGTTAAAAAATGAAGAACTTCGGTTTGAGGGTCCAAAATTAGAAATACTCATCTAATTGACCTCCATTGCTTATAGTTTTATTTAATTTATGCTTCTAAAATAAGTTATTGCTTATAATAGTATTTAATTTTAACTTATTATTGTTATATATGTATTGTAGGTTCCTTCATCGGGTGGAGTGGGAGGACACGAGCACAAGGATGAACACGAAGATGAGACATAATGATTTTCATTTCATTATTATTATTGTTGTAGACATTTTTATTATTGTTGTTGGCATTATATTATTGTGATGTTGTGGATATTTTTATTCTTATTGTGGACATTTTATTATTCTGATGTTGTGGACATTTTATTATTGTTGTGTTGTGGATATTTTTATTATTATTTTGTTGTAGATATTTTTATTATTTTGTGTTGTAGACATTTTTATTGTGGACAATTATTATTGTTGTGGATATTATTTATTTTACGCAGGTTATTTTCCTAAAAATGTATATTTTTAAAAAATATATATTTAAAAAATAGAGACCGAATAGGGACCGAATAAGGTCGGTCCCTATTTAGGGACCGAATTTATTCAGTCCTAGTTCGGTCCCTAAATAGGGACCGATTTTTTTCGGTCCCTAATAGTGACCGAAATGATTCGGTCACAGTTCAGTCCCTATTTAGGGACCGAAATAATTCAGTCCCTATTCGGTCCCTAGACCGAATAGGGACTGAATTATTTCGGGACCGAATAGGGACTGAATTATTTCGGTCCCTATTTAGGGACCGAAAATTCGGTCCCTATTCGGTCCCTATTTAGGGACCGAATAGGGACCGGCTCAGTTCAGTCCCTAAATAGGGACCGAATATTTCGGTCTCTATTTTAGGGACCGAACTGGGACCGAATACGTTCAGTCCCTAAATAGGGACCGATCTTATTCGGTCCCTATTCGGTCCCTATTTAGTGACCGAATATGGACCGAATTTAGTCGGTCACAGATTTGTGACCAGAAGTTTTGACCGACTAATTCGGTCACTATTCGGTCCCTATTCGGTCTCTGAGCTATTTAGGGACCGAATAGAGACCGAATATTTCGGTCTCTATTTCCGATTTTTCTTGTAGTAAGAGTAGTCCCTGAGTTGGACCGTCCACCTTCCCCTTGTCCCTCCCCCTCCCCCCCCTTTTTTTTACACAGTTGGCCAATTCTATGGCTATTCATGTAATCCGACCGACTTGTGGTGGTAGCGCGAGACATGTTCGACCTTGTATCTAGAATCCATCGAGGTGGCTACCTGGGGCTTGGCTGACTTGGGGCTAGGAGCATTTGGGAGGTTGTGGCGCAAGACGTGCCCAACTTCGTACTTAAAATTCACTAAGATGGTGGCGTAGGACTTGGCCGACAACATTTGGAGGTGGTAGCGTAGTACATGCCTGACCTCGTACTTAGAATTCACCAAGGTGGCAATGCGAGATTTGGCCGGCTTGGGGGGTAGGAGCGTTTGAGAGGTGTAGAGGTATAGTTTAGTCCTACATTGGATATAGTGAAATAAATGTGTTTATAAGCAAGACCTATTCATCTTCTCTTAAGCATGGTTCGCCCGTGCCGCCCAAACCGGCGCGACACGGGCATACCGTATCGTGCCTGGGCGCAAGGTCGACCATCGTGGTCGACCCGAACGACCCGTCGTGAGACGTGGCGGGTCGCGCCACGGCCCGGTCCGGTACGCACCGGACCGGGCCAATTTGGCGCGGTCCGAGCCCTTTTTTTTTAAACTTACTCTCTCACGTCCGATGTATTTAAGAGGTCTAAATGATGTCTAATAGAGATGAAACTTTAAACATAAGTTAATTAAGAGCTGATAAAAATTATAGTAATTTTAGTTTAATTTTTTAATTAATTTTTCGTCAAATAAAAATTGTCCCAAAAATTATTAGATCGACTTAATCTCAACATCTAAGGATCTAAATGGTGTCTAATTCAGATAAAATTTCAAACATAAACTAATTAAGGGACGATACAATTATAATAATTTTAATTTAATTTTTTAAATTAATTTTTTGTCAAATAATAACTGTCCCAAAAATCATTAGATCAACTTAATCTCGACATCTATGCATGATATTATATTTTTAGAATCAATACATTTTTCTAGTAATTATGATGACTTCAAATTTGACTTTATTTTCGAAACCAAATATCACTCTATTGAGGTGCACAGAGGATTCGCTGTACCGCGACAAATTCTGTGTGCACTTAAGAGGTCTAAATGATGTCTAAATGAGATGAAATTTCAAACATAAACTAATGAAGAGATGATACAAATTATAGTCATTTTAGTTTAATTTTTTAAATTAATTTTTTATCAAGTAAAAACTGTCCCAAAAATCATTAGGTCGACTTAATCTCGACATCTATGCATCAATAACTCATGATATTTATATTTTTAGAATCAATATATTTTTATAATAATTATGATAACTTCAGATTTGACTTTATTTTCGAAACCAAATATCGTTCCGTTGAAGTGCACAGAGGGTTCGCTGTACCGCGACAAATTCTATATGCACTTAAGGGGTCTAAATGATGTCTAATTGAGATAAAATTTTAAACATAAACTAATTAAGAGATGATACAAATTATAGTCATTTTAGTTTAATTTTTTAAATTGATTTTTTGTCAACTAAAAATATCTTAAAAATCAGTAGGTCGACTTAATATCAACATCTATACATCAATAACTTATGATATTAATATTTTTAGAATTAGTATATTTTTCTAGTAATTATGATGACTTCAAATTTAACTTTATTTTTAGAACTGAATGTCGTCCTGTTGATTTTTTTAGTGTCATATTAATATTTTATTATACATTTTAAGACATTATAGTTTTGTTTCTATTTTCGAATTCTTAGTTTTGATCTAATGAAATACATTGTCATATCATGAACAACTTTCATGAAGAGTCCAAAGATTAGATCACCATCATTTAGGTTGTAGAGATGCTGCATTCATTGCTAATTTTTGGATCGCGATATGAGAGAGAATGTCAAGAATATCCACTATATCTTTAAGTACAGATATTCATTTGATGTGATTTTAGTTGGAACTCATAGAGAAAGTCGTGGGGAACACCTTTCATGAAGAAGTTTCGAACCTTCATTTGAGATGTGGAAGGTATGATAATTATGTATATGTAAATCATGATATGAGAGAGAATGTGAAGAATAATCTACTATAACTTTTGACATATATCACCAATTGAGATGATTCCACTTTGAAGATGATGTTGAAAAAGAATAAAACAACTTTGATGAAGATCTCATGAGCATATAAGCCTCTTTTTAGGCTGTAGAATGTGTGATATCTCTGATAGATCTGAAGGATATTGGAGAGAAAGGGGAGAGAGAAAGGATACATGTATGAGAAGAGATGGAAAGTCTATCTTAAGTTTGGATCGAGAGTCTTCTTTTAAAATTTGCTCATTTTAAATATTAACCAAATCACAAATTAAAAAAATAAAGCAAACAAGCCATTTTTCCACCGTATCTCAGCGGTACGGTACGGTACGATACGTACCGTCCCACGGAGAATGCGGTACAGTCGATCCGAACGGTACGACAAACCTTGCTCTAAGATGGTCTTTTTCTAAAAAAAAAAAAACAAAACCCCAAACATAGATAATACCTCTTGCGAGACATGCTAAAATTTCACACACCATCATTGGTGCTATTTGTGGGAACCAAACAAGAGGCCATATGTCATGCATGAGCGTCTTATCGTAACAAAACTTATACACATTTATTCTCACTAGGGAAGTTATATAGAGATATAACTTAGTCTCACATTAGATGTAGTGAATATAAGTGAATGTTTATAAGCAAGACCAATTTTTCTTCTCTCAACTTGGTCATTTAAAATAAAAAGGTAAAACTTTAAATGAGGACAATATATCTCAAGAGACATACTAAAATTTTATACATCACCAATATTCGTTTGGGTAGATAGTAAAAATACTTATCTAAGATTTATTTATCATCCTTAGCAACTATTTATCATCCTAACAATAGCTAAAGGTGACAAATAGTTGCTAAAGTTGACATTAAGGGTGATAAACGGCAATTAAAAATGACAAAAACATTGGATGGATAGTAAGAATTATCCGTCCAACGGATAGCAAGCATTTGCCAAATTTCCAGTTGTCAAAAACTGTCACGGTCAAGAGTGAAGCTACCATACATTTACATTTTTTTTACTTCTTTTACATATTCTTAAAATAAAACCCATATACATTGTTTGTAGCTTGTGCTATTGAAGATGTGTGTCTTCAGGTGTTTGCAAGTTTATGGACACTTGATCAAAGCACTCCACCAAATTGTCTGAAAAAAGTGGGAATGATCAATTGCTTCATGCGTTGGACCCTAAGCTAATTGTTATCAAGGGGAGAATGGAAGGTCCACAATTTTCCCATGTATATGATCAAGTTTTTTTCCGCAACATTTGAACATAAAAATTAGATTCCGAAGTTGTTAATATGTTGTGATTATCAGTGGCGAATGCAGAATTTTACTTCAGTGAGATCTTAATGATACATCCATATAAATTCAATGGAGTCACTCATGATGAAAAATTATCGCCATAACATAAGTTTTTCAATCTAGTGGAGTCACAAGATCTCACTAGATATATGATAGATCCGCCACTAGTGGTCATCTATCGAATTGTTTTTTCATCGCACGAAACGATATCCGACATATCATAGTATATTAATATGGTTAGGTTCAAAGAATCTTAAATTTTAATTAAAAAATAAAAAAGAAGAAAAGAATAATGAGTGTGCCATCTATACTTGAGAACTAGACATACTTAAATGTGCTCCAACCTAGACAATTTTTGAGAACCCCCCAACACCCTATCTATTTTGTAAAAAAACCCTCAACACTGTCAATTTTATTTGAAAAGGCCCCCTATCAGGTTGCATTCAAAAGCTCAGTAGCTTCTTTCGAATTTTAAGGCAATGTTTGGCAAACAATCCCAACATGCCATAACCTAACAATGATGTTAGTAAGTACATAGATCGGATCATTAAGACCCATCAATTTATAAGAGTTCAAGATCTAACAGATCTTTCAGATGGGAAGTCTGAATGCAACAAAGATCTGTTCCTTTCAGAGCTTTGTTGGAAAGGCTTGCAAGCCCAACACTGCACCCAAAAGAAGCATTGCAATGAGGTGTGCAGTTTGGCCACTCAGCACTTAAAAGCACCTTTAAGAGGCCCCGCCCACGCTGGAGATGATGACCTTATCCGGAACAACGAATAGCAGATTAGACAGCTTCTATTGGGATAAATAAGATTTTTGCTTCGAGTTATTCCGGGAGTTCAATTTATTCCACAAATTTGATGTGGGATTCTTTTAAATTACCGAATAAGATAAGATGGGTTAAGATAAGATCAGACTGGAAAATTTTCAAAATTTTCACTTTTCTTGATATAAACTCTTTTTTAATTGGACAACTATTTAACTCATAGAAATAATAGAATAAGCTACTTACTAGATCTTTATCCCGGATACACAAGGACAAGCAGGGACAGGAAGTAATCTTTGTCTTATGATCTTATCCCAATAAGTAAAACCCGGATTAACAGCCCTGGAAGGTGGAACTCAAGTTTAATCTAGCTAGATTAGCCTCAATCTAAAGAGAGATAAAGATTAGATTATGTTTGGGTTTTCTGGAGGTATCTCCCAGCTAAAGTGGGGCTAAAAGCAATCTTTTTAACATGAGGGTGATCATGGTGGTGGCCAGTGGGGGTGGGCAAGTGGTAGGCATGGTTCCCCTTTTCCTCAAACCTTCTCACTTGGCCTCTTTCCCCTCTTCTTTCTTGTATCCCAAGGATGTGGCTGAAAAGAAGCTTCACCACTAGTACACTGTAGTGTGGTGTTGGCAGTCCACCTTCCCCAGCAAAAGATAGAAAGGGTAATGGCCTAATGGGTCTGCATCCCTTTCTGGCAGTGTCAGGAATGGTGTGTTCCACTCCTCTCAAGTGGGGTAGTGTTCTTGATCATCCTCACATTAAGTAAACCTTGGGCAGTGAGGAAAAAAAAAAAAAGGATGACAGTGATGGAAAACAAGATGTGTGGCTCCTCTAGTGGGAGCTTACAATAACTATTGGGTTTTTTTGTGTGGATTCAATCTCCTTTTTTCCATTATGCATTGCAATTGTCATGTCATTGGTTCTCACACCATCAGAGAGAGAGAGAGAGAGAGGAGATGAGAGGAGAGGAGAGAGAGAGAGAGAGAGAGAAGGTATCTGATTAAGGCTGATAGAACCCTAATGGCCTATTATAAAAAAAATGGATTTTTTTTTCTAGCAATAAAATGATTAATTTCTATGATAACCCGTTAACTCTGATCACCACAATTGCATTTTCACAAGTTCTCTATTAAGTAGGAACATTGGGCCACCAATACAATGACCAATAAAAACGTGTGAAAGCGTAATTATTGTACTTCACAATAAGTTTTCTCCTACTAGAATAACTCCAAGCTTTAATTAGCTACTTCTCTTAGTTTTGCTAGCCATTGACACACCATGTAATCTCGGTTCCACTATCATAACCAATATAATTTTCAAACAAAAAAAAAGGTGTTATTCATTATAAAGACAATTATCCCTCTTACACAACAAAAGATGTGTTCATGAGCAACAGGCTTCTACAAATGAGAAACATTGGCAAATTTAGGGTATGTTTGATAATATTAATGAACATCTAAAATTTGAAATACTTAGTTTTTATTATTTCAAATTATTGATAAAATATCTAAAATATTATCTAAATAATCATTTAAATATAAAAAATTATTTAATTTTAAAATCAAAATGAATCACTTTTTTAATACCGTCAGTTGGCCACTCCAGCGTGAGAATTCGACCGTCGATGGTCGTCGAAATTTGATGTCTAGCTCCGGCCATCATCAGAATCCGGCCGTCGATGGTCGTCGGAATCAGATGACCGGTGCTGGCGGTGATCCGATTCCGACGACTCGGTTCTAAAAAAAATATTTTCATTGTTTCTGAGTTTAATTTGAACACAAAACCTATCTAAAAAATGTAACAATTTAACCAACTATTAAGTTGGTTATCAAATATTTCTTAAAAAATATTTTATATCTATCAAATTCTTTTTAAATTTTAGATTTAAATAATAGATAAAAAATTTTAAATTTAAATATTATCAAACACCATTTTAATCTGTCTATCAACAGAGTTGCAGCCCGGCCGACAGCCCCTTAATATCTGAAGTTGGTTTGTACTTCGACCTTGGGGAATCACACTATCACCGTCACATCCCACGTGATCATGCATGTTACTGTGACAACAGTGTGAGGGTCCTTGCCTTACATATGGAACCCTAGATTACCGAAATTAATGCAACATGAGAAACCAAAGCTAGCTAATACCCAAAGAATAATACTTATCATAAACTTAAACAAACGAGATAATGTGTATATATACTCTCTTATGATCATTAGCTTATATCAGTGATCGTCAAAATTCATGTAAAGATGTGACATTATTTTTATTATTAATTGCTGACCTAAAACAATTAATCCTCTTTCTTTCTAGCTCATTTGAGCTTTAGACTGGCTATGATAGAGTTGATTAACTCTTCTTCTTCTTCTTCTTGTGAATGGGAGGAGCCAAAAGGCTGCAGCCATGTTCTATTTTAAGTAACAACAAAAATACAAAGTAGATAAAACTGAAACAAAAGACATTGGATGCCTACTCAGGACAGACAAATAGGTAAAATAGGAAAGAATTAATGAAATAGAACCACAACTACTCACAAACTCGGAAAAAAAAAAACATGGTAGACAAAAATAAAAGCACATAAAATTCAAGATCCTCCTCCTCAAGAGTCTTATGATGGTTGCCAGCCTTCGAAATCCCTTGCCTCCATCCTACATCAGTGTGAAGTAGAAATAAGATAAGATGTGATTGTCTAATGTCTTGTCATCTCTATATGAATTAATTATATGAAAAATGTTTAGTGTATTTCATTGATTAGACAATAAATTTATGTAGTACTTCTCACATGAGTAATGATAAAGTGACAATCTAATTGTTAGATGATATGTAAATTTATTACCTAGTCATATTATACTTAAGTGTAATATAAAATATATTAATTTTTCTCTAATTATATAACGACAATCCACATGCTCATAGACCTGTGTATAGAATAAATACTACTCGTACTCACATGGATCCATGTGACACTTGATAAGTCTCATCTATTATTAATAGACAGCGAGACTTTAGTTGGCCACCCGACATATCTTCCTGGCCTAACACCTTGATGATGGAAGGAAAACAAGAGAGAGAGAGAAGAGGTAACAAAGGAGGGCCTCCATGGTGGAGACGGGTGGGTGAGAGATATAATAGGAGGAGGGGTAGAAAGATTAAGTAGCCTTTAAAACGTGAAGTCACTATCTCACTTCAATGATGCCTCCCTGTATTGATTGTTGTAGGGCTCTTCCTCTTGACGTGTTGCAGTTGTTCTTATAAGCTATCACAAACCACCCACCATCAAACAGGTCATGGCTATTTTTTTGGCGATTACTACTTCTGTATTATTGCAAAGATAGCCATCTTTTCTTATTACTTTACTTATAATTTGCTTGTGAAAGATGCTTACAAGGAAACCCACCATGAGAAATACAATGGGGCACCTCATTGCATGGGAAAGGCATTGCCATGTGATGTTCTCATCAGTTGGTATTTAATTAAGAGATCATTCATGTCTCCAATTAGCTAAGATACTATTTCAACAATTTAGGAAAAACTCTTGTTCCGTGTTGCAGAGGTGTTGCTCCACATCCGTCTCAAGTATAATTGGGATAGATCTCTCAGTCATTAATATACTGTGGACACCGCGGCAGACAGCAATTTATTATGGCTTTCAAATGGATCTTTCGTCGATGTTAATTCGGTTGTTGTGACGATGACAATCAGTGTAAACCACTTAGATATGATATGGTTAACGTCCTCAAGTAAGTAGCTTCATGTTAATGCTTGGGTTGCTCTTGGATTCTACTGTGGTCAACCCGACTTGTAGTTGTGCTGATAAGTGATGCTTAAAATCAAGTTATTATTTAAAAAATGTGTCGTCGATATGTGTATAAGGTGTCAGTTGGGCGGGGCCGACCGGAGGTCCGCCCAATTTAAACGAATTGGGTCGAAAGATTTAGTCCGTTTAAATTTTTGACACAGCCTAGTTTGGAAAAGAATAGAGCCGGACTTGGGTTTTGTGAGTCCGGTGAGGTTTAGTCCAAAATTATAAATATAAATATAATTTTTATTAAATATAAAATATATATTTAGAAAGTGAGTTATATTTATTTTTTCTATAATAAATCTACTAAAAATATAATCTTTTATAAATTGAATGTTAATATAGATATAAGTAAATATATATATTATTATTTTAGATATATTATAATAAATATATTAAAATTATACATCATATAAATGAAAATAATAATTTTCATATATTTTTTATCTGAGTCGAGGTTAATCGAGTTTTTTTTGGACCCAAGTTGGGCCACTCATATCGAATCTATCTCTGAGCCTGGACCTACTTTTAGAAAATTGAACCTAGATCGGACCTAGCCCGGCCCATTG
Source organism: Colocasia esculenta (assembly GCA_014218235.1). Taxonomy (NCBI): domain Eukaryota; kingdom Viridiplantae; phylum Streptophyta; class Magnoliopsida; order Alismatales; family Araceae; genus Colocasia; species Colocasia esculenta. Next base: position 5,629,000 of record CM024753.1, read on the forward strand.
ACATCCCTATAAGAAAGATGTGAATTTAAATAATGGCATTGAGTAATTAGAAAAGTAACATTTGTAATTGCACAACTCAGTCCACAAATGTTACCCACCGGGGTAACACAGAAGAAATGAGGGGAAAAGAAGAAGCAGACCCATGTCAAACTTTTGGGACCCTGCGTCCTTATTTCTCTTATCATGTTTGGTATCAAAATAGGTCAAGAATAGAGTGAAGATATCTTCAAAAACTTAAATTATCATCAATTTATTCTCGATCTATCTTAATATCAAACAGCAACCCTAATACGAAAGAAATCTACAGGTCAAGATTTGTAAGAAGACAAATACCTGTAAGAAAATATTACAATGGTTTAGAATACAGCCTAGGAAATCAAATGGGTCCAATGATCTTTGAAATGGTTATCCTCATCCCTTGTCCGATGTGGATGGTGGCATGGTCCATCAGCAACTTGGCATGGTGGACAATTGATTAAAACCTGACTTCAAACTTCCAACAGAGTGAGTTCAACTCAATATTTTTTTTTATTTGCAGTGAAGCCTTTCAATTGTGACTTCGATACGACTTGTTCTTTTCAATTCTTTCAAACCTTGTCAAATGATGCTGATGATACGCTAGTTATTACGGATCAAATGGTTATAATCGAAAGGAGAAATACCTATTATATATCTCTCTATCGAAAAGTGGCCTTGGCTAAAAATGACCACAGAATCATGTAATGGCTATTAAACTTTCTTTCTTTCTTTTTCCCTTTTTCCATAGCCACATATAAACACACCACAGAAAGCATACTTAGTTGGGAGTACGTTCACTGCTCACTTGAGAAGACCTATAATTTTGAAAAATACTAGTTTGGCAAGTGATTACTCGACTCATCAGTTATTCGAACATGATGTAGAGATATTATTGCATGTCTCACGCAGGCATATGGCTTCTGCCCACATACAAATGGACGACACTCACAGACAATTCTATATGATGTGATATGAAAGGGAAACTTACGACGATGGTCTAAGACTCGTGTAGATATTTCTACATGATGTGACATAAAAGGGCTACTCATGACATGCTGAAATAACCGACAGCAAAGTCATCATTACGCCAAATTCATATGAACTCAACGTGGCTTAATACCCAGCGTAGTCAGGCATTTAACTTTCTCCTAGGAAGGCTCAAGAGTTTAGAAGCACTTCTCGAACGTAGGGCAGCCAGCATCACTCGTAACCTGAGCCACTTCTCGGACGTCCCCTGATGCCAATGGCATCAAGCCATCAACCCACATGAAAGAGAACCGCTACTTGTGAAAAAGTCGTCCATACCAACATCGAACGTCTGGACTCAAAACACCATCACAGCCTTCGTCTTTGTGCTCAGGCACCTAGTTGGATCCTCAAAACTAAGAGAAATACTGTCTATGTTTGGTATTTGGATAGATCAGAGATAAAATAAAATTATCTTCAAAATAGTGAGGATAATTAGATAGACTGGAATAGAGTGGAATTATCTTCAAAATAGTGAGATAGAGTGAGGTTATCTTCAAAATATACCTCACTATTTTGAAGATAACCCCACTCTATCTCCAGTCTATCCAAATACCAACCATAATGGCCAGTCGAAACTACTTGTACTTATAGACGCAAATGGATGTGGATACTATGATCCACCGCTTGTGTCTACAGTCCGAGCAGCCAGGCATTTCACCCGCCGGGCACTCTCCAAAACTAAATGTTAAGAAAGACAGATTAAGTTGCTTTATTACCAAGTATTCACAGAATCCATGTGTGTCCGGCATACAGTCTTAACACCAATCCATCAAAGCAGTCTGTCCAGCACAATAATTCATGCAAGCCAAATAAACAGCACGGGCAAGATTTTCATCATATGCACATGGATGATAACCTCCACACTAGAGTGATCAAAATAGGCAATTACCTTTCCTCCTTTTCAATCGATGTTGCTGAAGCACTGTTGGCAAATCTTATTAGCCATAGCAGCGGATTGGGTCGCTGCAACCCTTGGCCGCTGATTGCTTAAAACCGAAACGACCGCCTTTTGCGAGGTACTGCTGATGGTACTCTTCAGCTGCATAGAACTTCTTCGCTGGAAGGATCTCCGTAACGATCTTCCTGTTCAACTTCTGCTGGTGCCTCTCCATCGACTCCCTTGCTGCCGTCTCCTGCTCAGGCGTATAGAAGTAGATTCCAGAGCGATATTGTGTCCCAACATCATTACCCTGCGACCAGACATGGAACATTAATTCCAAAAAAATCTACTTCAACATCAGCAAATTGAGTGATACAATGGATTGGGCACGCCATCTTTACTAAAATTAACAGGCGGACCGCGGGGTGATAGATTGCAATCAAGAACTTAAGAGATATAGAACCACATGGTTGTGCACTTTCTCGGTTTCAATTTCAGGCCATGAAATGACAGTGCTAGTTGGATATTATGCAATTTCAGTTTGATAGGAAGCAAAATCCTCCAAGATGTATGCTTGCTGGCTTCGACGGAGAGTCAAACATATTCGAGCATCAATGATTAATGAAAGGAGAAGCTTTTGAGCAGGAGACTCTTTTCAATACTAGTAGTACTAAAGGAACATTATTAGGTCATGCGCAAAACTCGAGCAGAAACTAAAAGAAATAAAGAGAAAGCAATGACAACAATGAACACGCTCCGTGAAATCCAAGAAACAAATTTCTGAGTGGCAGAATCCAATGAGAGCGCTTAATTAAAATGTCTTGCATTGCTTATTTTTACCATCCCCTCATCCACAAGTCAGAGGCTTAGAGCATATAAGCTACAAGGAAAAACGGGCAAAAGGAACACCACTGACTCAATAATATAGTCCCATTACAAGATCATCCAATTATACAACCACATTTTCTTATTCAAGAAATGCATTTCGAGTCAAATAATGGTTAAATGCCCCAGATTTTCCATATTTATCCAAAATACTTTTTCCAGCTCAAAAGAGCAAAATTTTTGTGTCACAAGTAGATTACTTCCCAGTTTACCATTTGTTGCTGTAAGTTCAACATGGGTCGGCTCAAGCCGAGGTGACTACGGAGGTGCTTCTCGCCGAAGGGTGAGCCGAGACGACCAATGCGATGAATCTTCCCTGAGGCGTGCTTGGCCGACGTGACGCATGCTCCGAGATCCCGACCTGACCTGCAAAGCCCGCCGAGAGACCTCGGCGGGGAGACACTCCGACGCTCTAGTCAGTTGCTAGCCAAGCAAAATGGCCTAAGACCTCTCGACGGGCTTTGCAGGTCAGGTCGGGATCTCGGAGCATGCGTCACGTCGGCCAAGCACGCCTCAGGGAAGATTCATCACATTGGTCGTCTCGACTCACTCTTCGACGAGAAGCACCTCCGTGGTCACCCCGGCTTGAGCTGACCCATGTTGAACTTACAGCAACACCATTCATGACTGCTAGAGGTACAACCACAAACCCAATAGTAAACACGTATTTTATCCACCCACAAGATGACATTTCCACTACACTCTAGTATCAACTTTTCAAAACCATGACAATACACAATCTAAAGTGTACAGACAACTAACACCCAAGCAATCAAGACGTAGAAACAGTTGGCAATGTCTAGGCCAGACAAGTTGAAATATTTTACAAGATATTACACATCTCAAAGTCAACTACTATATGCTACACTTGAGGAAAATGACGTATCATTACATGTTTAATATTTCATACATTCTCCTCACTGGATTAGCATCAATACTATTCAAACTCAGTCAGTGGTGCATTCTTTGAACAGTGCCCTTGATCCCAACTACTGGTTCTCAGTGAAGGATATTCGACACTGTTCCTGGATGATCATACAATGCATGAGACATCAATAACCATCACCTACTTATTTGCTTTTGATCCTATCCATGTCCAAATCAGAGGCCGTTATTATAGAAGGCAAATAACTTTTGTTAATGAGACAAGGGAACCAAACTACAGGAAGTAATATTTTCAAATATGTTGACTTATGCCAACTTGTGTTAATGAACTTACTCAAATGGAATCTGCGTCTTTGTAAACGGGCTTACAAGTCATTTTAGGCTCCGTCACTAAGACCCTTTAGCTTGCGATATAACACCTTGAATGGTTGTCTTGAATCAACTTGCACCAGAGTTGGATGAAGGAATATTTATCGCTTGCTCTACCACTTAGTTTTTCAAGCCCCTACACATTAAAGAAACCCACCTAATTTCAAACATCAAAATACATTTTATGGTTTCTAATACAAGAGAGTTTGTCTTTCTAAACTCCTCATGCAGACGAGGAGTAATACTTCCCAGTTAACAAAGGAGATAACTGTTGGACAATCAACCAGTAGTTTTCATTCCTTCAAATATGAACTAGTGAACAAAGAACTTGGGCAACAATCACAAAATGGTTATGATTATTAACCTCGGAGCCATGTCCAAATATATATTGTACTCCATTACAACTCATGCAACCTCTATCCAAAAAAACATCAAAATACATTTTATGGGTGTTCTAATACAAGACAGTTTGTCTTTCTAAACTCCTCAAGCAGACGAGGAGTAATACTTCCCAGTTAACAAGGAGATAACTGTTGGACAATCAACCAGTAGTTCTCATTCCTTCAATATGAACTAGTGAATAAAGACTTGGGCAACAATCACAAAATGGTTATGATTATTAACCTCGGAGCCATGTCGAAATATATATTGTACTCCATTACAACTCATGCAACCTCTATCCAAAAAAACATCAAAATACATTTTATGGGTGTTCTAATACAAGAGTTTTGTCTTTCTAAACTCCTCATGCAGACGAGGAGTAATACTTCCCAGTTAACAAAGGAGATAACTGTTGGACAATCAATCAGTAGTTCTCATTCCTTCAAATATGAACTAGTGAACAAAGAACTTGGCAACAATCACAAAATGGTTATGATTATTAACCTCGGAGCCATGTCGAAATATATATTGTACTCCATTACAACTCATGCAACCTCTATCCAAAAAAACATCAAAATACATTTTATGGGTGTTCTAATACAAGAGAGTTTGCCTTTCTAAACTCCTCATGCAGACGAGGAGTAATACTTCCCAGTTAACAAAGGAGATAACTGTTGGACAATCAACCAGTAGTTCTCATTCCTTCAAATATGAACTAGTGAACAAAGAACTAGGGCAACAATCACAAAATGGTTATGATTATTAACCTTGGAGCCATGTCGAAATATATATTGTACTCCATTACAACACATGCAACCTCTATCCAAATCCATGAGATGTGCTTATTATTCCAACTACCTCATAGAAACAGTTACAGCTGTTATAGTGTTGTACAAATAGGAGATTAGGTGTACATGTATACGTACAACTTGTTCAGGTATAGTGTGCTCACACCATGCCCAAGTGATGCACTAGTGTCTTATGTTTAATATACATGATATTAGGCTACTGCTGTACTCATACCATGCCCAGGGGACGCACTAGTGTCTTATGTTTCATGTACAGGACATTATAGGGTGTTTGGGAGCAATTTAAATAAAAAAAACTATTTCTACCTAAAAATCATGTTGTGTTCGTTTTTAATTTTAAATTTCAAATTATGAAAATGTGATGTTATCTGTTTGGTAAAAATATCCAAAATTTTAAAATTTATATTGACGTGTTTGGGGGCGGTGGGGGTTCCGGGGCGGGGGCGGGGGAGTGCGTAGGGCGAAGGGCGGGCGGAGGGAGGGTGGGGGTTTCGGCGGGGGGGCTGGGGGCGGGGGAGGGGGGGGGAGGGCGCACGGCACAGGGAGGAGGGCGGGCGGGGGGGGGGGGGGTGCAGGGCGGGTGGCGGTTCCGGCGGGTAGGGCTGGGGGCGGGGGGGCAGGGGGGAGGGCGGGGGCGGTTCTGGGGCTGGGGAGTAGCCGTGGCGGGCGGTGGGGTGGGGTGCAGGCGGGCGGGGGGAGGGGAGCTGCTGGGGCGGCGGGGGGGGGGGGGGGGGGGGGCGCAGGGCGGGCGGGTGGGGAGGGTGCAGGGGGGGTTCCGGCGGGGGGAGGGGAGCCGCCTGCGCAGGGGGAGTGGGCGGGAGGGGGAGCTGTCGGGGCGGGGGAGTCTGGAAGAGGAAGGAGAGAGTCGTGTGTGTGTGTGTAATTTTTTAAAAAAAATTGGTTAGTACTTGTTTTTATTTTAGGAGAGATTTATATAAGATATAATTTTTACTTTAAAAAAATTTTTGCTTACCAAACGTGTTAAGATGTCTATCCTCCTCCTTTTTTAAATTTAAGAGAAAAAACTGTTAAAAAAGTGCAACCAACACCCTATTAGGCTACAACCTTTCATAAGTATGACACAAACCTTCCTGTCTCCTCTTGCTCTTTCCCTGTTTGCAATTTTGCATAACATGGTATCAAGTCAAAGGTCCTCCGTCAAAAGTTCTTTGAGAACCAATGCTCATCTATGACACTGACCCCCCTGCCTGTCAATTTCCTTCAACACCATACATAATTCTCATTCTGGATACAGCCATTATCTCCTCAAATATATCTACTGCTATATGTCCCTGTTCTTTTCTCTTTGACTCTGTAGGAAGTTAGCCTCCATTTACAGCTGCTGTGTAGTTGGGATACAATTCTGATGGCAACATGTTGCCAAGCTCCAAGGGGTCCTCTTTGCAAGAGGTTCATCATCAAACGCTGGAGGTTCCCCTGAATCCAGCCAGTCCTCTTCTCTGCTACCCCTGTCAGTGGTTCATTTGCACTGCCAGACCTCTGTCTCCTGTTGTCATTGCCAATAGCATATTCTCTTGGCAGGAGAACAGAAGTGGGTCTCAGGTAAAGAATTCATTAGAATCCATCTGAGATCAACGCTTACGCAGGACCAGCATACCTTGACTTTAAAGACAAATACTCTTCTGCTCCTGCTCTTGGGAGATTTTCAGGTTAGTCTAGGTTAACACTGTCCAACTTAAACCATGCCAGTATATGACTGTTTCAGCATCCATATCTTTATTTCAACAACATACGACAAACACATCTAAGAATATTTCAATCAGCATATTGCAGTGCAGTCCGTTTCGGCATCCTATGCTCTCTTTATAAGACCAGTTTTGTTGTTTAGGATGCATTTTCACTGTTTCATTTATATATATATATATATATATAATATATATCAGGTTAAACATCCACCGACAAACCACATGTAATGTGCACATAGAAAAACCCCAATCCAAGAACCTACATGAAACACTTCCAATCCAGGAGATTCAGTCACTTGATAAGGGAGTAGGTCAAGAAATTTATTCATTTAACCTTTCACAGCCAAGATACAACCATGCCTTAAAGCTGATTCATTAAAATATTCATTCATGTTCAGTAGTATAGCCAACATCAAATTTGGCTTAGGAGAAAAATTGGAAAAACTATGCTTACACAATGCTGATGTCTAAATTTGGTTGTTTCATAATTAGTTCTGACTTCTGAGCAGTGACTGGATATCCTTGCTTATTCAGACCAGACGTCAAAATGACCCATAAATTGATACGTATCTCTTCTAGATTACTCAACTTTGAGTATCACACAAGAGGAACTCTAAATAGTTTTCGTAAGAATTTTAGGCACCTTATGATGTTCTTTACTTTGTTTTTCTTATTCATCGTACATGCTTAAGTAATACTTTCAGATGGAGATAGATTCACAAGTGTAATAGCTTCATAAGCATAACTATGCGAGGGGTGCAACACCTCCACACAACTGAAGAGGTTGAGGTATCCAGCCAAGCTCTGGATGTGCATTCTAAGATTACACTAACACATGCTAGATGTGGGGCTTCACCTTTCCCAGAAATTAATTATCTGTTTTTATTTCTCCTTTCTCTCCCTCTCCCCCTCTTTTTTCCTTTTCCCCACTTCTGTTCTTGTAGCTGACTTGACATGAATGTGTCGAAATATTGTGTGTTACAAGCTTCCGTCTCCAACGAACATTTCCTTACCAATTATCTACTACACGATTGGAATGGATAAATTCTCACAAAATAGCTTCCGTGGTAAAAAAGCAAGGATTTTTCAATACCACCCGCTGTTGGCTAAAAAAATTACATATGCAGCGTTTTTGCATTTGTATTTGCAGACATATTCATTGAAAATATAAAAAATGTGCAAAAGGGAGGTCGATCTTCTTTTTACACACATCTGAGTGGTACTTTTACAATAAAGGTACAAATGCAGCATAATAAATCTATAATTTTTTATGTAAAACAGGCATATATGAAAACAATAAAAACAAAAGTGATTCCTGATAGGCCGACAGAGAGGCCTTAAGAACTAAAATATTGGAGTTAATCTTTTCAAGCATGTATATTTTTCACATGTTACAAAGCACGTCGATTGTTCAAACATATATTTTCATATGGAGTGTGGAGAGGGCGAATCACGCTGCCCAAGCCACAAAGCCCACCAGGCCCAATGTGGCCCAGATGAGAAGACGGCCCTGACCATCCAACCAACAGCCCATCCCGGGGAAGTCAGAAAATAAGTCTGGTCCACATAGAATTGCACGCTCGAGCCCCAACACCGACTAAGGGAAAGCCTCAAGAGATAAAACTCAAGAAAGGCCCCCCGGGCGCGTGGACAACTCCCGAATAAAAGCGCCGAAAAGTGTGGACGGTCGGGAAACCTCCTGACCAGACAAGGTCGCAGCCAAGAGACCCTTGGCTCCGGAAGCTCACCACTGAACGGACATAGCTCGAGAAGAGATGACCGCCCGAGCAAACCCATACCCAGAAAGAGTGAGGCTTGGGCTATCCTCCAACCAACCATGGTGTGCATGACAACGAGGCAGATAAGGACAAAGGGAGGGTATGCCTCCATGATTGCTCTACCGTAAGGGAGTAGGACGCCATGTCTTGGGAAGACTTTTCCCAACAAAGAGCATCATGACCTCCCTGAACGGTGAGCGCGGCCTCTCAAAGGATCATCGGAGCCATGTCGCCGCCTACCGCCTCCACATCCTGTCCATATCGACCACCATTCCAGCGTGGACCAATGGAGAAGCTGGCGCTTATTAAACCCTTCGTAAGCCCTCTGATGACGATAAGCAATCTCAAACTTCTACTCTTTTCTATTGTGGTGGAGAACGATTTTGAGTCGCCTCCCTCAGTGCTCTTGCCCACACTACTGACTATGGTGAACCCCCAGGACAAGTCCCCTAGGCCCCCCTTTATGTGTGGTCTCCTCTATGCAGACTCCACCCTGGCAAGCTCATGGCATCCCCATAATCAGACATTCTTCGACGGTCTGCAGACTCGAGATCGGCCATCTTCAAAGCAATATTATCTCTGGTTGAAAATACACGGCCTGTTTTACTTTACTTAAAATTCCTCCCCATGATAAAAATAGCCGTTTGCCACCACAGCTAGATGGTCCTAGCGTTCCGAGTGATATCCATATGGTGGTCAACAAGGTTATCTTTCCGCAAATAATTTATCGCAGCCGCTCATAGAGCAAGATCTTTAGGGTTATATCAACATTTCTATGGTGGTTCCCTAGGTCGTCTTTCCACAACTGTTTTTGCTGTTCAGTCCTTCGATTGCTTATCTTACAGAAATTCACGATAATCTTCCTTCATCACCATTTATTTGCTAATAGTAATCGCATATACTCAGAACTGAACTGATGTTCTACACTCTGGGTAGTAATAAGAAATTACAGACCTAGACAATCCAACAAAGAATAGAGAAAACTAAAATCACTCGTCAGAATGAACCCAGGCATTCGTTTCGGCATCAGACATCATGAACATTTATACACAAATATCACCACATTAGACACTAACAGAGGAAGAGGGAGAAGATGAAGAAGAAGAGAAGAGAACGGAACCTGGCGGTTGACGGTGGTGGGATCGTGCCGCTCCCAGAACACGTCGAGCAGCTTCTCGTAGCCGCCCACGGCGGGGTCGTACTGCACCCGGACCACCTCCGCGTGGTTGGTCATCCCGGAGCACACGTCCTGGTAGGTGGGTTGTGCGTCTTCCCCTGGCTGTACCCCACCTCGGTCCGAGTCACACCAGGCACCCTCTGGAACGCGAGCTCCACCCCCCAGAAACACAGCCCCGAACTGAGCGAACTGCTGCCCCGGCGCGGGATGTCGTCGTCGGGCCCCTGCGCGATCGCCGACGCCGCGGCACCATCGACGCCCGCGGGCCCCGCCCGGCCCCCGAGGCCGAGCCCGATGCTGCCGAGCCAACTCATCGGGCGAATCCGCAGCCGCGAAGGAGCAGAGGAGGGCGAGGGAGGGGCGAGCGCGGGGTCTTTGTGGCGGCAGGGAAACCCTGAGAGGCGGCGGAGGGAGCGAGGCGCGGCGGAGCAGAGGAGGTCCGGGGCGGAGTTGCGTGGAGATGGGGTATAGTTAAGTGGGGTTTGTTGGCGTCGTTGACGTGTGGGGAACGCAAGAGGCGGCGTGGGGGTTGGACAAAAGCGTGATGGGGATGAGGTCACTGCCTTGTCCACATACCGCGTCCTCCTCTAAGTTCCGAGAGTGGAGCAGCGCAACTGTAAAAGCGCGGGCTTTCGTCGGCTGGAGGACGGGGGCGTGGGCGGAGGAGAAGAGAAAGAACCGGAGAAGGTAAGCGTAAACAAGACTCGAAGTTTTCTTCTCCTGCTGGGTCGTGGTGACGTGGCGATGTGCGGTCCGCACGTGTGGGGGCGGATAGGGGCGTGATATGGTTCGGATGGTGTGGCTTCCGAGGTCGCGCCAGGGTCTGGTTCGGGTCCGTCACATCAGAAGCAGGCCAACAACTTTAGGGGAATTTTTTTTTTTTACTAGTGAAATATGATGCCACCCAAACTTGATAGCACCATCTCAATTGCTACCAGTACACAGATTGTGATCTCTAGAAGGACCATAAGGCCGAACTCCATCGCGGCGGGAGTTGAACATGGACGACAAGATCCGAAGAGGTCGATAGATGTGCCCAAAGGCGCTATAATGACTCTGTCTGTGCTGTAAACAGAGCTGCCAAGGATACGTCGTTTGATGTGAGATCGACGAAGAGCATAACTTTCTATGGAACCCAAGTCTTTGGCAGTGCTCGAACCGGCTAAAGAGAAGACGATGCACTTGCTATGGAGAAGCAAATGGAGAGGGCAAGCATCGCCCCTACCTCCAACAACAAGAGCTCCACACACACGGAAGTCATTAAAGGAAAAGTAAATAGAAAACATATGATAGAGGTAGAGAGCAAAACCCTCCCCAAAGAAGGGAGATAACACTGGGAAACTAACTCCCAAAACAAGAACACAACACAGATCTATAAAACAGTGCCTAAGACGGAAACTATTTCCCCAAAACAAAAAAACACAGGCTAAACAGTGCCGGAGACGGAGGCGAGGGGGAAACTCTAGGGAAACCTGCATTTGGGCTGGGCCATCCCGGCACATCTATGGACATGATTTGACATTCGACGAAGGTCCTAAAAATTCGACCCGTTCAATATTTAAGCCGGATTTGACTTTTGATGTTCAAGTAACTCCATAAATCTATGATATTAAACTTTCAATTAACCAAATTTTAGATTGCTCGATCGACTAAACTCTAAATTAATTGATCGATATTAAATATTTAGTTGATTAATATTTATATATATGAGAAAATTAATTAGAAGTCTCTGACTGTAATAGAGAAGTCTTTACTGTAACATGATTTAACGTATACTGTAATCAGAGAAAATATTTACTGTAATGAGTTATATCTCTATCAGGAACTATAAAATAAATCAAATATCTATTAAAGACTCCTAATTAATTTATCCTATATATATTTGTGGAGGCTATTTCTAGCATCCTAGGCCTGCAGGCCTGTCAAAGTCCGTCACGACCCATCATGACTTAGTGGGACGCCTGGGCTCCGTTCATTGAGCCACATGTCCTCGGGTCCGGCCCAAAGCTCTCGAACACACTGGCCACCAGGCGTCCGATGACCCCCAAGGGCTGTCTCTAGACACCCTGCCACTTGTTCGAACAGGACACGGCCTACCGAACAGGCCATGCTCAAGTCTCACACTATCATGAAGTTGATTTGGACTCTTACCTTGGGGAATCACACTATCACCATCAACATCTCCACTACGTGATCATGCATGTTACTGTGATAACAGTGTGAGGGTGTTGCCTTACATATGGAACCCTAGATTTATCGAAATTAATTCAACATGAGAAACAAAAGCTAACACCCAAAGAGTAATGCTTATCATAAACTTAAACAAACGAGATAGTGTGTATACTGTCTTATGATTAGCTTATATCACTTATCAACAGAATCATGTAAAGATTTAATATTATTTTTATTATCTAAAACAAATTCTCTTTTTTTTCTCATTTGGGCTTGCGACTCGCTATAAGAAAGTTGATTAACTTACATCAGTGTGAAGTAGAAATAAGATAAGATGTGATTGTCTAATATCTTGTCATCTCTATATGAATTAATTACATAACGACACACCCACATGCTCATAGACCTGTGTATAGAATAAATACTGCTTGTACTCAAAACACATGGGTCCATGTTGACACTTGATATATGACTATATGAGTTGATCTATTATTAATAGACAGCGAGACTGTAGTTGGCCACCCGACAGATCTTCCTGGCCTAACACCTTGATGGAAGAGAGAGAGAGAGAGAGAGAGGGCCTCCATGGTGGAGATGGATGGGTGAGAGATATAATAGGAGGAGGGGGTAGAAAGATTAAGTAGCTTTTAAAACGTGAAGTCACTATCTTCACTTCAATGATGCCTCCCTGTATGATTGTTGTAGGGCTCTTCCTCTTGACGTGTTGCAGTTGTTCTTAGCGACATTGGGGTGAGGTGGGGGCGCTTCAACTTGACATCGAATTCGGGTGGCGTCGAATTTTCTCAGTGACGGATGCCACTGGATTAATAACAAAAAAAAAAAAATCACCATCAAACAGGTCATGTCTATTTTTTGGCGATTACTACTTCTGATTATTATTGCAAAGATACCCACCTTTTCTTATTACTTTGCTTAATTTGCTTGTGAAAGAAGCTTGCAAGTAAACCCACTATGAGGAGTACAATGGGGCACATCATTAATGCATGGGAAAGGAGAGATCATGCACGTCTCCAATTAGCTAATTAAGATGCATCTTTCAATTTATGAAAAACTCTTGTTATATGTGGCAGGGTGTTGCTCCGCATCCGTCTCAAGTATATATAATTGGGATAGATCTCTCAGTCATTAATATATTACGGAGACCATTCTCTTATGTTTTGCACATGGGGGGAGTATGAGATGAACACCTCGCAACAGACAACAATTTATTATGGCTTTCAAATGGATCTTTTGTTGAGGTTAATTCGGTTGCTGTGACGATGACAAACTAGTGTAAACCACTTGGATATGACATGGTTAACGCCCTCAAGTAAGTAGCTTCTTGTTAATGCTTGGGTTGCTCTTGGATTCTACTGTACTGGTCAACCCGATCGACTTGTAGTTGTGCTGATAAGTGGTGCTTAAATCAAGTTATTATTTAGAAAATGTGTCGTCGATATGTGTATAAAGGTGTTAGTGGGCGGGGTCGGCCCGGAGGTCCGGAAGCCCGGCCCAATTTTAACTGGATTTGGGTCGAAAAGTTTAATCTGTTTAAATTTTTGACACAGCCTAGTTTGGAAAAGAATAGGGCCGAATTTAAATTTTGTGAGGTCCGGTGCAGCCCAATCTGAAATTATAAATATAAATATAATTTTTATTAAATATAAAATTTATATTTAGAAAGTGAGTTATATTTATTTTTTCTATAATAAATCTACTCAAAAATATAATCTTTTATAAATTGAATGTTAATATAGATATAAGTAATAAATAAATATATATTATTTTTTGTAGATATAGTATAATAAATATATTAAAATTATGCATCATATAAATGAAAATAATATTTTTCATATATTTTTGAGTTGAGTCGAACTTAATTGAATTTTTTTTGAACCCGAGCCGGGCCACCCAAACCGAGTCTATATCCGGACCAGAGCTTATTTTTAGAAAATTGAGTCTAGACAGGGCCTAGCCCGACCCATTGACATCCCTACATGTATAAGAAAGAGGTGAATTTAAATAATGGCATTGAGTAATAAAAAGGTAACATTGTAATTGCACAACTCAGTCCACAGATGTTACCCACCGAGGTAACATAGAAGAAATGAGGGGAAAAGAAGACACGGACCATGTCAAAGTTGTGGGACTCAAGAATCTTTATTTTCTCCTAATCATGTTTGATATCGGAACAGATCGAAAATAAAGTGAAGATATCTTCAAAATTTTTAAAATATATTTAAAATTTTAAAATTAACATCAATTATTCTCGATCTATCTTAATACCAACAGCCTCTAATGTCATATGAGACACAGAACAATAGAAGCCTAATACGAAAGAAATCTACAGGTCAAGATTTGTAAGAAGACAAATACCCGTAAGAAAATATTACAATGGTTTAGAATACAGCCAAGGAAATCCAATGGGTCCAATGATCTTTGAAATGGTTATCATCATCCCTTGTAAAAAAAAGGGTTCAACTCAATTTTTTTTAGCACAAGCTGCACCTGGACACCAAACAACTGGCCCAGTCACCGAGCAGGCTGCCTGTTCGGCACCTTCATCTAGAAGGGTCCGAACAGTGCCTCGCCTCCTTGCGACGGTTATAACGGCTGTGCAGCACGCGCCCCCACGATTAAGAGGTGCATTAACTGCAGGGCCCCTCAACAGGCGCCTCAGTGCATAACTCCTCGCCAAGGGCGCCAATTGGCACGTCCTTTCTGGCGATGTTAAGGGACGACCCATCCATTCCTTCGGCACCTCCTCCTATAAAAGGCCCAAGTAACTTCCATGCAGAAGTACGCAACTTTGAGCACTCACACTCGCCCTCGCACGACTCACACACGCCAGAGAACTTCTTTCCTTCAAGCCTCTACAGTCCACTAACTTAGGCATCAGAGGGTTCTCCCTAGTTCTTCAACCAGCCCCTCTGATCCTGTTCTGATTTTTACAGGCTTCCGTCCGCACCGGCGATCACCTTCTCTCTTCTCAGTGGAGGCCCGTTTGGCTCCGGCCCAAACAGGAACACACCACCACATTTTGGCGCCGTCTGTGGGAAAGGCATCAGCCATGGCTCGCAGATGTTCCTCTCACCAGAACCCAGGAAGCAGGGCGACCAAGTCTCGGCAGCCGCATGCTGACTCCTGTGTACGGGTCCCCCCTGTCGACGTCGTCATAGCCCCCTCCGGAGCGATGGCATTGCACCTGCTGCTGCTGTGCTTCCAACCGCCCAGGAGATGGCGGAACATTGGGGGCAAATTCAGCATCTGGTGGGGGTCTGCCAGGCCTCCAGGCCCAGTTGGCCAAGCAACGGCCTTGACGGTTTCCTCCCCTGCCGGAGCAGCAGGCGGAGTCGTCTCGCCGACGATCCCGTGCCTCCGACACTGTGGGAGGAGCAGGTGGAGTCGCCCCACCGGTCGCACCGGGCCCGTCGGTGTGCCGAACACCAGAGTGGAGGGACAACTCGCCCCGTCGCTCCGCGGTGGTTCCGCCTCCCTCGCGTTCCGTCGTAGGTGACAACTCCCACAAGTCCAGATGTGAGGGCTCTGTACACTCTGGTCAGGAGTTCGACAGACGCCTTCGTCGCGTCGCTGACCTGGAGCATCGCGTGGACACGATGATTCAAAGGGCAGAAGGTAAAGCCCCGATGGATGAGGACCCAGACTTCCGCTCCCCATTCACCATGGAGATCTTGAAAGCCCGGGTCTCCCGAAGCTACCTTTGCCCACCATTGCGCCCTACGATGGTACCACCGACCCCGCAGATCACATCTACGGCTTTGAATCGCATATGGTGTTCCACGGAGCATCAGACGCGGCCAAATGCCGGGCCTTCCCGGCCACCCTGAAGGAGACCGCGCGGGTATGGTTTGAAGCCCTCCCGCGGGTTCCATCTCTTCCTTCTACCAGTTGAAGAAATCCTTTCGAGACAACTTCTTTGATGGAAGGTCTCAGCCGCGCACAACAGCGTCTCTTCTGTCTGTTCATCAGAAGAAAGGCGAAGCGCTCTGAGACTACGTCAAGAGGTTCCGGACCGAAGCGCTCCGCATTCCTCACCTCAACGTCCCCTCGGCCACCAGTGCCCTCATCCAAGGAACTCGCGACGGTTTCCTTCGGAGGACGCTCAGGTTCCAGCAACCGCCTACCCTCGCTGACTTCCTCTCCATCGCCCAACACCACGCTGCGTGCGAGGAAAGTCTGGCAGCCGGCTGAGCCAAGTAGGCGAACTCGCCCTGAAATGGGAAGGACCTTATAAGGTCATTCGGGTTCTCGGAAGAGGTTCCTACAAGCTGTCTACCCTCGGTGGCAAAAACCGTATCGAGAACCTGGCATGTAAATCTAAAGGCTTATTATTTATAAAAACCTCCATGTTCGGCGTCCTACTTCTCTCTTTTCTATTCTATCGGTTTATATAAAGGACGAACGGTAGCACCCCTAGTCAAGAGCTCTTCAACTCGGAAGACTAGCGCAGTACCCATCCTAAGACAGAGGTGTTCGGTACAACCCCAGGTCGACGAGCTCCTCAGCTCGCAAAACCTACGCAGTACCTACGAGCCTCTAGACACCGACGAATCCTGATTCGAACAAAACGTGACTAGGAAAGAGAGAGAAAAAGGACAACACAAGTTAAAGAGCTTGGCCTCGCGGTGTTGGCTCTACTTCTCCCACTTTGCCGGCCACATCATCGTCCGAGCTCACCTCCACGCACTACAGGAGTACTTCCAATTACGCAGTCTTCTTCAGACTCCGCGTTCGCTCTAGCCACCCGGGCGACCCGCTCGGCAGAGGGCGCAACCTTGCCTGCCACCAGTTCGGCAGCCACGCTAGCCAAAGCAGCCTCCGGTCCTCCGACCTCGCTTACAGGCGTTCCGCGGGAGGACGTCGCCTCGTCGCGTTCGGCCTGTTGCTCCGCCTCAGGCACGAAGGCATTCTCCGACGAACGCCCCTCTGCTATAGCTCTAGCAGGAGGCAGAGGGGCCAGCACTTCCACCGCGTCACTGCAGCGTTCTACGCCCCCGCCGCGGTCTTCTCCTCATTAACCTCAACAGGACCCGAGAGGGCCAGTGCCCTGACATGCTCCTCGGGGGGGGCCTCATCCGACGAGTCGAGCAGGCATCTCCCCTCTCAAGTGCTCACGATCACACCCGAGCAGACTTGAGAGGGTGGGGGGCAAGTGTAGATGCTATTTCTAGCCTCTTAGGCCCGTAGGCCATCATGACCCAGCAAGGCAAGACGGCTATGGCCCTCGCGCCACGTGTCCTCGACGTCAGCCAACCAGCTGTCGAACACACTTCAGCTACTGAACGCCCAAGAGTCCCAGGGGTAGTCTCCGGACACCCTTCAGCCTGTTCGGTCTAGGCATCACCTACCGAACAGGCTTTGCTCAAAGCATGACATGGTCCCGCCAGCACAAGCTGCGCCTGGACACCGAACAGCCGGCCCAGTCACCGAGCAGGCTGCATGTTCGGCACCTTCAGCTAGAAGGGTCCGAATAGCGCCTCGCCTCCTTGCGACAGTTATAACGGTTGTACAGCATGCGCCCCACGATCAAGAGGTTCATTAACTGCAGGGCCCCTCAACGGACGCCTCAGCGCATAACTCCCCGCCAAGGGCGCCAACTGGCGCGTTTTTTCTGGCGACGTTAAGAGACGACCCGTCCCATTCCTTCGGCACCTCCTCCTATAAAAGGCCCAGGTAACTTCCATGCAGAAGTATGCAACCTTGAGCACTCACACTCGCCCTCGCGCGACTCACATGCGCCAGAGAACTTCTTTCCTTCAAGCCTCTACAGTCCACTAACTTAGGCATCGGAGGGTTATCTCCGATTCTTCAACCGAGCCCCCCTGATCCTGTTCTGATTTTTGCAAGCTTCCGTCCGCACCGGCAATCACCTTCCTCTTCTCAGTGGAGGCCCATTTGCCTCCGGCCCAAACAAGAACACACCACCACAGTTATTATAGATCAAATGGTTATAATCGAAAGGAGAAATATCTATTATATATTCAAATGTATTTGGAAGTGTATTCATTTTCTCATTAGTCAATATATTTGTACCCATCCAATGAGAGATAAAAAAATATTTTAAGTACATTTGAAAATATAATAAATATCTCTCCATCGAAGAGTGACCTTGGCTAAAAATGACCACAGAATCATGTAATGGCTATTAAGCTTTCTTTCTTCATTATATAAGCACACCACAGAAAGCATACTTATAGTTGGGAGTACGTTCACTGCTCACTTGAGAAGATCTATAATTTTTGAAAAATACTAGTTTGGCAAGTGATTACTCGACTCATCAGTTATTCGAACACGATGTAGAGATTTTTATTGCATGTCTCACGTAGGCAGATGGTTTCTGCCCACACATACAAATGGACGACACACACAGACAATTCTATATGATGTGATATGAAAGGGTAACTTATGACGATTGTCCAAGACTCATGTAGATATTTCTACATGATGCGACATTAAAGGGCTACTCATGAATTCCTGAAATAACCGACAACAATGTCATCATTACGCCAAGTTCATATGAACTCAACGCGGCTTAATACCCAGCGTAGTCAGGCATTTAACATCTCTGGTAACCTTCTTCTAAGAGGATTTTATGGATAGGGGTGTAATGAGTTGATATCGTTCGACGAGTAACTTACAAATTCGACTCGATAAAAATTTGATTCGGTTCATTTATTTAATTAACAAGTCGAATTTGAATAAAAAAAATTTTCGATTCATAAACGAGTCGAGTCTGAACACATGTGAGCTCGACTCGATTATACTCGTGAACAACTCGTTAAGAACTCGTTAAGAACTTGTCTAAGTACTCGCTAACACTTCGTTTAAATATTTTTTAAAATATAATAATAATATAATGATATAAAAATATTTATTTATTTTTATATAGTTATTATTACAATATAAAATATTTTGAGAGATTAAATGTCATAGACTAAATTCACAGTGTATATGAACAAATTGTGCAAATGAGAGTATATACACAAATCATTAAATAGGGGCATGAACACATTTTAGTCATGCAAAGTTCTCCAACATATCAAGCATCTTCTTCCTCCCGACTGACCTGCGCAATAAATGAGCCCCTCCGGTGGGGCCGAAGGACGTGTTGTCGGCCATTAGCATCTTCGACGACCACTGTAGACTATCCGTCAGTGGCAGACGATGCTCTCAGCGGCCGCAAAACTGTCACCGACGATGCAGAAGAGAGAGTTCTGGACGGTGTGCGAAGGAAGTTGCAGCACCGCCCCTACCTTGTCATGCACCAACCCCCTCCCATATAATATCTATCTATTATCTCATATTACATGTGACAAATTATGAATATATTTAAATATTATATTAAAATAATTAAATTAAATAAATTATCTAAACTATTGAGATATAAACTTGAAATAAGATAATTTAAATCTTATAAACGATCAATTTGTTACTTATAGATTGGATTGAATTTACTTTATATTACGAACTCGCAAATTCAATTAAACTCGTTAAGAACTCGAGCTCGAGAATATTTAAACGAGCTGAATTTGAACATGTATTTTCAATACTCGATAAACTCGAACTCGATTCAAACTCGATTAAAAGTTAACGAACAAAATTTGAACAGCATACTACTCGACTCGACTAGACTCGTTTACATTTTATTTATGGACGACTTCTTAGATATGTCGGACAACTAGCATCTCTCGTAACTTTTCTCCTAGGAAGGCTCAAGAGTTTAGAAGCTTCTCGAACGTAGGGCAGCCAGCATCTCTCGTAACCTGAGCCACTTCTCGGACGTCCCCTGATGCCAATGGCATCATCAAGCCATCACCCACGTGAAAGAGAGCCGCTACCTTGTGAAAAAGTCATCCATACCAACAACGAACGTCTGGACTCAACACCATCACAGCCTTCATCTTTGTGCTCAGGCACCTAGTTGGATCCTCAAAATCAAGA
>CM024753.1:5649150-5746377 GCA_014218235.1 Colocasia esculenta
TCGGACCTGCAAAGACCACCGAGCTACCTCGGTCGGGAAACACTCCGACGCCCAAGTCAAGAAAAGGGAAAAAAGGTAGGAGAATTTTTATGCCACGAGTAGCATACCTTGGTTTGAAGCGTCTCCCTTGTTTTTATAGGGGGGGCTTAGCCAGGCAAGCTTTCCCCCCTGCGTTAGTTAGCCGTGCACATTTCCTTGCAGAGCCGGCGCCCCAAGGCAAGGGGCGTGATTATCGGATGTTATCTCTTGGATTACAACCGGTGACTGCCAGCTGAGGATGGGGGAGTTGTCGCGATCCGGGATCTTAGAGCCCTTTCTTGTTTGGCATGCGGTTTTGGAGAAGGTAAAGACAGTTAGGGTTTCCATACATGGGGACGAAAAGATCCTTTTAGCCTAGGGCCTTATCGCCAATGTCGACGACTTGATCGTCGGTGTTATGATCTTTAGCCTAAAGCCTTATTGTCAATACCGACGACTTGATCGTCGGTGTTATTCGCGGGCCCTACCCGGGTTCAACGTCGGCGGTGGTTATCAGTATCAGGTGCCATTGGGAGAAGCTTTTCGTATCGTTCCCACAGACGACGCCAAATGTTGCTGCAAAGAAACAGCAAGGGTGGTCGGCCGGAGCAGAGCTGAGTGGGCTCCGAGGGATTGGATGCGTCGCGCTGTCGTCGGTGAAGAGAATCCGACCTGCAAAGAACCACCGAGCCCCTTCGGTGGTCGAACACTCCGACGATCAAGTCAGTGAGGTTGTAGAGAGAGAGAGAAGAGAGAGTTTTTGTGCTACGAATAGCGTACCTTTTTCTTGAGGGTATCTGTGCCTTTTATAAGGGCTTGGTCCTTTGGATAGAAAAGGATGGTGGACGAGCCTCCGTGAGGCAAGGGCGCCATTCAGGGACTCCTCGCCAGCTGGGGCTTCGAGAATCCCACCTTGACAGCCACCTGCCCAAAGCGGGTACGGGCCAGCTGGGGGATCGTGATTTACGAGGCTCATCCTTTTCTTGGGCAAGCGTGATCTGGCGCCAGCCAGGAGCGTCCGGACATGGAGCTTGGTTAAATTGGTTCTCGACAGTGATTGAATTGCCCACGACGGCGATGTCTGACAACCTGGTTGTCGGTTCGTTGGCGCGGCCGATCGTTGATCTCGCCGGTCTGACTTGTCGGTTGACGACGACCGGCATCACAACCAATGGATCATTACTAGGAACTTTGACACCCTTAAGGTCCTCGACCGAGAATATGATGAACAGGTCTTCCTCGGGCCGAGGAGGCTTTTGCTCCTCCACTTGGCACACCTCTTGGATAAGCTTCTTCCTCTTGTTTGAGGACTCGCCCGACATGGAATAGCTGCCCATAATCATCATCACTAGGCTTTTGATAGGTGGGTTATCTTTTGGCTCTGGGTTGTGATCCTCCTTGCTTCATTATCTCGGTGGGAGTTGGCCTCGAAGTTCTATGGGATGACCCCTCTCCATATAAGGGCTTGGATCTTGAAGCGAAGTTGACGGCGTTCATCCATGGTGTGGTCGTAGTCTCGGTGGAACTCAATATTTGAACCAGTCGCACTTGCTCTCGTCTCCCCTCAACTTCTTCGACCATTTAAGGTGTCAATGATCCTTAATTTCCATAAGGATTTGGGAAGGGGGAATGACAAACATTGGGAGGCCCGAGAGTTGGGACTATAACATCTCCAGGTATCAAAGCAAATATAAAACGACTAAAAAATATATTAAAATTGTGAAGGTAAAATTGAAAATACCAATAAAATAGTACTAAGGTAAAATTGAAAACACCAATAAAATAGTACTGATACGGTTGCTCCGAAGACCTTGGGCAGAGCCTAGGTGGCGTGGGTGGAAGAGTACATGCGTAGTCGACGAGGGACGCCACGTCTGAGCTGGAGACCTATAGGACCATTGAGGGAGCTCGGTGCGAAAACACTATGACGCTCAAGTTAGTGAATGGCTGAGAAGCTCTTGAGGGTTTACAGTGAATAAATTGTGTACCTCTTGGGCTGGTCGAGTGCTTTCCTCTTTTATAGAGGTTGACATGTCCCCTGGTTGGGCGAGCAATCGCCCTAGATCGATGTGAACTCCTTCGGACCGACATGGATAGTGCCTTGTCTCCATATTGGACATCTCGTGTCGTCACGCCCGGCGTGCACGGCCACCATACCAGGCATAGCTCGTCGCCACACTTGGCGACCTATGTCGTCATACCAAGCACGTCGTTACCAAGCGCACCATGCTACCGTACGGGTTGGCCCCTATCAACGCAGGCAGTCCAACAGTCAGGAAGCAAGCGGTTGCATGTGTCACATCGGTTGGAATCAACATCCAACGTTCGGGATTCCCACGAGCCGTTGCGGCCTTCGTGTTGGTTGGAGCCGACCTCCTCGTCTTGGCCTTGACCCCGAGAGGAGCCTCGTCACCATCCGGAGCCGACCTCATCACCTTGGCCTCGTCCCGAGGTGATCATGTTGTCTTCACTAATATCAAACATTGGCCACAACCAATGTCTCTAACTTGGAGTGTGTGTGAGTCACTCATGTCAAGTACTAAGTTAAGAATCGACTCCTTAGACCCTTAAAGCCACTAAGAATCAATTCTTAGCAAGTTCTTATGACTCCTAGATAAGGTTGCCATCTAGCAACTTTGAATAGTGTCCCTTATCATTAGATGGTGTGTTAACTGTCAAATCATAGCTTGAATGGCTTCTAACTAACCCAAGTCTCTTAAGTGAACATTTCCATATATTTTACCCTCGAGACTTCCTTTTTTCCCTCTCTGTGTGTTTGGGTGTAGCTCTTCTAGCAATAAGGGGAGAACATTAAGGAATTTTCTAGCTTTTAGAATCTTGAGCTTCCAAGATTAAGGTAGTACCTTTATGCAAGTTAAATTATGATATTATCATACTCTTATGTCTATATCACTTGTATTATTTCATAAAAGATTATTTTCTTATTAATCTGCATGACTTCTCTCGTTCTCTTTATTGATATTCTGAATTTGAGGCCATGTTCATACATTTTTATTGAACTATAGTTCAAAGTTTTCCTTGAACTTCGATTTCAGTCTAGAATCTATCTTAAATTCCTAACAACTTGTTTGTGTTAAAGTTTGTCCTCGAATTTCTATAAGAAGGTCTTGTAATTACTTGAGAAAAGTTAAGATTTGTCTAACTCTTCATCGTGTAAAGCTTCCAAGCTCTAGATATCACTGTAAAATGACCCTCACAACTAAACAGTGATTATTCTTGTAGAATAATCTATTACAAACATTAATTTCCATGTTGGAATGTAGAAAATTATTGATTTTTGTTTAGAATCTAGTCTTACATATTTTGATAATCGAGTCTCATGATTGGTTAACAAAATCGAGTCTCAAGTTAAGAGAATCGAGTCCCATGATTAATAAGTTAAGAATCGAGTTTTAGGCTCAAGAAATTGAGTCTTATATTCATAAGAATCGACTCTCTGACTTAAGTCATAAGAATCAAATTCTCAATTATTTAAAGAATCGATTATCTGAACTTTATAAAAATCGACTCTCTATTTAAGTTGTTAAAATTATTCCTTAAAGATAAAAATTGACTCTTTCACTGATAAAAGAATAGACTCTTTTAATTATTTAAAAAATTGACTTTCTAATTATTAAAGAATCAACTCCCAATAGATCAACCCTTGTAATAAAATCGACTCTTTCACGTAAGAATTAACTCTCACTTTAAGAAACAATAAAAGGGCTTGGTTGATCGAAATAGATTATTTGGCTGACCAAAAATTGTCTTCCAGTAACCTTAAAATTCAATCAAGACTATTAGGTCGACCGAAACATAATTGTTGGTCGACCAATTGTCGACTCTTAGTCAAACTTGAATAATCTTTAATCTTTATCGTTTCATTGATTGACCTTGATTATTCTTAATTAGTCTATATTTTTTTTACCATACTTGAAATGACTATTTATAAATCTCTAAATTATTCTTTAGAATTCTTTGACATTTATATGTATGAATCGTTATAAGAATATAGACCTCTTTTGGACTTATGCTTGATTAGAGTCAAGGGCCCAGATCTAATCCCGGGGGAAACACGTGAAAGCTTTAAAGGTCAACTAAAAAGTACATGATCAGGTGTTTAAGCTAACACCACTGTAAGTTAGATTACTTTTATTCAATTGGCAATTCATGTTATCTTATGGTTGACCTGAACATTTTGGAAATAAGTATCATTTGGCCAATCCATTGAATCATTCATGTTTGTACATAATTGTCTTACAACTTTTTGTACTCATTCAATTGAATTTTAGTTCTAGATTATTTATTCTTTCTAACATGATTGTTTCTTCTTATAAATATCTAATTGACTTTATTTTAGAATGGTAAATCTATTGGATATTTTATATTCATTTTAGTTTTCTATTTATTTTCAGGTAATTTCCAAGATTAGGAGTCAATTAGAATCGAAGATGACTGATGAGAAACATGTCTGCCTTTCGACTCAAGACCTTAGTTCACTTTTGTTTAAATGTTGTTGGTCTTCTTCCCACTACGTAGTGTGTAACCTTTTGTAATTGGCATGTCACATATTTAAGTAATGTAAGGGACTCAATTAATGTAAATCTTGTTTAAGTATATTTGAGTAAAATATGCATGTGAAATTCTTTTAAAAAATTTTGCCACCCACTTAGCTTATCTATTGATTTATCGTGCCTTGAAAACTATGCTGTTGGGATGTGTTAAGGACCTTGGGTCGGTGCACCTGTCATCTCTCAGAGGATGCTTCTCATCCCTTTAGAATTGGTCTGAGAGCTTCCTCTTTTCCTTGAACATTGGCAGGGCATGGGCCCAAGGGATGGCTTCTTGATTTCATATTGATTAGCCTTGGCCCTTAGGTCAGGAAAGGTCAAGGAGAGCTTCTTTGCCAAAGACCACCATAGGTGAATTGAGATCAATTGCACCGCCCATCAAAGTCGAAACCGTAGTAGCAATGTTGAGCCCGAGAATTTACAATGCCTCCGAGTGGAATTGGGTGATATAGCCACAGAGGGACTCGATGGTGCACTACCTTATGGTCAACAGGAAAGCCAAGTTTTTGACATGGCAGGTATACCTTGGGAAGTGCTCAAGAAATTTGTCTCTAATTGTTGAAAGGGGAAATACTTGTTGCAAACCAATAACATGGCGGTTTGTAACAAACTCACCTTCTCATTGGAGAGGGTGATGTCATTGGGGGTGGGCTTCCCCTTGGGCTTGTGCCCACCCCAATAGGGGAATTAGTTTGTTGACCAAGATGTTCTCTTGTTGAAAGCAAGAGATGGTTCTCAGTGCAATTGTCTTGAACCACGAGGCCGCTCCTCCCTCGAGGGATGTTGGGAAGCTTGACACTTCTCATCGAAAGCACCTTGAACGGAGAACAAAGTTTTGAAGCGGTTTACATAGTTCGACAAGTCGATCATGTCGTCATAGCTCCTAAGGTTGGCAATAACAAGCCTCCTAGGGTGAACGGTCTTCATAATACTCTTTGTGAAAGGGGAGTGGAGGATGTGGCAGCCTCAGGGAGTTGGCCCGCGAGGCGTTGGGCATCTCCTCCATCCTTTTGGGGACCCCTAGAGGGAACAACGGTGATAGACACCGACCTTCTAGCCAATGGTGGCATTGGAAACTCGACTAGTGGTGGTGTCATGTTGCTTGACACCTCGCCCTCTTGATCTAAGGGGCTTGCCAACAAAGAGACCAGAACTAAGACAAGCCGAGGTAGTGCTTAGGCTATCTTCGAGGTGCCAACAATACATGAGGAGGAGGCCAATTGTCATGTGAGAGCACACACCATCTTAGGAAGAGAGGCGAGGCCCTTCATAGCTTCTCCCAAGTTTGCCACTTGTCGCGTCAACTCCTAGAACTGTTCCATAGAGATCAAAGGGTCAGAGCTCAAACTGCCTCCTACCAATATGTCTGCGCTAGAGTCTTTAGACCTTAACACACCTTTATCCTTTTGGTGGGACCATTGTAGGTGCAGTGTCTAAACACTTTGTCTTCCCACAGATGGCGCCAATGTTGAAGTCGAGATCTCTTTAGGTTGACAAAGATCAAGAAGTGCAGATTTCAGAGTTGCTCGAGAAGAGCTTTGTTGACCATTGATGTGGCGGTAGGAGATGAAGTCGTCGCTCGATTCGCTCGATTGGACTTACACAGAAGTCAAGTCCGGAGATTGGTTCTCGGGATTGACCCTCCAACGCTCACGTTAAGCAAAACGAAAAAAGAGAAGAAAAAAATAAGTAGATCGAGAACTAAGTGTAAAAGATGGGTTCTCCAAAAGCTAGAGAGAATTGGCGAGAGCTCCCTTACCCATTTATCTGTGTCTTGAGCTAACTTATAGCCGTCCAAATTGGTCCTCAAGAGAGACAAAATGTCATATGTTACTTCTTGAGTGGGCGACCTTTCCAAGTGTCTTGACCGAGAAAGTCGGTTGTTGAAGCTGGTACAAGCTATTTTCTGGGCAAGTTAGACTTTATCCTGCCATTATGTGGAAGAGCAAAAAACGTTACGATTATCATAATATCAGACGTTCTCATTCCTAAATAGCAAAGCCAGTGGTAATTGTCGAGTAAAAGCCTTGTTGCTCGTTGGATTCGTTGATCGGGCCAACTTCGCAATAACCACACCGATTGATCGAGCCGAGAACTATAAGTTGGTCAGTCCGATCGGGTGGTATCATCACATTCTCTCACCTTTTTTAGAGTATAATATACATATTATATCATAGTTGTCTTTAAAATTTTAAAATTATAGATGATATATTATGTTATAAAATTAGATGAAGGGAAATGTGAGAACCACCACGGTAACGTGTATCTATTTGTTTAAAAGACCTCCCAGTGTCCCGATCACACCGCTGCGCACGAGCCACGGTGCGGAACCCACCCCCCAACTGCCCAACCTACAGCACACGCAGATTCCCGGAAGCGATTCCGGGAAGGCCTCCCACAGGGCACAACGCGCCCCTCATTCTGAACTTTCCGTTTGGTCATCCTCCGAAACGTCAGAATCGCTTCCGAGAATGGATTCCGAACACGGATTCCACCATCCTGTAAGAACCGCTTCCGATAATGGATTCCGAAGATGGCTTTCAGGGGGCGGGGAGTCCTCTAGTTTCTGTAATCTGCTTCGCCATCCCTCCCCTCGCTCTTTTCCCCCTCCTCTTCCTCCCAATCCAATGCAAGCGCAGTGCATCGACGCCTGCCATGGCCAGGCCCGCCCCCTCCCCTCCCCCTTCCTCGGCCACAGCCGCCCCCCCACGCCCGTCCCCGCCTTCTCGGCGGCCTCCTTCCCGCCCCGCCGCTGGGGGCTCCGCCGCGTCTCCTGCGGTGGGAGGCGCGCGGGGCCCAGCGAGGGGAGGGGCGGCGGCGGGGGCCCCGGGAAGGCGAAGGCGAAGGAAAACGTGTGGAGCGTCGACAACGAGCTCGCCGCCGAGGAGGAGAGGCGGCGGGAGGTTCAGAGGCAGAGGAGGCGGAGGAGGGGGCGGAGGGTGAAGGGCCCTGGCGGGAGGGGCCGTGGTGGCTCCTCGGGGGTCCTGGTGTCAGCGGCGATGTTGGTGGAGGTCGAGACGGTTCTCCAGACGCAGGTGAGCCAGGTCTTGTTGTCTCTGCTGCCTCCATGGCGGCATTTTCTCAAGGTTATTCGTCCATGTTTGGCGAAACTGGATTTTGGAATGAATTGGACCGCAAAATCCACTCTCATCTGTGCTGTGCATAAGCTAGAGTGTGGACTAATACTGGTGTGTGATCTTTATTTCTTGATCGGTGTTCTGGAGTTAACAACGATAGCTACTTTGTACTGGATTTTCCCGTGAAATATGGAGCTGTAGTATCTACCCGGCTTCTCATAATCTCCTCTGAATTATCTGTTTCTGGATTTTGAAGGCATTATCTCCAAAAATTGCCCCTTTTGTAAGTTTTTTGGCTTGTAAAACTTCTGAATCGCAGATGAAATTACCACTTTTATCTTCCTTGTTTTCACCTTTGAATTTTTGTGTGTTCTATGTCTCAATTTTCCTTTTTCTTGGATCTATGTTATCCAGGAACCTGTCATCATACCTTCTTGGGATACCTTTACGAGTAGTCTGAGTGGAATATGGAAGGGCGCTGGGGCAGTTTTTTCACCAATATCTGCTGAAATGGAGCCACTTGGAATAGGAAGTGGAAATGAAAGCTTATATGACTGCTATGTACTTTCTCGTGTTGAGAAAATGCCTTCTGAAGGCCAGTTTTCTAAAATCTGGAGGAAGACGAACTGGGTGACGCTGAATCCTTTTGGGGAGATGAAACATTCCCGAGGAGGTAGTAGAAGGAAGGAGCGAGATAGGTTGTCAACACCTGAGGATGATGCATCTGATGTTGGCCCTGATTTGCCGAGCTATGGGTCCTTTGATCTTGGAAGGAGTGATATCTTGGAAGAAGATTTTATGAGCAAGGAGCAAGGTCTTGTTTTCTTCGAGGTATAAACCACTTTATTATGCTTCTGTAAATTTTAAGGTCGTGTGCATGTTCTTTCAGGAGTAAGCATCTTTACATTGATACTTCATTTCAACTTTCAAGATAATTCTGTGATCTATAGGAAACTCCATAGTATGTTTGGGCTTAGTTCCATAAATTATTTCTCATATTCTATTCCCACGTTAGTACTTGTATAATGTGATACTCCCAGCGATAGGCATCTTTTCTATGTCATCTGTACAATATTGGCTTTATCTGTGCTATTGATATGACTACCTTATACTTTATTCATTTGTTGAGATTGCATGGTATTGTTCATTTTGATGATTTATAGGATGGTTCATATTCGAGAGGTCCCGTGGATATACCAGTCGGGGAGTATGATGAATCTAAATATTTCCTTACCCCAACTTTCAAGTTTGAACAAGTAAGTTTTCCTTCTTTTCTGTTAGAATAATGGACAAGAGTGGCTATTCAACTGATTTCTTTCAGGTCCTGTATTAGTTCATTGTTATTTTCTTTCTAGATTCAGGGTATACAGCCATTCTCAAATGATTGCCTGCTCACTAGACATTTTTGTGCTTGTTTGAAATGTTTAAAATTTGTACACAAAAGGCCAC
The DNA here is from genome assembly GCA_014218235.1 of Colocasia esculenta. Lineage (NCBI taxonomy): Eukaryota > Viridiplantae > Streptophyta > Magnoliopsida > Alismatales > Araceae > Colocasia > Colocasia esculenta. The sequence continues at coordinate 5,658,266 of CM024753.1, forward strand.
ATTTTGCTGCATGGAAATGCGGGTCCTAAGAGGACCTCAGATCGACGGATCATGGATAGGGTTCTAAAATGCATTTGAAGATCTCAAGAAGTTCCTCTGGGAAGGGACTTTCCTCATACCCATCATTCTGATTGCTCCTTAAATGGTGTGTTGTATAACTTCTTGAGGAAGAGATTACGCTGGTGTCATACTTGTTAATAATTCAATTACAAGTATTATCATCTCAATGATGGGTTAGATGCATGGAAGGCAGGATTGAAATCGGATCAGGATCGCCCAGGCCCGATCCCGATCCGATCCGACCGATTCCCAAGCAGAATTGGCCAGAATCAGAGGAATCGGCCTGGATCGGCCATGGCCGATCCGATCCAGAATCGGCAGATCCCGATCCGATCCGGGCCGATTCTGCCTTCCATGGTTAGATGAGTGTTGCATCTCTTCCTCAAGAAGCTATATGCTAATGCATTTGCATCTGTTTCAAGAAGTTATATGCTAATGCATTTGTTGATGATACGTGTTATCTTTTCCTCAAGATGCTATATGCTGAGTCAATACCCACTTGTTAATGAATTCATGCATTTAGTCAACGAATATTGTGCTTCTGATGATCCAAGTGTATTATTGAAACATGATGAAAACTGAACCATTCCTTTTCGATCCAGTGTTTGGTCAAGGATGCCACAAAAGGCTTCGTATTGTGCATACTATTGCATTCAATGAAGGGGGAACTGATATTCAGATAATAAGGTTTGCATTGTATGAAGAGCAGTGGGTGAGCCCGGTTATTTAGATGATGGGAGGTAATCTTCCAAGTCTTGTGAGTCCTGTTATGTCTCTTTTTGAAGTAAAATGGGGAGATTGGTTTTGGTTCATTGTTATATCCTCTCACCTTCACTTACCGCGCACCAGCGGTGCAACACTTACTCCACATAGATTAACAGTTAGTCTTGTTGCATCTTTATAAGATGCAGAAATGACATCTTTGAATTGCATTCATGTGACTTTATTCCCTTCAATATCTTTCTTTCGCAGTGACTCGCAATGTGATTTGAAGCCTCTTTCACAACGAAAACGAACCCAACCATCAGAACTGACTGGATCCTGGAAAGTGTTTGAAGTAAGTGCTACACCAATCTTCAGCGAGGAGGTAGCTGCGCAGGAAGGTGGGCTCCCATACGTTTACCTATGCACAGAGACCTTAAAGAAGAGGACCTCACCTGAAACCCCCGTCTACTTTGGGGAGGAAGAGATGCTAGATGTGCAAGATGTGACTGTCCTGTGGCTTCCAGGTGGTGTCACAGCGTACGTTGATGTGAGTAAGGATGGCATTCTCTGTATCGGAGTTGGATGGTATTCTGATGAAGGGATTAACCTTGTGATGGAGAGGGATTACGGTGTCGATGGGAAACTTCAGGAGGTTAGGTGGAAATCAGAGGTCAAGAGGAGGTGGAATGAACCATATCCGGAAAGCTCCAGTTCATAGTCTCACATTTTTGCCAGCTTTCTGACACTACAGTTCTGCTTGTACAATTTTGCATATTACTTGGCAGTAAAGGAGGGCAATTAAAGATGATGTGGACTGCCCTCCAAATAATCTTATTGGTTAAAAATCTGACAAAAATTTTCTCTTTCTTTTTTTTGTTCCACCAATATAATTACTTGCAGGGTAATTTACATCACTTTTATTGCCTTGGATGATTCTGATAGGAAGAGTTCCAGGTTTGAAAGTCGGAGGCACCAAACTTTTTGGAACTTCTTATGTCTCATTTCATAGATTCTAGGCAACCCTTTCATCGGTATATTTAAGTCTGAATTCACAACACTACCACTAATCGCAAAAATAGACGAAGAGACATTAACATGAACACCGAATTCAAGTTATATAATGATTTTTGTGATTCTCTTTTTGGATAGTGCAATTGGATTTGCTTCAAAGAGCAGAGCCCAGGAAACAACAGCGAGGATCAGTTGGCTTCCTTATTACATCAAAAAAAAAATTATGGAAAATTTTGCAGAGAAAAACCATTTGGGAAGTATTACTCAACTTGAACATGGTTTGCTTCTTCTTCTTCTTCTTTTCCCCTGGATTGCTTTGAATCTTTAACAACCCAAGAGAGGTCCATTAGCACTCTTATACGTGACAGAATAGCAGAGTAAACCAGTGAAGGATTGAAACTAAAACACTTCATAGGACCGGATCAACAGAAAAATGTTTATTTCTGTATCATCTATGTATGTTACAAAGAGACATGCCTGTCTTAGCCGAAAAGTTTGCAAGCATAAAGTGACAACGGAAGCAGGATAGTTAACAACATTTCCTGAGATCTGTGTGTACCTGGCACTCCCAAAACTTACCCATCCTTTCTCCCATTTTATGCTTTGCATAACTTAGAGCACTCACATCATTTTTCTAGTGGCGTAAGCAAAATCTTGGACACCAGCATTTTCTTGTGAGACGACCAGAGCTTCCATATAAACACGTACCTAACAGTCTACCACAATGCCGGGTTTCATCCTCGTAGAAGTGGCTCGGCAACAGTACCTGCAAGAATGAGCACCGGCAAGTAAGCAGTAAGAAAACTAGAAGCATCGGCAACAAAGATCAAAGGTATTCTTCCAAACGAGCACGTAATAGTCAAAGATTAACCCACCTTCGCTCCCCGTCGGCGTCGCACTCTCCGACAAGGGCTTCCGGTGCTGCCTAATGATCTGAACAATTTCAGCTTTAACCAAGAATGATAGGAGAGCACCAGCGACAAACGCCCCAATCATTAGCATCACGAAGACCGAGTGCCACCCACTTCTTGAGATGACCCCGGTGAGCAGAGGGCCAAGAGCAGCACCAGCTGATCCAGTGCCGTCTATGATGGCAGTGACAGTTGCTAACGCTCGGGAATCCCCCTTGAGAGAACCATGGGTGCCCAGGTCAGCTGAAACAGCTGTTGTAATGAGGGCATATGGCCCGTTCACAAACAAGCCAGCAATCATCATGAAGACGACGTTCATGGTCTTGGAGGCACTTCCGTATCTGTGATATGCATAGACGGAAGGGATGGCCAGGTACATGAAGCTGGCCGCAGTGAGTGCTCGGGCACGGAGCTTGTCAGATATGTAACCAGCAAGGACGCCTCCAACAATTCCCCCCACATCAAACAAGGTCGAGAGGTTCCCCGCAGATTTGACCGACAAGTATTCTCCTCCAATTTCTGCAAGTTTGAGGCCGGAATAATTTTGTGTCAGTCAACTTATGATCCATAAGACAAATATACACTCGTCAGCTGTGTGCCAGTAGTGTAACCCAAAAAGTTGAAGGCCAGAAAACAGGGATGTCAGCAAGGAGACCAGGCATAGACAGACATCATCAGTTGCTCGCAAATGGACAGCTAACTAGTTATTGAAGAAATGTACAAAGTGGGGAACCCTTTTTGCACATCAGAAGAAATTGCACTTGAAAGTATGAAAACAGTTCTCGAATATCATGTGCAGATACCCAACCTAACACAAGCTGCAAAATGAGAAAGACTCCTGCAACCGGACCACCATCCTAGACCTTAAGTTCAGTGCACTTCTTGGTTTTCTTGTCCTAGTTTCTGTTTTGGCATGCTCTAACAAGGATACTACAATGAACTGTTACCACACAACACCCAGAGATACTGCACATATTTAGATGCTAGAGGACCTCCTTTCATCCTTCCACTTCTCTACATTTCTATCAATCTCTCTTTACTTCCCCTCAATCCAAGTTCCAGTTCGTCTCTTCTTCCTCTTCCCCTCATGTTCCATGCATGCGAAGATATCTACACAAAACAGCAACTTCCACCTTCAATCTATCAGCAGCCTTCTGCATCCCCCCCCCCTTCTTTTTGCCAGAGAATATAGAGACCCAGCTAATCAGACATCAAAATTGTATCTTGGCAAAAAATGCTCCCAGTTTCTTATGCTTTAAACCCATTGAGACCCACATCTTCAAGCAGGATGCAGCCCACTTGATTCAAAGACACGAGCAAGAGATGAGTGCAATAAGAAGACTCTGAATCATGGTTCTAATACGGACCGGTTCGTACTGTGCCTGCGACCTCACCGTCGGTCCGATACCATGATCTTTCTTCTTTTTTAAAAATTTTTACTATTCAATTTAAGTGCGCACTGGACCAAGCCAGAGCATACCAGTGCGGCCGGTTCGTATTGTATCCAAAGGGAACTGATATCGTCTGGTTCGTTTAACCTTGCTCCGAATGGTATATGCTAAAGACTTAAAATAACCTCCTCAAGTTCAAGGAGATTATATCTTTAGACCATATAAGTCCTCTTTAACATCTCTTGTTTCTGGACAAGCAATGAAGGCTCAGGTTTATGGTCAGATACTCCTCTGAGAAAGTTCATGGAGAAACACTTAAAATGTCCGGACGACAGCCCCATCCACCATCCACTTGTGTCTACAGCAGGACTGGCATTTCACCAGCCGGACATTAAATGTTGAGAAAGGCTTATTCCACTTTCATATTGCACTCAATATGACCAGACAACAAGTCCATGTGACATCTAACAATTGAGAAAGGCTTATTGCACTTGCATATTGCACTTTAAATGCAATATGACTAGGCAACAAGCCCATGTGACATCTAACAATTGGATTGTCACTTCCTCACTCCTCAAATGGGAGGTATCACATGGATTATTGCCTAGTCATATTGCACTTAAAGTACAATATACAAGTGCAATAAGTCTTTCTCCTAACAATTAGATTGTCACTTTATCACTACTCATGTGAGGGGTGCCACATGGGCTATTGTCCAGTCATATTGCACTTTTAATTGCAATATGCAAGTGCAATAAATCTTTCTCTTAAATGTTTCTCAAGTTCATGATAGGTCTTGGAAATAACAATTGTCTAATTGACACATCTGCGTACTTCAGTACACCACCACAACAGACTCAGATAACTGGGTCCATTTTCACCTGATGTGACAGAATCCGCTTTCCTGTCAGGAGAGTTCAGCAGCACACTTGCTAACTACTTGGACATTAGTTACTAGAAACTATGTCATAGCATCCAACTCCAAACCAAACTAGCGAATAAACTGCAGCTTCCTGAGCAAGTAAGATCATTTCGACCCCAAGCGAAGAACATATCACGCAGACCGGCCAACAGCTGACGTCTTTTTCCCATCTACATCATCAACTGCACCTACTCCTAACAAAAGTGGTTTGCGCATTCCCACATATGATCCATTCGCAGAAAAATAGAGATAAAAAAACAAGGCATGGGCAACAACAGATATCCGTCTAACGAAGAAGTATGAAATTGTCAAAGTTGTAATCTTTGTCAAAGAAAAATAGAAGGGTTATATGGTATCAATTCGAAGGATGGTGGCTTACCAGTTTGGCTAAGGTAAAAAGGTAGCCAATAGAGGAAAGTATAAGCCACGAGCTTCGAGAAGAAGAGACACAGTGCAAAGGGTATCACGCCAGGTATCCTGCAAGCTTCGACGATTCCCACGGCGGTCCCCCTGTTCGTAGATCCCGTTTGCTGCTCACTGCTCGCAACTGCTCCAGACTCTTCTGCCGCACCCGCCTCTTCTTCGTCCTTCCCTCCCTCGTCCACCTGCCCATGGCTGCTCTCCCCGCCAGGCATGCCCACATCTTCTGGGTACGCAGCAAGGAAGAAGTATACCATCACGCCGCCCAGGGTGATTAGGCCCCCGGGAAGTATGAACGACCAGCCCCATCCGTAATCCAGTACGGAGGCCGCGAGCAGCGACCCGCCGATGTTCCCCACCGAGGTGTGAGCATTCCAGATCCCCATGATGAGGCCCCTCCTCCGCTTCCCAAACCAGTTCCCCACCACGGCCACCACGGAAGGCCACCCCGTCGCCTGGAACAGCCCCGCCAGTACCTGCATCGCGATGTAGTACCCGAAGACGTGTATTCCCCAGAAGTAGCCCATGCCGAAGAGACCCACGAAGCACCCGCTCCCGACCATCCCCACCGCCAGGAAATGGCGGAGGTCGAGGCTGTCCCCGAGGTGCCCAGCGACGTACATACCCATCGAGTAGAACACCAAGAAGGCGAGGTCCACCTCGCCAAGCTTCACAGTCCCGTCCTCCCCGTCGAACGGCGCCCACCCCTTCTTCCTCCTCCGGTACGCAGAAAGGAAGGCCTCCTCCTCCGGCCCCCGGACGACGAACATGTCGCCGACGGGCCAGGGGAGGGGGCGGGCCCCGCGGCGGGGCGGCTCGGGGTCGAGCACGCTCTTGACGATGCTGGTGGGCTTGCGGGAGGCGTGGTAGCAGGCGTAGGCGGCGAAGGTGAGCGCCAGGACGACGCACTTGTAGGCCTTGCGACGCCTCCTAAACTCCCGCTGGCCGCCGGCGCCGGGCCCCCACCGCCCCTGAGGGCCCTCAGCAGCCGTATCCCGGGCGGGGCCCCTCCCCGCACCTCCCTCTCCTCCTCACCTCTCCCCATCCCGCCGACAAACGGGATCAAATCACCAGCAAAAGAAGAGCAAAAGGAATCCAGGAGAAGAACGGGGAGCGCGGGAAGAGCTCAGCAGGAGATCGGGGACGCCATTGGTGGCGGAGAAGGAGGAGACCAGGTGGGTGGAGAGGGAGGCGTGGGGAGGTTGCTTGGGTTGGGGAGTGGGGGAGGCGAGGAGAGAAATGCGGAGGACCCTCGGGGGGTGAGAGGGGGGCGTGTCAGGGAAGACGTGGCGGTTTGGCGGGAACGGGAACCAGGGGATGACGTGGCTGGGCGCCGCGTGGGAACTCTTTATGGAGGGATCGTTGATCGTGCGGACGCAAACGCGTGACGTGGAAGATAAATGGCCGTTGATGAGTTTTTTTTCCCACGTTTTTTTTTTCACCGGATTGGTGCGTCTATATTCTTCGAGAATCCAGAAAATTTATTGGATCGTGTGTATATATATTAGTTATTTTTTTGCTGGGCACCGTTTGGAATGACATTTGAGAGGTAGATTTCAATGATTTAATGATTGAAAATTTTCTTTTTCTTTCTCTAATTATCAGACAAAGAAAGTAGTTTTTAGATTGTGTAAAAGGAGATTTTGAGAGAGAGGAGAGAGATAGAGAGAAAAAAGGTGATGATGATGTCTTGGATTTGGGATTGAGTAATGCTACGCTCCCGGCTAGCCGGGAGCGCAGCATGCGCTGGAGGGGCCGCGCCCCTCCACGCGCGCACCGCGTGGAGGGGGGCGGGCCCCCACCATGATGTGACGATTTTTTTTTTTACAATTTGTGCACATAAATGATGTATTTGTGCACACAATACATCATTTGTGCACACAAATAGTGCACAAGAAAAAAAAATGCCACATCATTTTTTGCTGGGGGGCCCGCCCCCTCCACGCGTCGCGCGTGTGGGGGGGCGCAGCCCCCCAGCTCAGCTTTTCTCCCGGCGCTGCTGGGAGCAAAGTATTTCTCTTTAGGATTTAAAAGTTGGTGTAAGGGAGCTTTTGCAAGGTTTTGGGATTTTGAAAAAGTGAAATCTCCAATGGAGGTTTCCAAACGCCGCCTAAGAGTAAATTTGGTAAAGATAATATTATTAATAAATAAAAATAATTAATCACAACTCTAATCAGAAACGTTGTCGGTGATGGATGTTATTTTTTGTTACTATTTAGGATCGATGATGTCACTTTCTTCTCTTGTAAAAAAGGTCAATGTGGTCTTACATGTCCTAATAAATTACATATCAATAATCATATAATATTTAGCTCAGGTACAAAATATTTTTTTTTGAAAAAAAAATTAGTACATATCAATGGCGGCACTAAAAATCAATTCATCACACATAATTAATCGATGAGAAAGATTTTGTGTACTTTTTGAAAGTGCACAAAGTGCAATCCACATGGGCAACTAGCCCATGTGACACCACTTTTTTGGGTCCACTTTTTTGGGTGTTACATGGGCTACCAACCGATGTGGATGGTGCCACATGGGCTAGTTGCCCATGTGGATTGCACTTGTGCACTTTTGAAAGTGCACAAAGTCTTTCTCTTCTCTTAATGGATATGAGATTGATTTATAATAATTTGAGGGGATGTGACACTTAGTTAATAGTGCATATGTTGGTAAAATTATATATATAAGTAAAATAAAAATATATGTTAGATCAACATAAATATATATTAGAGATTTTCAAATCTCCATTAATTAGGTGTCTTGTCTCTCCAAATTTTTTACGCATCATCTCTATTTATATAATATGCACCCATTAAATATGCATTTGATGTGTATCAGTGTGCATCAAGTATTTCTCTTTCTCTTCTTCTTTTTGAGAAACATTCATCTTTAGTCTGAATTGGTATAAAAGATATTTATTACCTTAGTATTAATAGTGACAATAATAAGTTAAAGAGTGACAAATAACTTCAATCTCATTTCTAATATAAAAGTTATTTGTCTTATTTACCTTTTTGTTGGCTACTTATCTATTAAGAGTGATAAATAGTCAATTAAAGGGTATAAATAATCTTTGCATTGTTAATGCGATTTGTACTTGAAACAAAAAAAGAAAAGGTGGTGTGGACTTTGTACATTTCAAGTGCAAATCAATAATATTCAAGATGGATAACTTTTATTACATGTTTAAATAGAAGGTAAATGTTTCTCTTTTCTTTCATATTTACAAAGTTGAAATAGATTAGATGAGATCTATGTTGTCAATATTAAAAAAGACATGGTGGGACCTATCTTTTGTTATTGAATGAGTGCAAAAGTGTTGCAATAATCGATATAATGAGATGTTGGTGTGTTAGGTCTGCATAGTCAAGTCAATGTCTCTCTTGAGTAATATTGTGTGGCATTAAAGTCTGGAGGACTAGGTCATGAGATTTGACTAATATAACCTTAGTTGATAGTCAAGTTAAAGGAAAAAATGATAATTCTTAAGAGAAAGACTTAATGCACTTCTGTAAAGTACAGAAGTGCAGTTCACATGGGCAAACAACCCATGTGGCACCATCCACATGGGCTGCCAGCCCATGTGGCACCAAAAAAATTGGTGCCATATGAACTATTACCCATGTGGACTGCACTTCTGCACTTTGCAGAAGTGTAGTAAGTCTTTCTCAATTCTTAGACACAAAACTCGAGCTTTAGCGTAATAGTAGTCTGATCTTGACAACAAATTATAGTATCATAATAAGATTGTGGGTTCAACATCTAGTGATGTCATTTGAGGAGAAATGTGGACGCCTCAAAACTTCCTTAATGGGCCCATTCCTATGGCCGGCCCAATTCCTCTCCACCAAATGGAAAACACCATTTAAATGACCCACCTACAAGACTTCTAAAAGCCCATTAGCCAAGGTCCATCTCACCCCATGCAAGGGGGTGAGACTAAGTGAATGCAACACCTCCCAAAAGGTGTTGCTAAAAATGGGAAAAGTGGAGGCCTGCACAAGAAGGGTGGAGGGGCTATTTTTGGGGTCTTTCTAGAAGCCTTGGAATAGAAGAAAAAGGCTTGGTGGTGCCTTGCGTACGGGGGGCTAAACAAGAGAGGCTTTTTTTTGAAGAGGAAGGAGTCTTGGAAGAGGGGAGGTCTTCCCCCTAAGGCGCCTGGCTGTTCTTCTTCTTCCCAAGGAGGCCAGCCGCAAGCAACCTGCAAAAGACAGGCCAAGAAGAAAAAAAGTGAAGAGAAAAGAGAGAAAGAGAGAGGGGAGAGATACCATCTCCATGAATAGTCTTGTCATGTGAATAGGGAGAGAGAAGAGAGGATCATGAGGTGGCGATGGCCTTCCCCTCCCCCTCCATTTCTTTAAATTTTTTTGTACTCTACCTTCCTTATGCTAAAAGCGATGTCTCATCTATATGTCTTTTGTTCTCTCCCTGATGTCAAGTTTTTTTTTATATCTATTTGATGCCAATGTCTTTTCCTTTTGCATTTAATGCATGTGTAAGTCTTTTATTTAATCTTTCCCTGTTTATATGAGAGGAGGGTCACGGATGGTGAGAAACCAACCCTTCACATGGTTGGTTTTCTCTCATTCCAAGGGCACACATGAGATCCTCTATACATTCCCATGCCTCAATAAATGGGGTCTGATGGAGAATAGAGCTTTTGGGTATTGTACAAGCCCTTTTTGCATGCATGTTTCTCACTGTTTTGCCCAAAAGAATGAGGGCTATTTGACTGTTTTCACTGTTCACAATGGACACTCCTCACTGTTTGGGCCCCCCCCCCTCTCTTGGAGCATGCATTGACCCATTGTTCGTCACCAAGAGAAGGGGGTTCTCTCCATTGTTTTGCCCTTTCAATGAGAGTTTTCTCACTGTTTTAACCACCCAATAGAGTAGGTTTTCACTGTCAAAACAGTCTCATTTGTATGCATTTTACCCTTGGGGATGCGTATCCCCTTGTTAGCAAATGGGTTGAACAATCAATGTTCATCCCCAAAGCTTAGCAATTCCATGTCAATGGCCCATTAAGTCCATGTTTTGATCCTCTTAAAAGAATGTTTTTCACTGTTTTAAAACAGCCCATTTAAGATATTTTGATGTTCGGATGTCTCCTTTGCAAGCCAAGGGTTGAACAATCAATGTTCATGCCCCCATACCTAGCACCTATGAAGAACAGTCTAACAGACCTGTTTTCTGGCCCAAAACCACCCTCTTCCATGGGTGAGCTCAGTTGCAACAGTGCTGGCCCACTGCCCACAGAGAAGAGATTGCAGCTGCCAGTTCGCTTGTTCTGGGGTGGCTCTGTTGATTCAGCTAGCCTGAATGGGTCTGCCGATTCGGCAGGCAGCAACCCACCCTTGGCCCGATCATGTGAGCTAAGCCATACTTCATGTGATTTAAGTCAAGGAAACGGACAATGGACTCATGAGAAGCTCATTTAAACCCCGGGTTAGACAATGTGATGTCTATGCCCGGGCATATGGGCCCACACATGTTTTATTTGCCGTCCGATATTTATGTGGTCATGACGCCATCCGTCCTTAAAGACTTGCCTTGGGGGTTGGTGTTATGTGCCATTCGGGTTACGTCGTCATTCGGCGTACACCCTCTCTTTGGTGCCATCTCCATTGTGGTTGGTGCGTACCGTGCTCTCCCCTATCAACCAGGATAAGGAGGAGATGCTGCCGAATTTTCCGTGAGGGTCGAATCGGCAAGGGTCTTTTCAAAGAAGCTCCAGAATCTAAACGAGCAGTGTCGAATCGCAAATAGAACTATGTTGCATACGTGTTAAAAGAATAAGAGAGCTAATTAAAAGAATGTTTCATTATAAGAACGACAAATGATCAAATCAAGGCATTTCATGTTGTACATGCTTTAAAAGAGCAAAAGGTTGAATCAAAAAATCTTTCATGATAAAAGTAAAAGGAAGCAAATAGGCCGCTCATATTTTTACGTGCTTCAAATGAAACCAAAGAATAAGTTGAAACTACTTTTTTGATACAAAGGATAAAGGAGCAAATGGCTCATCTTTGCAGCTTGCACGTTTTTCAAAAGAGCAAAAGACCGAATCAAGACTGCTTTCGTGACAATAAAAACAACAAATGACCAAATAGATCATTTCCTAACTTGTGTTCTCTTAAATAGATCAAAGAGGAAAATTGAAACCATTTTTTGATATAAAAAAACAACAACAAATGAATGGGCGAATAGGCGAAAAGATCCAACTATTAATAAGAAATTGTCTCACAGCGTCGAGTAGACATCTCGCCCTTTAGCATTTCGTCTTAAATTTAAGTTGCGTTTTTGCACTTTCATCGGATGTCTCCACTTTAGGCCATAAGACTTTCATTCTGGCGATTAATCAAGGGTTTTCCCTCTCAGAGGGATGTAATTAACGTCATTGCGCTTAGGCAATGACAGGATATTGGTCCAAGACTCGACACTCACTTTCGTTTGACGAAGTCAAACGGTGCGCACAACAGACCCAAAGCCCTTCGACTCTCGGAGGCAAACCATTTGTTGTCACCTTGGTGACTGGTACACCGCACTCTGCAATTGTAGGGTCATCTCTCTCTGTTCCCGTGCTCGTGTGGCATCCGACGGATTTGAATCTACAATGAGCAGTCATGAGAATATAAGAAAACATGATAAAAAGAACTTTTAAAAAGATTTATTTTAAAATTTTCCATTTCACAGGAAATTGTTGAGTGGTAGACTTAGAGACCAGAGTTAACATCTCTCTTGAGTAATATTGGGTGGCATGAGATTTGAAGAGTGAAGTCATTCTATATCTAACAAACTCAACCAACAATATGGTTGATAGTCAAGTTAAAGGGAAGATGGTAATCCTTACACATAACTTGAGTTTTGACGTAATAATAGCTTAATTAATCTTAACAATATAGGAGAGTGAGATACTACCACATAAACATCATATAACAGACTTCTCCATACTTGATTCAACCAATGCTCTTTACGGAAAGACAATTTTAAATATATATACATAAAAAATCACAAAATATCTTTCTTTAAGGATTATTTACGAAATTATGCATTTACTTTTATAGTATTTATAATAATAACCTAATGTATCAAGGAAAATACTCACAAATTTCTATTCTCACTTATAATATTAAACTTTTGGATAAAGTATATTTGAATTTCTTTTGACTTGTCTATTGTGCCGTAAGGAGATAGAAAAAGATAAATAGATAGAGAGATGAAAAAAGAGGAAAAAAGAGAGTTTACACCTTTCATAATTTTTGTTAACGGTGAACAAAGATTAAATAAGAAACTTTACCATAATATCAATGATGTTAATGGAAAGGTCAATTTCTTATTACAAAATAATAAAATTGTTCCAAATGATATGAGAATAAGGAGTAATTTTGTAGATGAACTCACAACAAATATTTTTAATTTTTAAATATTTTATTATTTAATATATTAAAAATATGTAAGATGTACTTTTATAATTAAACTTCTACAATGTTATGGAAAATAAAAGATCTCAACTTCACTCATATGTTAGTATAATATTTAGTTAGAATAATATTATCATTCATATAAGACAAGTAGCAAATATCCTTCCACTATTATTTGGGAGATGTGAATATGTGTGATAATTCTGAGAGATGGTGAAACAATAAGTGGTGGAGGTAATAAAGATAATGGTAAAATTGAACAACTATATCATAAATATATCACTCTAACATAAGATATAACATGAAAAATATTTATTACACTTTCTAAATGTATGTGGAAGTGCATTTCTATTTTTTACATTGGTCAATACACTTGTAACAAACCAATGGGAGATTAAAAAAGTGTACTTTCAAACACATTGAAAAGTATATAAGTGTTTATTATATTACATTGCTCAACAAAACAGATAGTAAGTTAAAAGTCACCCACTATAGTGACAATAGCAAATACTACTCATTAACTGGTACGTATAATGAATAAGAAATCTTCCAACTTGTTTTCCTTTAGTCTCAACCCATACTGTTCAAAAACTCAATCTCTGCTCTAATCTTACTTTGATGACAATAATAAGAAAATTAAATTAAATTTGATCTTTCTTATTTGAAAAACATCAAAAATAAATTATTTATCATTTCACAACCAAATAATTAAGAGGAAATATAAACAATTATATAAAAATATTACTATGTGGGCACCCCAAAAATTTCAATGGGCCTCTTCCATAGCTAGCCCAACTCCTAAAAAAACACCCCACAAAATAGAAAAAAAATTCCTTCAATTGACCCACCTAAAAAGTCCAAAAGAGTCCACTACCCAAGAGCCCAAACACCCCATGCAGGGGAGTGAGCTTAAGCAAATGCTACACCCCCCACTACTAAAAAAAAGCTACCCAAAAATGGGAGCACAGGGGCTGTTGCGCATGAAGCCTTGAGGGGCCCTTTTTGGGAGGCCTTCTAGAAGCCTTTTGAGAAGGAGAGGCAAGGCTGGCGTACCAAAAAAAAAGGGAGAGAGGAGGTCTTCTTCCAAGGAGGGGCTGCTGGTTCTCTGCTAATTCTGTGAGCCTTCTTGCTACAGAAAATAGAAGAAAAGAGGAGAAGAGAAGAAGATAAAGAAAAAAGGAAGAGAAAAGAGAGAGAGAGGGCCACCCTCCCTTTATGTTGTCTTGTCATTAATTAGAGTGAAAGAAAAGAGGGAAGAGAGGGTAGGTGGCCATGTGATGGTCTTCCTCTCCCCATTTTCTTTAAGCTCTCTTGTACTCCCTTCTCCCTTTTTTTTAAGAGAATGTCAATCCATGTCCTCTTTCCTTCTCCATGATGTGAATGTTCTCTCTTAACATTAATATGTCATCTTTCTCCATCATGCATATTTATGTGTGTGTGTGGCTTGAGGTTGCATCTTTTTTTTTATTTGTGTGGCATGGGGTCACGGAAGGGAGAACCTCTCCTTGTGAAGAGATGTTTCTCTCCTCCCAATGACACACATGGGACCTCCATAAATCTCCATGCCTCAATAAATGAGGTTTGGGAATGGTGGAACTCCCCTCCTCCCTTGCATTCTTGCATTGCCCATGGTTGGAGCCCATTGGGACTTGCGCAAGTCCCCTTTGGGACATATTTTCTCACTGTTTTGCTCTTAAAATAGGTGCTTCTATCACTGTTTGAGCAAAAAATCCCCATGCATATGTTGATTTTTGGGCCATGCCCCTTTTGCTAGCAAGTGGGTTGAGTAGTTAATACTCATGCCCAAAGTTTAGCACTCAAATTTAATAGCCCATTAAACCTATTTTCGGTCCATTATTGCTCTATTTCCATGGGTCTGCCTAGCTTGAACAGTGCTGGTTCACTGCCCACAGGGAGGAGTGCACTACTGCCGATTCAGCTGGTCTGGAGACAATCCTGCTAATTCGGCCAGCCTGAGAAATGGCTTTGTCGATTCGACTGGCAGCATCATGCCTTGTCGACCACATAAGCAAAACCATGCCCCATGTGGTTTCAGCCAAGAAAAGGGATAATAGACCGATAAGAGACCGTGTAAACCCCAGGTTAGACAATGTGATTTTTATGCCCAGATACATGGGTTCACCATCCTCCATTCGCCTCTCAGATACTTGCATAGTCACGGTATTACCCGGTCTCCTCGTAGGCATGCCTCGGGGATCGGCGTCGTGTGTCATTGGGGTTATGTCGAATTTAGCATACCACCATATCTTTTGGTGTCGTCTCCATTATGGTGGATGGATACCGCGCTCTCCCCCTGTCAACCAAGATAAGGGGAGATGCCGTCGGATTTTCTCTGTGCGCTTCGAATCGGTAAAAGACTTTAAAAAGAAATCTTCATGTTTTGATTAATTTAATAGCATTACAGCTGGGCGTCGATTCAATCCGGATTGCCGATTTGGTTGCATATTGCCGATTCAGTTTCATGCCGCCGATTCAACCCAGGCTGCCGATTCAGTTCCATCCTGCCGATTCAATCTTGATCGCCGATTCGGTTATGCATTGCCGATTCGGTTATATCCTGCCGATTTGCTATCTGTCTTACTGCTTGCATGCCTTGCCGAATCAAATAGACTGGGCATACCTGCCGAATGGGTCTGGCTAGGGCTGCCAATGGACCTCCGAATTTCGTTTAGCCCACCCGTTCCGCATTTTTTATAAGATGCGGAACTCTGAAAAGAACTTTCCGATAGCTTAGCGGAAGCGAAAATGGATATCCGAATTCTTATAGGATGCGGAAGCGAAACACCCAATTCTGCATCCGCTTTTCCGTTTCGTTTTCGATAACTTTTAATATATATTATATAATATTTTTATAATAAAATCTCCTCAAACTCGAAGGTTTGGCTCTTAATTTTTTAAATAATTGTCTCTCACCTCCATCTATATGTAAATGTCATCTTTCTAGTCCCAATTATTGACAGCTTTTTTCTCTAATGATATTTATATCTACGTATATGATTATCTATTACTCAACCATTATATATCACTATATGATTTTACCATACTAATTTGATCTTGTTATACTTCATTTAGTAAGGGTCATTATAATGTATATGATGAAGAAGATATGGTAGAAAAGATTATTAAATTTATATTTAAAATTATTCATAAATTTAATAATTAATATACTTGTAAATTTATAAATTAATTCTAATTGTACAAATATTGTTACATCCGAAGTTTCCGTTTTGTTTCCGTTTTCGTTTCCGATTTTCCGATAGAAAGCGAAAATGGATGCGGAAGCGGAAACACCATTTTTCGTTTCCGTTTCCGACTCTGAAATTTCTTATAGGAAGCGGAAGCGGAAACACCCATTTCCGATTCCGACTCCGACCCATTGGCAGCCCTAGGTTTGGCCGTCGAATCGATCTGTCTGCCGAATCAAATGAATTGTACATGCGCTGCCGAATGGGTCTGGCCACCCAATGATCAAGCATCGCCGAATCGCGAATAGAACAATATTTTGCATGTCTCAAATGGAACAAAATAGCAAATTGTAGCTATTTCTTGATAAAAGGGACAAAAGAACAAATAGATTATTTTATGACTTGCATGTCTCAAATGGAACAAAAGAGCACATTGAAAACATTTTTATAATAAAAGAAGCAAGTGAACAAATTGACTAAGAGATCCAATAATCGACTAATAAAAGACCAAATAATATTGAATAGACATTTTGCTCATTATCACTTCGGCCTAAATTTAAATTGCACTTCACGCTTTCATCGGATGTCTCTATTTTAGGCTACAAGATTTTCAATTCTGGCGATTAATCAAGGGTTTTCTCTTTCTAAAGATATGTAATTAATGTCGTTGTGCTTAGGCAACAGCGGATATTGGTCCAGGACCCGATACCCACCTTCGTTTGACGAAGTCAAATGGTGCGCACAATAGACTTAAAGTCCTTCGACCCTCGGAGACAGAACACTTGTTGTCACCTAGGTGACTGGCACGCCCGCGCTATGCAAATTGTCGATTCATCTCATGTCACCGCCGCTCGAGTAGCATTCGACGGGACTTGAGTCTGCAATACGCAGCCATGAGAACATGAGAAAACATGATAAAAAGAACTAAAAAAGATTTTAAATTTTAAATAAATCCATTTCCACATACTATAACATTTATGTTTATTGCCAAACTAAAAAAAAATAGTTTCAAATATAAAGAGAGATAAGTATACGTGTAAATTAAATGTATCAGCTCATTTCTCCTTATCAATCTAAAACTTAGAATATATAATATATGAAACACTTAAGATTTATTTTTAAAAGAATTATTTTTCTTCTTCTCTTCATCCCTTGTACATTAAAACACAGCTCAACAGAAGTAGATAAGAAAATTTGGAAACATACACCTAAAATGGATTGTATTGTACTTATGCATATATATTATATTTTACACTCTTGAAATCTAAAAAATTAGTTAGCTATGTCCAAGTGGTTAGCTGGCCATCACAATAATATATATTATGCTATCAACATATGAGTCTCTTAAATAGGGATGAATTTAGGGTAAATAATTAGGAGTCCCTAATAGATATTTAATTTATTTTTTAGTCTCTGATAGAACTGTAACTCATTACAGTAAGTGTTATCTCTGATTATAGTATACGTTAAATCATATTACTGTAAAGACCTTCCTATTACAGCCAGAGACTTCTAATTAATTTTCCCATGAATTTATTTAAATACCCCTCTTAAAAAAGGGGAGAGAGAGAGAGAGAGAGAGAGAGAGAGAGAG
The DNA here is from genome assembly GCA_014218235.1 of Colocasia esculenta. Lineage (NCBI taxonomy): Eukaryota > Viridiplantae > Streptophyta > Magnoliopsida > Alismatales > Araceae > Colocasia > Colocasia esculenta. Next base: position 5,675,913 of record CM024753.1, read on the forward strand.
AGAGAGAACATAGAGAGAATGAAGGGAGAGAGAGGGTGATGGGGAAGTGGGGCCGCCGGAGGCTGTCTCTCCCTCTAGTGTCAATTAGAGTGAGAGACATCAAGTTAGACCTTTTATGGAAGTCGACCATAGCGACTATAAAATTGTGAGATGTCTCAGTAATATACATGAGTTGTCATGGCAAGGCATGAGATAAAGAAGATGAGGAGATGTGGGAGGGATCATAGGAGATGTAACTTGGCAGTCAAATGGAGGTTCTGAATGTTTAGGTCATAGAAGGGGTAGCTCACGATGAGGAGGACGTCGACCGAGAGTGAGCAGTTAGTGGAGTCGACATTGATCGTTCTTACTTTGTCGCTATAGCTCACTGCACAGTCGCCTACTTCTGTTGTTGCTAATTTGAAACCGAAGGTGTAAGGTATCGAATAGGAAGTAGTGGAAACGAGGTACTTAAAATCACATCATTGTCGACGTTCAAAATTGGACACAAAAATCAATAAAACCCACAATTGGGGAATTTTTTATCAACTTTTTTGGGGTAGTGATTCTCTAGTGCAATTAAAGACAAATGAGGGAAAAATCTTAAAGTCGCGAGTCATTCAAATCCATATACGAACTTTAGAAGTAGACTAGTTCTCCTCTATGATCTTCAAACAATGACACAACTTTAGCTCCAATGCTCCACTATCTATGAAGAGATGAGAGAGAGAGAGAGAGAGAGAGAGCGAGGAGGGGGTACACCAAATTAGGAAGAGGAGGATGACAGTTGGCCTAAATTTTAGGCTTTGGCCGAGGGTATGGGCCATTAGTGTATATTCTAATATTTTAATATTTTCACAAAAACCCAATAATTATTTATAACAGCCATCTTACTAAATTGTCTAGAGCTCTGTTGTGTGCGACCTACCAGTCTAAATGTCTACGTTTTCAACTCATTAAGTTAAGAACATCTTTTTAACTTAATTAACATGACTAATTATTTAATAATATATTTAACTTACTTTCCAATCAAGAATAGTACCAAACGCAGTAGGGTAGGGATCTCATTTTTGCATCCCTATTATTGGTTCTAGTTAGGGTTTACCGCATTGCCGATTTCAGACGAATCATTTTTTTTAATTTGCTCCGATTCGAGATAATCAGGCCGATTTGCATGGGAGTCGATGAGAAATGGTATGATTCTCATGAGAATTGGGAGAATCGGGATTCCCATGATTCGATCAGATTCGTCCGAATTGGACTGATTCGCTCTACCACGGCAAACCCTGATTATAGTAGGTGCATTAGCCATTGTGTGGCCTGTGTGGATTGAATGTAGGGGTGTTCACTATTCGGTTCAAATCGAAAAACCAAACCGAACCGAGCGATTCAATTTGGTTTGGTTCGATTTGAATATGAAAAAATTTGGTTTGATTCCAAACTAAATCGAAAAATAAATTCAGTTTGGTTCGGTTTCTAAGCTCTAGAAACCAAACCAAATCGATTAAACTGAATTACAATAATAAGTTTTATTTGTATATATCTATCAAGTTTTTTCAATATATTTATGTAAAAATACATATTATGGAGGTTATATGGTCATCAATATTTAATATTTTATTTTAAATATTATTTGATAGTTATTTATTAGAGAAACAAGTAATTAAAATCTTATTTAAAAACTAATAAAGACCCATTTATTTTCAAGTTAAACTGAACCAAATCGAATCAAACCGAATTTTAATTCGGTTTGGTTTGGTTTGGTTTAAAGAGACTTAATTCGGTTTGATTTGGTTCGGGTTCGGTCTGAATTTGGTTTGGTTTGGTTTCTTAAAAATCTCTTATAAACCAAACTAAACCAAACCATGAACACCTCTATTGAATGGTCTGAAAATTCAAGTTTACAAGGTTCTCTAGGTTCTTGGATGAGTCACGTTAGGTTAAGACGACACAGCTTGAACATGACAGAATCAGACAATACGTTTAACACGTGGTCGCCTAGGAGATTATTTATTGTTCATTAGCAATACATCTTTAATTTTATCTTATATAACTTCTAGTTGATAAATGTGTGGTTTGCTCCTAGATTTTTGGGAGTCTCCCCATTGAACTAATAAAATCGTGAGGCCAATGTTCCTACTTCTCTTTGAGGTGAAGGCAAGCAAACTACCCAACCCCGAACTGACACATTGTAGTAGTGAGAGTACCTTTTCTTCCAACAATGTTGTTGTGAGTTGTTGAATTTTCTTTTGAATTAGGATTATGTGACAGGACAATGTAAACTATATTGCATATGTATATGAAGTTTGTGGGTATGTGAATATTTATGCATGTCACTTACTTGTTTAGGTTTTTTTGGTAACGGGATAAGCGGGTTTATCCTCTTTTTATCGCCTGTTTTATCTCACCACGTGGTTTGAAAACGTATTTAATTTAACTCCGGATGATAAAAGTTATCCAGAATAAAATGTTGATAAAGGAGGATAACTATTCCACTCATGAAGAGTGGATAAAAGTTATCTCTAGAAATAACTCATTAATTATAATATTTTATTCTAAAAATTATGTATATCTCTCTATACACAATTAAATGGTATCAATTATGCATAGTTTATCTCTTCCTCCGACTTTGATTGGGATTTATCCTCCATCCCTTCCTGTGTTCTCTGTAGTCTCTGATGATGTCTGTCAAGTAATGTTATTCTTTTTGGAGCCTAGCTCACCCCAAAAAGGATATAACATACAGATTCGAAGTATATGTACAAAACTAGACAAGTTTTGGGGTTATATATAAATTTTCTAAACAGATAAGATGTCATCTCCTTCTCCTCCTCCTCCTCCAGCGACGCAGTCATGGCTTCCAGGCTGCTCCCGTCCCACGCTTTTCCTCGTCACCCCGCCACCACCACCACCATGGCGCTCTCCGCTCCGCCCATGAGGCTGTCCCTACCCGCCTTCTCCTCCTTGACCTCTTCGTCCTCCTCGTCTACCCTTCTCAGCTCGAACTTCATTTCCAGTGCCACAGCAGCGGCCACTCGGGCCGTCGCGGGGTGCCGTCGAGGTGGGGTTCTCCCCGTCGTGCGCGCAACGGAAGGGGAGGAGGCTGCGGAGACCGCGGACGTCGAAGAGGCCGAGGCCGGGCTCTCTGAGGAGGAGGGGGAGGGCGAGGGTGAGGAGGAGGTGAAGCCGCCGAGGAAGCCCGTGGTCAAGCTCGGAGACATAATGGGGGTGCGTGTTCATCATCGCCCATCTCTGTTTAATTTAATTGTGGAAAGATAAGCTTTTTTTGGGATCACTTTGTTATTTTGCAAAAAAAATGGTAGATCTTGCACAAGAGGGCAATCGAGGCATCGGAAAAGGAGAGGCCGGTGCCAGACATCAGGACAGGGGACATTGTGGAGATCAAACTGGTGCGCAAAATCTCTACTTTAATTTTCATGTACACTTTTTGTGGCTACTGCACTCATAATGGACTGGTTGGTGCACATGATTGAGCACAGGAAGTTCCTGAGAATAGGCGTAGGGCGTCCATCTACAAGGGTATAGTGATGTCAAAGCAGAACGCTGGAATCCACACCACTATTCGCATTCGGAGGATAGTTGCAGGCATTGGCGTAGAGATTGTTTTCCCAGTGTAAGTAAAACCATCTTTCTTATAGTTTCAAATGTACACTGCCATGAATATATCGGTCTTCTTTGTTTCCGTGTGATTTTTTGGTTTGTATTCGTATGAGAAATAGTGTTGGCTGTCCTGCACGCCGCCATGTGATTGGTCCACATGAGGTGAAACCCCCAGTTTCTAAGTTAAATCGGTGCAATTCTAATTGGGCTGTTCGTTTATAATCTCCTTAGTTTTGAGTTTGTAAAAGAAAGCTCCTCTTTATCAAATGTCTAGAAAAAAGAACCATCCTTCTTTGCAGACCATATGGACTACTTGAAGAGTATTTTCATGTATTTGGAAACACCCTTTTTTTAATGTTTCTTAATCATCAAACATTGTGAATCCTTCTCCATCATGTTGCATGTGTTGTATGTTTCGATATATGAAAAGAAGTATACAGAACAAAGATGCATAAAAAGAGGATGAGAGTTTATTGAGAGGTTTGCAACTTATACTTATAATGAAGCGTGGACCACAGAACATGGTCTAAATGAAAGTTGGAGAAATTAAATGTCCCACTTTCGATATTCTTACAGCATGAATTCTCCTCAACTATAATATCTTCAAAGAAAAAGTATCCTTTGCTATATTTGCATTTCTTGCCCATTCCTTCTTTTACGTTTCAAGGAGCAAATGACATGTAACAAAGCATATACAGTCATACCATGCTGATAAGGATAGGCAATTAACCTGGGTTAATCGCAGTTAGTTTTATATTTTAATCCTTGTTCTGATATTCACTCTTCAGTCAAGGTTCACAGAATCAGCAATCAGTTGATCATAACTCAATTCTGATCCTGATCCAGCATGGATCAACTGATTTATGTGCCAGTTCAATCTCTCCTCTCCATCACACTCCTCTTTCTTTCCTTGGGCACCCCTCTGCTCTGAAAATTTACCTCATAGCTGCATTTGGTAGCTCCATTTTTTATTTTTCTGCAATTTCTTTCTGAGGGGTATCTAAATCTAAGATTGGCCAATCCTTGGAGACATGAACTGAGTTATGTCTCCACTGTTCGTTTTGAAAGCTGTTGTTATGTATTCGTTTCTTGTTTCCCTTCAATGAAAGGAGACATAATGCAGCTTGTCTATGAGAAAATGCGTAGAGTGCTTCTATTCAGGCACTTAAATTTCCATTCATATTGCAGTAATGACAGTTTGTATTATATGTCTTAGCACATCCTTGTCTATGATTTGCCATCGTGGAGCATAACTGCAGAGAATGGCCTTATTATCTAAAATATCAAAATATTGTTTTTGATTTGCTGAAGTTACACTGATCAGTCCTGCTTTGAAACCCATACGATTATATTGCAGCACTCATTCAGTCCACAGGTACCTCACCACCAGTTCATTCGCCAGTTCTGCCATTGGATCCTTTTCCTTACGAGATTTTGAGGCCCCCGTTATTTGTTTATCCTCTATGGTTTTCTTATTTTAACTTATATTGCCCATGCCATGAGAGATTTCTTCATCAGCTTGATATTTTGACTTGCCTTTTCTTCTCCATTGTCAGCAACTATTCATTGAGGCGATCTGTAACCATTTCTTTTCATTAAAAAAAAATTACTTTTCACATGCTCAGCTGCTGACACCCATTCCCACTTCAGCATTTTGTCGAAGGGCCATATTTTTATCCTTTGAACACATCAACAATTTTATCCTTCATTCTTGCCGCTGGTAATTAGAAACATTGTTGTTATTATTATTTTTCTTTTTTGTTACATAGTTCATCTGACGTGGGAAGCATAAAGTTTTTGCTAGTTTGTTGTTGAACCCTTGCAGTGGCTCCTTAACTGGAGGAGATATCACCCTTGAGGCCTGGAGAGCGGTTTCATTGGTGTTGCTAAACTTAAACTATTTTTGTCTTGTCGATTGTTCATGCTAGATTCATGTCTGGAAAATGCTCCAACATGTGGCCATGTATTTGTTCGTGAGCAGCCTCCACCCATTCTTAAAATCTTTCATGCCCGCTTGGTTTTCTTTTCCTGTCTGCTGTACATGAAAATATGACTGATAGAGGACATCACTTGCCTTCCCTTTTTCAGGCATTCACCTAACATCAAGGAGATTAAAGTTGTCAACCACAGGAAGGTTAGGCGGGCAAGGCTATACTACTTGAGGGACAAGCTCCCCAGGCTTTCCACCTTCAAGTGAAGTTCCATGTTTTCGGCATATGGCATTCCCATGCTTGTCTGTCTACTATCTGGAAAACAACACTGTCTGGATGTTCATCTCTCTGTATCTTATAATTTTTTGTACAAGGCTTTGTTCACCTGTTATGTCTCTGAGCAAGAGGTTTTAAAAAGTTAGTAAGCCATTTGTAGCTTCCATTTTCTACAAAAATTTATTGAGCAGAAATGATTGCGTTGAGGGGCAGTTATACAAATCCTATGCCATGCCTTATCTAAGGACCCATTTTAAAAAGGGTTTAACAAGAAAAGTTGGAATCACCCTCTAGATTTAGTGATCAGAATTTTTGTATGTTGATATGCTATATGAGATCAATAGTTTCTACCTTAAGTGTAGAAGTATGAATGATCGAAAAATATGTTTTTGAGATTTGATCATGTTTTTCCATCTCAATGAGATAACAGTTTAATGAAAGAGTTTTCTGGGATCTTCATAAGCTCACAAGTTCAGTTCAGTGAAACATTCATGCTAAAGGGCTGATAATAACTATTAACAAATATGGGCATTTGGGTATAATTACATATTTATCATTCCTGCAAAATGGCCACTGAATGATCCTTCTGTAATTTTTTTCTGGAAAATAACCACCCAAATATGCGTCAAATGACCATTACATGCTCGCACAATTTTTAACATCTTCAATGATATTTTTTGAACATCTTCAATGATATCTCAGCAAATATAAATATAAAGAACAAATTTATAAATGATTTATGTGCAAAAATATCTAAGATATATTTAAATGTTTATATTTATCCAATACATAAATTTGCTCGACATTCCTTTCAGCAAACGTGTTTAATGTAGGATTCGTCGTGCCGTGGAGATCGATTATGCCGAGCTCTCATTGATATGAGTCGATTCGAAGTGTATCATATCGGTATGTTTTGATCGGAACAATATAATTATAAAAAATAATAATTAACAAATAAATAAAGAACAAAAATAACCAAATCAGATAGTTCATGCCAAGGACTTGCCTCCCTCCTGGCAGTTTAATGTTGAGGATTTTATCTTAGTTAGCAAGCTTTCATCTTTCATGTTTTTCTTTAATAGCTCAAGTTATAGATAAACATTTTGTTTGAACTTGAAATTCAAATGTAATGATTTTCTTCATGTCGGTACGATTATATCAATCCACATCGGAACAAAGAGTGATGTCACAGTAGGACATGTATCTAACGCTACTAAACAGGTAGAGATGTACACAAATAACAAATAGTAGAACAACAGAAACAAGAAAATATCTTATTTCATCACCACATACCAATCTCATAATCTATATACTAACATAAGAATAACAAATGTCCACATATATCAAAGTCCACATAGTCCATAAATATGACAATATCTTATGTAGTAAGTAAAGAAAAAAGTAACTAAATCTCTATATGGAAGATCTCTATGCTACAAGCTGCTCCTGACGCTTAGAGCCACTCCTCACTAACTTCTCCATCTATAGATCATTTGTCTCACCTGTATTATTTAGCAAGTATGAGTCTATGCAATAGACTCAACAAACAACTCATTAGCCACATTCATATACATATCACAACACTCTACACAACATAAACATAAAGCAAGTAAACTAAACATGATTATCTAGTAATTAAACAAGTAACATCCAAACATGTTTTAAACTTTAATCTATACACGTGGTAAACTAATAGCACATGATGTCCTTTAACCATGAACCACATTTAAATATCATGCTTTCACATAATCACATGAACAATATGTAACACATACCTACACATGATACTATCATTGCATATTTCTATTATAGATGTAGCATCCCGGAAATTTTAATTACATAAAAAATTTAAAATAAATAGAAATAAATAATTTCCATAATATCGAAATATTTAAACATACGTATCATTATCGTATGAGTTAAAACACATCGGAAAATTCGTAAAAATTATAAATCAATCCCAAACATTTTTACTAAAAGTTTCACAAAGAAATTTGTGCCAAGAAAAATCGGATTAGCCAAGTTTAAAGTGTTTCGCGACTTATTATCGTAATTCATGAATAAGTCAAAAAATCATTATCACACGTACTTGGATGAGTCAGAAAATTAAATAAAAATATATATGGACTTCAAATAATATCCTCTAATGACCCATCAAGAGATTTGAGTCAATAAAAATCATTTAGGCTAGGTTTAAGAGTTATTGTGACCGATTGTCCAAATTAGGAAACAAGTCGGAAAACCGTTAACACGAAAATACGATGCAACCATAAATTAAATAAAAATGTTGGAGAGACTTCCAACATTATATATTGATGACTTATTATCATAATTGGGCCAATGGACAACATTTGACCCAAAAATCAAATAAAGCTAGAAAATGCATGGAAATTCGTAACTCTAAATAGGCTGAAATTAGAAAGAAGTAATTATAGTTGAATGGGAAGATATCTTGCATTCTTGGCAACCCAATTCGTGCTTAACTATGGTGGGATGTTTTCTAAAGCCTCACACACTCTAATGGAGGAAGAAATCCTCCAAAATAGGAAACTAATATGTCAAAACCGCAACCTAGCTTTCCTAGTTACAATAGGACTCCTAAATACCTTGGTTACTTAAATACTCTTCACCCAAACCCTAGGGACGAGTTTAGAACTTGCTGGGGTCGTGTGGAGGAGTCTTGGTGGCTGAGGAGCTGTGGAACGACCACAAGAAGCTCATCTTCTTCCCCGTTGCGTCTGCTGCGACCTGCACAGACAGTCATCTTGAAGTCGACCAAAGGTAGGTCAAACCTAAACCAAACCTTGCAAGGCTTATACCTCTGAAATAGGGTAAAGTCTAAGTTCTAACCCAAGTGGAATGCCCAAATTCCATGCAGTATACATGGAGCAGTAAGTGTTCTCCTCCAAGTGGTCTGAACACGGGTTTTCTGGAAAAATGAGACTTCTTCAACCCAGAAGGTAGGTTTTTTCGGGCCAAACATTAATATATCTTATACCAATGTGTATAGAATCAAGTTAACTTTCATTTCCCACTGGTTTCATCGAACTCTAATGAGTATATTTTGAGTTATAAGCGTTTTCCCAAAGTCACGCATGGTTAGGGCTTTTCCGTACTTTTATTATGCATGTGATTCGAGACCGAATTAGACTAAACTTCCTTCATGAAACTTCTTCACTTGTAGTCAAGATCATCTTTTATGTTGGATGTTTTATCCAAAAGTCTTTCATTAGAGAGTTATAAGTATTGTAAGAGAGTCACTGCATGATACTGCGATTTCAGACTGCACTTAGCTTTATGTTCTTCATATATTTATTAGGATTCAAGACCAAATTAGACCAAATCCCCAACATAAAAGTTCTTCTACTAGTTGTCTTCGTCATCTTTTGTGTTGAACATTTTGTCTAAATGTCATTCGTTAGAGAGTTATAAGAGGGGAAAGTGAATCGCTGCATGAGACGTGTTTTCTGGTTACACTTGACTTATATGTTTTTTTTTTCTGGGAAGGCCTCTAGTGTTGACACTACCTGATCTAGTGTCGGCACACTGTCCCAAATCAGCTCAAAAGGTGTTCTGGGAAGGTCTCTAGTGTCGACACTACTTGATCTAGTGTCGACACACTGTCCCAGATTGACCCAAAAAGTTCTGGGAGCTGTCTCTAGTATCGACACTACCTGATCTAGTGTCGACACACTGTCTCATATTGGCCAGAAGGTTTTCTGGAAGCTGTCTCTAGTGTCGACACTACTTGATCTAGTGTCGACACTTCTTGACCAATTCTGCATTATTTTGCCTTGTGTTTGAAGTATTGTGTCGACGCCAGTAAGGGGTGTGTCGACACTACCCTTGCAAAAAAATTACATATCTTGGGTCTGATCATTTCATGATGTCTACTTAATGGCTTAAAAGTGTTTAACCCATTTAAAAAGCTTAAGTACACGAACATTATTCTAATTGCTTTTCTTAATGACGTGACTATCCAGGTGACTTCTGATTAACTCTTTGAACTGTTCTAGTTTCTTAAAATGATAATTTGTTATCTTAAAATCTTATAATCTATGTTAGTTAAGTGCATAGTTTCATTGCATGCTATCATGTTAAAGTATTTTTTTCCGCTAGCTTGAGACCGATGGATTGAGAATTGAGACACGCGTACATCACTACACACTTGCATATCTAGGCAGCCCTTCTTGGGAATATGGAAGCTCTCTACCAGTCATCCGAATCGGTAGACTAGTGACCTTTTCTCCAAGGCCTTCGTAAATCTCCTCTGACCATGGATTTCCACATGGCCGACGAGTTGGTTGTACCATTGAAGTTTCCAGGAGATAGCGTGCACTTCCTTTCTCTTCTTGTTCTCGGGAGCGTGATTACAATCTAGACTAAAGCCATTAATGTAAAGATTGAACTAAATTATAAATCGTACTGTTCCGCTGCCGAACTTATCTCTTGACCATTGTTCTCATGAAATCATGTTCAATTTAATTATTTACTTATTCTCATCATCATCGTGAACATGACATTACACATGCTACATTTTGAAACTCTCATTGGCCATTATTTATGACTGTGGGTATCTACATTTAAAATTTTACATGAGATTGCTGACAGGGCACGGCGTGTGTCCAAGGGCTCCAGTCTAGCCCCAATGACGGAGAGTCATAAATATACTGTTAACCATGGGGTATAATGATTACTGGCGTTGCATCTGCACTGGGAGTACTTGCTTGCGTGTTGAATGTTAGATACATAACCACATACACGTGACCTGTGTGCACTCTTGGTGGATCTTTCCTTGGTGTACATTAGTGTTTACGTGCCTGATTAGTGTTACTTGATCGTGCTTGTGCAATCTTGCTTGCTTGCTTGCGTGATATGACCATCATGTATTTATTGCTACTAGTGATATCTTGCTTCATGAAAACTATTGACATCAAGTGAAATCTTGCGTGCTTGTACAAAGTGATCTATTACTAGTTCTCTCTTGTTATATCGTTCCAGATCTTATTCTATCATGATCACTCTATCTAGCTTGTCCATGTATCATGTTTTAACGAGTTTTATTCGCACATGCATATTATGACATTCATCGTGTTTACCTAGTTCTAAAATGTTAATCACTTATATCATTGCCCGCACATTGAGATATAAATCCTACTGGGCTAGTTTGCTCATCCCCTACTTTTACCCAATCTAGGTGACTATGACATTCCAGAGGAAGAGCAAGTCGAGGATGGGAATGCGTCCGAGTGATGAGCGTTCCAACTATGAGTCTAGTTATAGTAGATTACTTTGAGCATTAGTACAATGTAGTAGGAAGTGAGGAATAAGTGTAATTTTCCCTTTTATTGAGTCTCAGTCCTGTACTAGTTTCCAATTTTGATAAAATGAGTTGAGATCTGATTACAATTTATATGGAGTTCAACATTTGGGCCCTATTATGATGTTGTGTTGATACACATTTAGTGCGTGCTAGTTAGAGACTTATTTGCCGACTGTTCACGTCTCGGAATATCGACTCAAATTATTCAAACTAATATCCGCTGCGTAATTCTCGGGACGTGACAATAGAACACTTTAATGCATTATGATCATTCATAAGTCACATAAAGTCACCTTTACCTTACGGTTTTGACTTAATTACATCACTTTCACATATTTACACATGGTTCCACATGATTTCACACATTCATATCGCTTTCACAAGATCACATTCACTTGCACATAATCACTTTACTCATTCACATTATTTCACATAAATATTAACGAGACGCATAGCCTAAACCACCATAAAGAAGGACACACATCACATACCTGTCACCTAGGTAAAATAATGATAAATCTTGGTAACTGCGCAGAATCGGAAGAAGCACTCTCCACCCTAATTACTAGTGATACTTATCCATCTCAAAGATTTCATCATAATGCCCATAAGATATCACATAACATATTGAGCCTTCCCATAGAGACTTATCTATAGTATGGTTCCATAGCCTTTTATGGTAGCTATGTCTTTCGACACACTTAGTTCACATTAATCACTTGATTACACACATATCCTGCTTTAAATGTTAATGTCATGCTTAACCACATATGCATATGACATGATCTGATGTTCAATTCTACAGACATTCATATTACTGTCTAACAGTGGCAAAACATACTTAACAAAACTTAAACATGGTATAAAATATGTAATTTAATGACTTGCAACTTAATCATTTCACTTAATATGATCATTAGTACTTCACAAAATTTAAAATGGTAACATTTGAAGTCAGATCATGCTCAAATTTGTATCAGAGGTCACATACATGATGTATAACATATGTCTAATTTTCATAATTTTATGAGTAATACAATTATTTCTCCTAATTAAAATAGATTTCAGGAATAGAAAAATCTGAACTTAACCGTTTAGAACATGAACACAATAACCATTACCTCAGAATAAAATATCACAGTCACTAAAACATGATATAACTATTTTACATAATTAAATCTAACATAAACATGCTTATTTTTTCACAAATAGAAATTTCAAAAATTATTATATATAACCAGAAAACAATTAAGATTTACTAAACCATCAACAATACTTATGACAACCCGTCAGAACCAACATATTTACACAAAACCCACGAAATCCACATTACATGATTTAAAACAAAAAATTGAAAATCACATGAACTTAATGGCAAGGGAACTGGCGTTAAGGGGAGTGGGTGGCAACATCGACTGCCATCAACAAGAGAACTTGACGGCAACCAATGTTGTCGTCAAGTTCTTATATGCAAAAGTTGCTGGCCGAAATTAAAAGAAAACTGAATTTGGTGGGGGGGGGGGGTCTAAGACACGAGATAAAAATCGGTAAAAATCATAGAACTTTACATGATAGTCACATGAACGAAACTCCTAAATTATTTACCTCAGAAAAACTTTCTAGATACCAAATTAAGTCGATGAGGCCCTCCACAACTAAGCCCAAAATGTGAAACTCCACAGCTTGATTCGATCACCAATGGGCCTCCTTTGATGCAATCTCCACTAGCCAAGAACCTCCCCACGTTCAATAGCACTTTCTTCTTGCAACATCACGTCGAGAAAGCCTCCAACTCGTCAGGTCAAGCACCATGAAGATCCTCTCTCTCTCTCTCTCTCTTTCAAAGCCCTCCCAAAACCCTAGTCAAACAAAGATTATTTTCTCACGAAAACGAGTTTTATTTATAGGATTTTGGATCGTGCTTAAGAGAGGAAAGAAACCTGTGACCTTACTCGAACTTTCCTAGTCTATCTGCGAAGAAATCAAGTTGCAATCAAATTAGAAAATCAGACACTCCGAAGATATTAACGACAAAGGTTGCCTCTAAAGGGTAAGTAGACGACAATCGATTATGCCGCCAACTTGCCAAAGTAAAAAAAAATCCACAAAATCTGAACAGTAGACGACATTGGAGACTGTCGCTGATTATTGGTTAACGACATACTCTACTGCCACTAACACATCTTGACGACACTAGATGTTGTTATCAAGTTGGTTTAGGCAGAACAACACAATAGTACAAAAACAAACACTCGAGCATAATTTAAAAACCTTAAGTTTTACTGCGACGACCCTCCTTATACCGGTACGATTATACCAATCCACGTCGGTATAGTGAGTCCCGTCACAGTGAGACATTTACCCAACACTAGTACACATGGCTGAGATGCTCATAAATATAGATACAGAGTAGCGGAAGTAAAAGAACTACTTGTCATTTCATTTCATCATCCACATTTAACATACATGGTTCACATAACATTTTAAGAGAACTAAAGTCCACATAAATAAAATGTTAAATCAGATTACATAGTTTGTCCACACTACATAATAGTTCTACTACAATGCCTCATTACATACTATGAAAGCAAAAGTCACAACGTCGACTCCACCAAGCTACTCGCCACGCTCGAGTCACTCTCCACTATCTCCTCCAAAGGTGTCGGGTCACCAACTAAATTGTACGCCGAAGCAAGGAGTGAGTCTAAAAGACTCAGCAAATAACTCCATACACATCATTCATGCATACATCACAGTAGGTTCTACATTCCAATTCACGAAGCAAAACATATAGCATGCTTGAACATTGATAAGAGACAACCTATCATGAAATTCTACAAAATTTAAACATATGGTACATGATTTAAGACATCCAAAATAAGTATCCTATCACATGCTTACTACTCATCCAATCACATTAAGCTACAACATGATAGCAACTAACATGGGGTTCTCACATGCATAAAAGGAACATTCCTATCATGGTTTCTACACATTCTTGCACATGCACACTATCATTTCATACACTTTAAGGTTGTTGTTATAAATTATTCACATTAACATATCATGGATCACAATTTCACAATCTAACACATTGGTTTCACAGTTTGCACAATTACTCATTCCCATAGTTCTCTTTTTACACATTGCACGTTTACACATATTCACACTACACAATTTACACATATCCACATTCACATTTCACAATTTAGTGCCGTGACACCTACGTCCAAACCACCATTAAAGGACACATCACATAACACATACACATAGACGCCACCTAGGCAATATAGTGACGACTCTTTGACTGCACAGACCGGAGAACAAGTCTCCACCCTAACCAGTGGTACTTGTCCACCTCCAGGATTTCATCCTAATGCCCTTAGGATCTTTAACACATTGAATCTTCCCATGGGAACTTTTCCATGGTACGGTTCCATGGCCCTCTATGGAAGCAGTGTCACACATGGCACATTCTTACACATTACACATTCCGATTTTAACACACTTATTACTCATGATATACACATGTCTTCACATTCTCTCACTTATACACATGGCTCTGTTTTCCTATTCATGATACTACTGTTGATAGAAATCAAACATTCAGCACCTTACACTAATCAGGTTGAAACATATACAATCAACCATGTTCATATTAGCATGCGTTGAACACTCGTTTTCGCATGGAAATTTCATAGAGCACTCTACAGTTATCCAATATACGAGATTTTAACCATATACTAATTTCAGGTTATGATCACACATACAAATTTTCATATTTTTCTGAATCATATTACATTTACAGAAATTAAAACATTCAATCTCATGCCATCATAATTCAATTTAACATGGAACATATCAGATTTGACAGTTCACAGCCATGAACCTGACATACCATTGTCACAGGAATTTTCCCCGGATTTCTTGCACAACACAATTTACTGTAAATTTTACAAAACCTACGCATGTTTTCTATTTCCAAAACAGAAATTGCATAAATCACCTGAGCAGTGGAAAATTTCCCAAAATTTCAGAACATAGACTGAAATATCTACTCATGGTCTAACCCAAATTATGGCATTCAAGCCCTTATGAATTACGCAACAGTAACTAACATGATCAAGGTCTTATCGTACATGCATTTTCATAATAAAACCATTCATGCCATTTACAAAAATTCATAAGAGTCTCACCACACATTCCACAATTCATATTACATAACGATACGTTTACAATATATCATCATACGAAAACACATCGGAAATTTATCATATAGGAGAGAGAACAGCTCACTATTTTGTCCTGAAGAACTAACGACATAGTCTGGCCATAAAGGAGCTTAACGGCAATATCGTTGGCCGCTAATCGAAGAGCTTGACGGCAAGTGATCTTGCCGTCAAGTTCCGATCTGTGCAAAAAGACAGACCGAGCTCCAAATACAAGAAGAATGAGGGAATCCAGGACACGATAAAATCTCATAAAAATGATAGAAACCTCCTAGACACATACATGGACGAAGTGGGTGGATTACTTGCCTCTTAATAATCTCCAAGGGATCAATGTGTCGTTGAAGCTCTCCTTGGGCAGTCCCAAGAAGCCTCCAAAAGAGCTCTCCTCCGGTTCTGTGGTGTTGTAGCTTCCAGACTGTGGTCGGGGAAGCCTCCTCCTATGTCCAAGTTAGCTTCTAGTTGCTGTAGATCGCCGGATGAAGCTCCAAACCGCCGGATCAGAGCATGCAAAGTCTAGCTCTCCCCAGTTCGAGCTAGGGCTTTCTCTCCTCTTGCATAAGGCCAAGAGAAGCTTTTTTTTGGTGCAGAAAGAGTTTGTTATAGGAGAGGGGTTTGGGATATCTCGGAGGATGGATGGGATGTCTGATAGCCGTTGGGGACTTCTCCCCAATGGTTGGGCTTACTTGCCCCCGGAGTTTTCGGGGTCTGCTGCGCATGCATGTCAGAGAAGTAGACGTCTATATCTTTGGACGTTTATATAAGCATTGGCGTCCATCGAGGTGGACGCTGACTCATCATGGACGTCCACCATGTTGACGCCATTTGCCCTTCGGCCAGAACTTAAAATCATGCAAAAACCATGCTTAACCTATACATATATACATGAAACCTAGGTAGTATAATGTATACACTATTACACCATGCATTCAAATAATATTACCATCTAATTATACATATGCATACATAAGTATAACTAGCTAATATGTACATAGCTATTTACATATGAACATACAAGTTACACACACATGACTCAACATACAATAAATAAAAAAGCAACAAAATCGAGGGCCTTACATTTACACACCAAATCTTTCCTCCCATCCCACCCAATATTCATCTCGCCTATAAACATGAGACCTATACTAACCCTTGTGAAGCTTTTCTCGAATTAATAGCACATCAAGAACTTGAACCTTTTAACATATTCTCCGACAACACAAAGAAATGTATATGTAAGTAAATATTGGTTGGGGGGGGGGGAAGTGTTGCTACCTGACAAGCTAGGTAGCAACATCACGTGGGGTGCTCGACACCCCACGCGATTGGTGGGGTGTCGGGCCCCACGTGTGATGGGTCCGACACCCGACCAATTAACACCTCACCTCAGTTTACTACTTGACTTGTCGATAGTAAGTAATACTTATATTGAGGCAGAGATTTGAATATATGATTTAAAGTGTATATTAAAAGACTTTAATGATTGAGTCACTTTTTACATAACAAAATTTTATATTTAAATTTATATTTTTTCTCATGGATCCATGAAGGTTTACACCCAAATATTCTTTATACTTGATAAGATCTGCAAATAATTTACTCCTACATTAGTTTCAAGTATGGTTTTTTGTGTCGTCGCGAACATGTACCGTATTAGGACCTAACAGCTCTCGACACGGTCAAGTCGAGTTAGGGGGGGGGATGACGGGGAGAGAAAAAAAAGATGGGCCGGTGCAATAATATCACATTGTACAAAGAACTCAACAAGACTGAGTCCAACGGCATGGCCAACTCTAGTTTCAGATGAGATAGATCTGCCATAAAATTATGCGGAAAATATCTAATTAATAATATCTAAAATATACGGATATGTTTGATATTATAATAGATCGGAGATAAAATGAAGACTATCCTAATACCAAACTTATCATTAAAAAGTGTACACGTCTTAGCCAACAAATGCATCCTATCCATCTCTATGCATGCTAGTTGTCATAATCCTTTCATTTAACCATTCTTGACATTAGTACTACTCAATGTGTGAGATTTTTTTTCTTTCCTGAAGCATGAATATATATATATATATATATATATATATAATATTTTTGTTGTGGAAATTTAAAATTAGAATCTACCGCTTCCCCTGTGTTGTCGCTGTGGAGTACCGCCCGTCGCGGGGAGCCGAGCGAAGCAAAAGAGGCAGGGGGGGCATCACGGAGGCATTTCTCCCCCTCTCCGCAGGCCTCATCGGCAGCTCCGATTTTTGCGCCAAGCCGAGGACTTTGCGCGATCTCTAGAGACCATCTTCCTCCCTCTGCCTCTTGCCATCGTCAGCTTCCGTTCTCGCTCTCTCTCTCTCTCTCCCCATCTCTGCATGTGACCGTCTGAAGTCCATCCTGGTTAGGGTTCCGTTTCGATTCGTCCTTCCCCTTCTCCGGCGCCTGACTTTTGATTTCGGGAGCTTCCGATTCGCGGTTGGGTTGGCGTCTGAATGTGCAGATGGGGGGCGGCAGCAACGGCGGCCAGTTGATCTCAGTTTATCCGGAGGAGCTCACTTTCGGATGTAAGCTCTCCTTTCCTTCTCCTTCATCTCGTGTTATGATCGCTGTATGGTCCTGTCTTTTATATTTTAGTTTCTATCGTAGTTCATATCGTTCACGGCTTCTTTTTTCACGTGCGTGAATCAATTTAATTTTGCCATATTTTG
Organism: Colocasia esculenta; assembly: GCA_014218235.1. Taxonomy (NCBI): domain Eukaryota; kingdom Viridiplantae; phylum Streptophyta; class Magnoliopsida; order Alismatales; family Araceae; genus Colocasia; species Colocasia esculenta. The sequence continues at coordinate 5,693,979 of CM024753.1, forward strand.
TAGAAACGATAGTTTGACCGAGCTTCTGTGGAATAGTCCCATATGGCTAAATTGAGAGTGGAGTGGGCCTGTCCTTATATATGTTGGGTATAAGGAGGTTGGGGTTGGGGTTGGGGGGGGTGGGGGTGGGAATTATAATAAGAAAAGTAGCTCAATTGTTGATAAAGTAAAAAGTGTATAAAAGGGTGTGCAAGTTTTGTTCTTTTGTTGTGAGGTCTTTAGTCTCACATGAGATATTTCTAAGGAAAATAAGTACTTTACAACTCCAAAAGTTCATGAGACAATGTCTCATAGACAATGGTGGGATTATGTTAAATCATATCACATGCGCGCAGCCGTCGGACTGGGCGGGCGTGCGTGTAATGACGTGGTCCAGCCGACTTGTCTTGGTACTTTTTTACTTCTTCTTTTTTGCGTTTTTGCCCTTTCTTGGAGAGGTTGGGTCTTGTTTGGGCCATTCACTGAACTGACCCATTGTTTAGGCTTGCGTGGTGGCTATCTTTTTTGCGTTTTTGCCCTTTCTTGGAGAGTTTGGATCTTGTTTGGGCTGGTTCACTGAACTGGCCTATTGTCTAGGCTTGCGCGGACGTGAGCCGCCCGTGCTTGTGTTCGTGCGCACGGTCGCCTTCTCCGTGTTTGGTGCATACTCTCCTAATCTTACCTCCTTTCCCTTTTTTCTATACAAGGATTAGACATTAGACATATCATTGTTTACGAGATTAACATAAGTGCGATTGCTAATCTCGTGGTGGTAGTCTTATCCTGGGAGTATATCGCCATAACCCGACGCACTGTTCTTGTGGGGGTGATATATTCTCTAAGGGGAGCCTCTTTGAGGCGCTTCTATTGCATTCATATGGTTTTTTTTGTCTATTTGCAGCATGCTACTTATTGCATTCGTTCTCATATTTGTTATGTTTTAGTTGTTGTTATTGGATCATACTCGAATAGTCGAATGGCCATTTACTATGGTTCTGTATGCAGCATCTTGAATCTTATTATTGCCATGATTTTGTCCTGTTACACACTGTGTTTTCAAAAGTCTTAGAGACATCATGACAACCTCTTCAATGGGTTTTATAGCGAGGGTGAACCTGTCTGGGATGCTCGAAAAATTTTCTGGGTAGCACTTTAAGCATCGACAACAACGCATGAAAGTATGGTTCACCATGATCGTTCTAATCTCATTGATAATCAGATCCAGATCCTCCTGCTCTGGATGAGAAAGATCCTAATAGTGCTAAATAGGTAGAAGAGTGGAAGGAGAAGGACATGTTTATATTCTCACTGCACTGTCTGATGTTTACAGTTCTTCTACCTTCAAAACCACTAAAGCACTTTGGGGATGAACTTGACTGCAAGTATAACACCGACGCCCAAGGTTGGAAAAATACTCTATGGGTAAGTTTCTCAAGTTCCAAATGGTTGAAACTAAACCTGGGGGGGAGCAGGCTCATGAACATCTCCTTATGCTCCAAGGTCTGGCTGAAGTAGATATGAAAATGCCTGAGAAGCTCCAAGTCATGTGTATCATAGAGAAATTGCCCAGATCTTAGGAGGATTTTGTATGTCTCTAAACACTATAAGAAAACTATTTCTCTTGATGATTTGATGAGAGCTATAGCTATAGAAGATGAGCATAGAAAGGAGAAGCCTTGCATGCCTGTTGATGCAAGTGCAAACCTAGTAATGAGGCATAAGGAGAGATTCAAAAAATAAAACCAAAGTTGACTCCACTTCTCAGATGAAACCCAAGGGAAAGATAAAGAAGAAAGAAGGTACTAGGAAATTGCTGGACTTATAGTCAAAAGGGTCATATGCGCAACGACTGTCCCAAAAGGAAAGAGAAGTTGCTGAACAAGACTCAACAGACCAATCAAAAGCCCATTCAATGTTGTGACCGGTGGACTTTTTCTAGTGATGAGTATGTTACTTTAATCTTCACTATTTACTATCTATGAACCAATGAATGGTTGGTAGACATTGGGGCCAATGTATATTTATGTACTGATAGGTCTAACTTTATGTCTTATCAGACCACCATGATCATTCTGTGATGATGGGAAATGGGAGCACTGTTAGGGTGCTTGGAGTTGGACGGTGAACCTGAAGTTTCCTTCAGGATGTGTTCTTTCTCTTTCCCTAGTGCACATGTTCCTAGTGTTAGACGAAACAATTTATCTGATTTTGTTTTCGTGAGAGGGTTATGAACTCAACTTTAAATGTAATAAAGTCGTGATACTCTACTTGAAGTCTTTTATTGGTAAAGGCTATCTTTCTAATGGGTTGTTTAAAATTATGTGGATCATGTGTTAAACAGAAAGTTAGATGATATTGCTTCTAGTTATGTTTTTGTTCCTGTTGCTTATAATGTATCAGATTCATCTAATTTATGGCATGGACGTTTAGGTCATCTTAATTTTAATTCCTTGAAACGAATGATGACATGAAATTGATTCCTGAGCATGCTATTGATAAAACAAAGAATGTGATATCTATGTACAGACTAAACTACCTAGAAACCTTTTCATTCTGTGGTTAGAGATTCAGGATCTGGTGCGTTCAGATATCTATGAGTTTTAATGGTGTGCTAACTAGGATCATAAGAAATATTTCATTACTTTTATAGATGATTGTAGTAGATATTGTTATGTGTATCTGCTCAATGAGGCTTTGCAAAAGTGTCTTTTTTAGGAAGGAAGCAGAACCACAAACTAGTCGGATTCTTAAGAGGTTGATGTTTGATAGAGGAGGATAATACACTTCTTTGTTTGTTGAATTTTGCCAAGATTATGGCATCATTCATGAAACAACTACCCCATACTCTCCTTAGGCAGCGTTTGGAAGTGATTCGAAAGAACCAATTTTTACCCAAATCGGCTTCTCTGGCGAATCACCTGTACTGGCACGTTTTCGTGCCATTTTTCCCAGCACGGGCGACGAGGGCCCTCGTCGCCCGTGCCCAACTTGCGGTAAAAGAAATAAAAAAATCGCATACATAAAAGACCTGCAAAAAAAGGGGGAAAAAAACACTTCGCTCTCACATCTCAATCTCGCCCTCGTTGCATGTGCCCAAAATCTCCAAAAGCGGCTCTTGTTGTGCTTTTCGCCAGGAAAGAGAGACAAAGCCAGCTCTCTCTATCTCTCTCTAAATGCTAAAATCGGCACAAGCACGAAAGCCGGAGTCGCGTGGGTGCATTTGGAAACACATCCACTTCTGTCAGAGATTTTTTACTTCAAAATCCACCCCACGGGTGTTAGCAAACGGTGTCTTAGTCTAATGGGGTAGTAGAAAGGAAGAACCGTTTATTTCTTGACATGGTCAACTATCTCTTGTAGAGTTCAGGACTACCCAAGTATATATGGGGGGAAGTATTGAATACAACTTGTCTTATTCTGAATCATGTTCCCCTAAAACATAAAGATAGTAGTCCAATTGAACTTTGGAGACATAGGAAACCTAGTTTGAAATTTCTTAAAGTGTGGGGGTGCCTTAGTCGAGCTTCATGATGGTACGTTCTTCGAAAATGTATTTCCTATAAAGACTGACTTATCTCAACATCTTTCTTCTGAGACTGTAGCTTCTACATCCTATTCTATTCTAGAATATGTGGAAGAATGACACAATGTGGGGTTGATACATCTAGGCTTTCTTATGATACTAGTGTCAGGAAGAAGAAGTAGAACCAGGAGGAGCAAAAGACAAAAGTTGCTAAGGATTTTGGAAGTGAATTTGTCACTTACCAGATCACTGGTGATCCCCCAACTTTCCAAGATGCCATGGCTTCACCTGAAGCAAGGCATTGGAAGGATGCCATTAAGAGGAGATGGACTCCATTCTTGCTAATGGTACTTGGGAGTTAGTTGTACCTACCCCTAGTTCAAAATCTATTGAATGCAAATGGGTCTTCAAGAAGAAGCTTAAGTTTGATGGGACCATTACTGACTATCATTTCATTGGCTTTATTGTCAATGAGTTTGATAATGTGTCTATTACAAAGTTAAGGGTGATGAATATATAATTCTATACCTGTATGTAGATGATATCTTGCTGTTTGACAACACTTTTGGGATAGTAAATGAGACTAAGTCATTCTAAATAGCAGTTTTGAAATGAAAGACATGGGTGAGGCAAATGTAATTTTGGGGTTGATCTTACTAGATCAACTGAAGGAATAACAATTTCTCAATCTCACTAAGTTGAGAAGTTTAGAGAAATTTGGTTATGAGAATTGCAAGTCAGTCTGTACACCTTATGACCCTTCTAGAATCTTCTGCAAGAATAGAGTGGTACTTCTGAGTCTCAGTTATGATATTCCCAGGTTATAGGAAGTTTGATGTATCTAACTAATTGTATTAGGCATGACATCTCATATGCGTGTCTAAACTTAGTAGATACACAAGTTGTCTTGACAAAACTCATTGGGAGGGGTTAGATGGTATTGAGGTACCTAAAAGGTACTATTATCCTAGCTTGCATTTTGGGAGATTTCCTGTCGTCCTGGAAGGATTTAGTGATGCAAGCTGGATAGTTGAAAAACAGAGAGTAATGGTGTTTCAGGATATATTTTTACTTTGGTAGGTGGTGTAGTTATCTGGAGATCTTCTAAATAGACCATCTATCTCGATCTACTTTTGAGGCTGAGTTGTGTGCTTGGATACCAGTCAGTTGGAGGCTCAGTGGATTAGGGGTCTTCTTTCAGAACTTCTCCTAATGAGTAAGCTGCTCTTGCGTTCTCTGTGCATTGTGATAACATGACCACAATTGCAAAGGTCAAGAGTTCAAGTACAACCAAAAGAAAGGAGACACATCCAAATCAGATTGAGATCTGTAAGGGATTTAATGTCTCAGGGAGTGATCGCTGTGGATTTTATTGGTACCAAGGTTTGCCGGATCGGAATCGGGAGGGAATCGGATTTTTCTTGATCCGATCGATTCCCCCTGAATCGACCCGAATCGATCCGAATCGGATCGATTCCATGGGTATAATATATATATATCATATATATAATATTTATAATGTATAATATATATTACTAATATGATTATAATATAATATATATATATGAGGCGAATTGGACCAAATCGATGAATCAAGAATCGGGTTTTCCATGATTCGCTCCGATTCTGGAGAATCGGCCGATCCGATTCGATCCGCCAAACCATGATTGGTACCAATGACAATTTAGTTGATCATCTGACAAAAGAACCTGATAAAAAGAAGGTCTAGAAATTCGGTTGGGGATGGGACTGAAACCCATTGTTTATTCTTCTGCAGAGGCAACCTAACTATCTGAGTGGAGATCCCACAAAGAAGGTTCAATGTGGCAACAACAATCTGCTGAGAGAACACAGAGGCCCTTAATTTCTGATACTTTATATCTATGTCTACCCCTGATATCCTGATCAAGTGCCTGAAACTACTGTTAAAGAAGGGTTATTATTACGTTGAATGGGTTCAAGTCTGGTAAGATAGGATCTTAGCAGTATATTCTTGGAGAAGCCCACCTAAATGAGTACTACTGTGAGGCCGCAGTTAAGAGAATTGAGTTGTTCCTAAATACTCATGATACAGAATAGGGCGCATGGTTTTAGTAGCGCCAAGTTTTTAATTACTATCAAAAGTCTTATATCATGTTGTTTTTTACCAAGTAATCCTCACTTCAAAGAATCAAGTTCAAGATTTAATTTATTTCGGTTCTGTGAGGGCAAAAGTTGAAAATACTTAGGTGAAAGTTCAAACTCGAAAGGTACCTTTTACAGAAAGCATGATATGTTTATCCTCTAATATTTTCCCGTTATCAAACTTGAGTTTGTTGGGGATGTTGGGTATAATGAGGTTGTGGGGGGGGGGGGCAATTATAATAAGAAAGGGAACTCAATGGTTGATAGTAAAATGTGTATAAAAAGGTGTGCAAGTTTTTGTCCTTTTGTTGTGGGGTCTTTAGTCCTACATGAGAAATCTCTAAGGAGAATGAGGACCTTACAACCCCAAAGATTCATGAGACTATGTCTCATAGACAATGGTGGGTGTATGTTAGACCATATTACCATGCACGTCGTCGGGCAGGGCGGGGCGGGCGGGCGCGTGCGTGTGACGGCATGGTCCAGCTGACTTGCCTTGGTACCTTTTTTACTTCTTCTTTTGCGTTTTTGGCCTTTCTTGGAGAGGTTGGGTTCTGTTTGGGCCGGTTCACTAAACTGGCCCATTGTCTAGGCTTGCGTGGGCGTGAGATGTTTCATATGATGATTAGGGCTCCCTAATCATGTTTATCGGGTGACAGAAACATCTTTTCGACTCTTCCAAGAGGAACCGCTTGCCGTGTCTTCGTGCCCTCTCTCGTTCCTCTCCGGCGATTGTGTTTTCCCCAGCCGCACTCTTCATCGACGGGTCGCCGCCCGCGCTTGTGTTTATGTACACTGTCGCCTTCTCCGGTGTTTGGTGCATGCTCTCTTAATTTTACATCCTTTCCCTTTTTCTATACAAGAGGATTAGGCATTAGGCATAGCATTGTTTTACGAGATTAACATAAATGCGATTGCTAATCTCGTGGTGGTAGTCTTTCTTGGGAGTAGATCACCATACCCGACACATTGTTCTTGTGGGGGTGATATCTTCTTTAAGGGGAGTCTCTTTGAGGCGCTTCTATTGCATTCATATAGTCTTTTTATGTCTATTTGCAGCATGCTACTTATTGCATTCGATCTCATATTTGCTATATTTTGGTTGTTGTTGATTAGATCATACCCGAATGGCCATTTACTATGGTTTTGTATGTACATGCTTGAATCCGATTATTGCCATGATTTTGCCCTATTACATTGTTTCAACAATATAGTCTTGCCTTTGTCCCCTCAATGCCTAGGTTTTGGGGGGTGACTTTATATTTCAAATGTGATATTAGAGTGGATTTCATTCTTTCGATTGTGGACCCCATGTTTCCCATTAAGATCCACGTGGACTTTTGCCCTATGTGGGGCTGCCACGTATGGAGACTATTGCCACGCTGGCTAAATTGAGAGGGGGCTATCCTTACATAGTGTACCTTTGTCCCCTCAATGCTTAGGTTTTTTGGTGAGTTTGTATTCCAACACTTTCTTACTGGATTTTTTGTTTCAAAATCCACTTTCCAAATTCTGTACTCATAGTTTGCTTGTGGATTGTCCAGTTTGAGCTCGGGAAGTCATGTTTTTTGCGATATTAAGGTGGTTACAACACTGAACATCATGTCGCATTCAAGGTATTTTTGTTTTGTCTGGATAGTAGGGCTCCCCTCCTTTTCTTTTTATTACTCTGTCAAGGTAACGCCAACAGGCGATATAGTTGAAAGAGCAATCTCTGAGTCTATTTCCCCTCTCTACATATGTATTTTGTGTCTGTGATTATTTGATATATGCTGCTGTTTTTGATTTAATCACAGGTGAAAACGACATCACCAAAGAAGTACTTTGTAAGGCCCAACACAAGGGTGGTTCAGCCATGGGACTCGCAGACTATTACAGGTGCCAATCACATTATTTTCTGGTCTATTGTTACAAGAACAGAAGATAGGGAAGGATTTTTTATGTGTTGCACGCACTTATAAATCTGTGCTTATCTTTAGTAACACTTCAAGCCCAATCAGAGTATCCATCAGACATGCAGTGTAAAGATAAGTTCCTCATTCAGAGTGCAATCGTGCCACCGAGCACTGACATTGATGAAGTTCCACCAAATACAGTAAGCTTCTCTTCCTAACTACCAGCTTATCTATATCTTTAATTTTGGGAGATAAAGTTTTCCTTTCTGTCACAGTTTACTAAAGTAACTGATCGGGCAATAGAAGAGCACAAGCTAAGAGTTGTCTATACAGCTCCTGGAGAATCCAGCGAATCAGGACTTGCATCACCATTATCTAGGGGATCAAGAAGGACTTTTGATAATTTACCTGTGAGTTAATCTTTGAATTCAGATGCCTCCATGTTTTGCTTCACAAATTCATCCTTTGTTGATAACATTCTTCTTTCTTTTAGTTTTCTTTCCCGAGGGCATGCCATGTCTTTTCTTTTGCTATTTTTAGAAACTCAATAGCTCAAGACTCAAGTCTTGACCAGGTGAGTTTTCTATTGACTATTTAATTATTTGAATTGTGTTATGATTGGTTAGAATGGTTTAAGATCTCTCTAAGTACATATGATAAATCTTTTATCAAAAAATTAAAGTGTAACATGAACACATTATTTAGAACTTTAGATGATGGGAAAGAGAAATTAATTATTAGACTGTTTGTTTGTTCGGAGAAATAATAGTTTCTTATAGGATTGACTCTGGGAGGTCCTCCTCATATTGCTCACCATACCTATCTGACTTGTTCAGTGTTTTCTTTTCTGCCAAGTACTCCTGAAAATTTGAAGGATGAAAACTGTTGTCTGTTCAATTTCTTCAGTTTCAAAAAATTGTGGCCTAGTGAGGCTATTTAACCCCTTGTTGCAGACTGGCTATGGAAAATGGGGTAGGAAGGAAAGGATCTTTTTAAGATTCCTGGTATTTGTGTAATCTATCAGTACTACAATCTTTGACATACATCAAATAGGGAAAAAACATAATTAACTTGGATGACATTTAATCAAGAACCAATGGTTGACCCGCCCCCTTGCCCCCCCCCCCAGGCACAAGGTGGTGGGCCCAACAGCCATGATGTGCCTGGGGCGGGCAAGGGGGTGGGCAACTAGGGCGAGTAGTAAGTGGCTCTCTAAACCTATTGACAAAAACAGTGCTTCTTTGAAACAGTCTCTTGGTATTCTGGTGAGTCATTCCTCTTAGTGACATTTTGATTTTGGTAGTATATGAAAGTATGAATACTGTCGAGTTCTATCCTTACTATTCAAAAATCATGTTCTTGATGTGGCTTTTCTTTTTTTGGGCGGGAGTCATTTGAATGTGTGGGAGGTAGATGCTCTATGAAAGTAAAAAAAGGGAAAATTAGTGAAATCTTCATATTAAACTCTACACCCTTGAAATCGAAAAAAATCATCAGTTTTATCTCTATGGTTAGCAATCCATCAAAATGGAAGGAATATTCTGTTAACATGTGAACCGTTAAATAAAGGGGTGGAAGTACTAAAATATCCCTCTTCAAGAGGGGAGAAAATATTTTTTTGAGAGAGTTGTAGAGGGCAAGTTAGTCTTTTTGCCCTCTTAGCTCAATTGTGGTTTGGGTTAAATAGATGGAATCAAACGGTGGGTAGGGCATACATGATGAAATACATGAAATGCAAGAGTATAGGATATAATATGCAGATTTCAATGGTATACATTTTAATATGATTTATTTCAAGGATATATATGTAATTTTCCCAAAAAATCTGAATATCCTATTGTTGGCCGCGGAAAAATTTTGTGGTGGATTTTTATTGTTGGAGTTTGAATTTGATTTGATTTTTATTTATTTTTGCCTTGCGGGGCGTGTCAGCTTGTCTAACAGACAGAGTTTGAAATCCACGCGATGCGGAGAGAAAGTTTTATGTCCAAGGAATGGACAAGTGCGCCAGTTTTATTTTGAACTTGTTTATTCCGCGATTTTATTTATCAGGTGATTAGGATAGCATATGCTGGACCCCTGTCTCCATCGATCGGAATCGATGTTTATTTACATCGGATTAAAAGCCTTTGATGTTGTTTTACATCAATTTTAACCCGAACACCATTGATAGCAAAAGTCGAGAGGTTTGCACTTTTCTAGAAAATAGTAACACGATGTTTTATTTTTTATCGGACGAAGTGGATTTTGTTTTGAAAAGAGATTTTGCTTTAAAAAGAGCATGGACTCGATTTGCGAGTTCAGCATGCAATTGAGGAATGGGTGGGTGTATACGAGGATTTATTTGATATTTCAATATGTTATGTATTTGGGCAGAGCTTCCGCGTATGCAGAGTTACTACGCAAACACACAAACATATATTTGATGAACATATGACCATATTATTTTAGGCAGAGTCTCTACACGGACAGAGTCTCCCCATAAAACAGGCACATATGAACATATATTTTGTGGACATATGGGTATGCTTTTGGGCAGAACTTCCGTTCGGACAGAGTTTCCTTAGAAAAGACATACACATATGAGCACAAAAACTTACCCTCTTGGAGACTTGCTCAACGAGGGGGGAGAACTTATGTGTCTAAATGTTTATATCCATGGAGACTAACTCGACATGGAAACATTTAGAACACAAGAACATGAAGATGTTAAATACCTTATGCCCATGGAGACTAACTCAACATGGAAGGTATTTAAACACCAAAGCACACGAGCACGATTTAATTTTATCTCCATAGAGACTAAGTCGATGTGGAGATATGGATTATTTGGATTTTAGAACCCCCCATGGAGACTAACTCGACATGAGGGGGATTAAGGAGATTTCGTAGTCGGAGGGGAACGACCTTTTTGCTTTGCCGAGGGCGAACACTTTCACGCCGAGCAAAGTTTTCTTCAACAAGCAAGCCTTCTTTTTTTGAATTTCAGAAAAAGTTCCTTTCTAAAGAGAGCCCCCCCTTGCCTTTGGGCTACATGGGGTATTTATAGGGGTTTTTGCCCCTTTACATTGAGACAGAAGAGAGGGGTGACCGATGGAAGAGTTCCATCGGTTACAGTTTCTTCCTTAACCGATGGAGGTGTTCCATCGGTTATGGGAGGGTTCCTTAATTTTTGGAGGTGCTCCATCGGTTAAGGAGATTCCCAATAACCGATGAAGGGCTCCATCGGTTAAAGGATTCCCCTTAACCGATGGAGGGGCTCCATCGGTTAGGGAAGCCCCCCCTTTAACCGATGGGAGGTTTCCATCGGTTAAAGGGGTTTTACATGGGTGGTTCCTCCCCTCTCCTTCTATAAATATACCCTCTCGTGTTCTACGAGAGGTGTTTGGTGTTTGCCGTGAAGATCTTACATATCGTGGAGATCCTTCGGCGAAGAGTTGAATTTTGCAAGTGCTTGACACTTCCTCTTTACACGTGTTTCTGGAGTCGTAATGTTCTTTGAACTTGGTCTTATTGACCTTGTGCTGCCGAATTTCTTCCGCAACATATTTCCTTCGAAATGTCGTTCTTTCTGAACTTCTGCTTCACTGGAGAGATTTGATGCCGGCTTCATTAATAAGTTCCCTCCCTTAATTTGAAAGGGATTTGGACCCAACATTACTTAAGTAACCATTGGATATAAATAACTTCCGGCATATCTGCTGTGAACTTATCAGGGTTCAACACCTATATACATGATACAGTACAAGAACATATTTTCCGGTGTAGAATGCATGCTTTATGGAATGGTAGTATTTTCCAAGGATTTGAGTATGTGGCCTCTTAAGCACCACGTTTTGTTGCAACATGTCTATTGACTTTACTTTTAGTCCTCTTCCATACATACCAATTATTAGCTTGTACCACAAAGTGGTGCTCTCTAGGTTTGTTGGATGCTTTCCATGTATCCTTTCAATCAGGATGGAGCTTGGGTGATATGGAAGTGTTAACTTCCATAACATAAATTGCTTATAGCTGATGTTGACAAAAAGAACCGATAGGAGAGAAGCTGGATTCTTGATTTATGTGGAAACCCCTCATAGGGCTTATGGTACTTTAGAGAGGAGAACTGAATGGGGCTTCCATAGTTAGTCCTAAATGGTTGAAAAAGTTATCTGATGATACTTAGAGCTGGAATTTGGTTAACAGAACATTCTCTTATCCTTTTCTCCCAATGTAGATGTAGCTGTCCTTGGTTCTTGGCCAGTGCTTCATGGATATAGATGTCCTGAAGGCCTACTGACAAGTTTGGGCAAATCTCATGTTAGTTTTGACGAGCTTGATGGACCATCTCAATTTATCATATCTTTGCACTCAATAATACTGTTTATCTCTTTTGCGAGGGGTACAAAATGGAGACTTGATCTTTTTATTCATGGTGTTGCTGTAGGTACATAGCTGATAAGGTTTGAGTATGTGTTGGATCTTAATTTACCTGGTCTATAATTTTGTGTGATCCTTTGATATGATCCAAACCATTTAGGAGGATGAAATGAATTTTATTTAACTGATGTGTGGTCTAGGAGTAGGAGTCCTTTTCTCAAAATGTTAATTGCACTATCTTGGGATGTGTGTTTAAACTCCGCTGACATGAATGATATTAGCTGAACTAGCATGTTTCCCACACTTAGTAACGAAGAAAAAGTGACTAAGCTGATATCTAGTTAGACTTTGGCTTTTTGTACAATTTGTTGCCTGCTTCTTTTCTTTTTACATGCCTTTTGTTCTTGATCAAACTTTACATGCAGGTCCAGCGTCTAAAGGAGGAACGAGATGCTGCTTTTCAACAAAATCAACAACTGCAACGGGAATTGGTAATACACCAACCTTATTTTTTTTGTGTATTTAAAGCACATTTCAATCCTTCCACAGTCATATAGCTGGTACACCTTGTTAATCATTTTGGACCCTTAATATCATTTAATCAACTGGTATTATTAGATTATTTCTAGAATTGGAACAATGTAGTTCAGTTAGGAAAGAGCTTGTGAGCCTACAATGGAAAATGTGGAAATATATCTCGTTGGAATGTTGTCCGGAGATGTGTTCACTCATCTTGAGCAGTACAAATATATTTAGCTTCTTGTGCATATATCACCCTTTATGCAACCAAATATCAAATTACGCGCATTTTATTTCTCTAGACATGTAAGTTCGGTCTTCATCCATATGTGATAAAAAGAAAAAAAGAGAGTAAACAATCACTTTTATGAAACATCTTTCAAAAGATAGAAGTTTTTTAAGTTTGTTGGTTGGTGGTTAATTTGGATTTCGATCAGAATTATTGAACCTTAGTTTTTTGTGATATTCCAGGAGATGCTGAAGAGACGGAAGGCCCGAAAAAATGATTCTGGATTCTCCTTGGCCTTTCTTGCATTTGTTGGAGCAATTGGCTTGATGCTGGGTTTCATCTTAAACCTTCTATCGGCATCACCGCCAGCTGAATAGTATAAAAGATTTGGTTTCTTGTGCAGTGGTCTTCTCACCATTTGAACCTTCAATGCTGCTTCACCAATTCGTATTTGCTTATATAACACCACTTTCCAGAATTTGTATACCAAAAACAACACTCTCTTGGTTGGTTCCTCTCAAAAGACAAGTTTAGGCTGTTTAGCAAATGGGAATGCTTCAGCATGGGCCTGATTCCAGAGACTTGCAGTTTCCACCACTATTCCTTCATTACATTTTATGCAGCATGGGGTTTGCCTGAGTTGTTGATTGATTGTTTGACCTTTCATTCTTTCCCCTGTATAAAACCTTGCGCTTTATTGGAAGCTAGCTTCTACTTATTTGGCGTCATGAATTCTATCTCATTAACCTGTCCACACACATTTCTCCGGCTGGTTCTATTTGTCATGGGCTTTATTCATAAATTTAAGCCCTTGACAAATATATTTTGACGAAGGCACATTTGTTGTCCAAGCAGCGAGTGCTGTTGTGTGCAAGAAACTTTTCTTCCCTACCCTTGATGTTTGTACTGGGTATCTCTATTGTATGGATTGCCACAAGTTAAGTAGGGGCGAGTGACCTGTGATCCCTAGATTACTTGGGTGCCCACTTGTGAACACTCTGAATGGGGGATTTACCGAGGCAGTTGACACACTCCTAGTAGCAGCTGCACTTGGTGAACTAAAGTAAAATGTATGAGTAATGCTAGCTATCCGGGTGCTCGGGTAGTTAGCCGACGTGGATCGGCCGCACGTAGGCCCCACGAGGACGGCGTGGGGCCCACTCGCGCGGCCGATCCAGCTCAGCCTGGTTACCCGGACGCCCGGATAACCAGCATTTCTCAAAATGTATACCATCTGGTGAGATGTAGCTGTTTAGGATCATTTATCTACTGGAATTCGCTAAGACCTTCACACAACATAAATGAGGTATATGCATTCTTTAACATTTTATTGGTAAGACACCTATATCTGTGTTCATTCACAGATGATACTTTGAAGTTAAAAGTCATAGTGAAATGATGGTGGCTTGCTTGGATAGCTTAAAAATTTCTTCACAGGTCTCTGGCTTCTTCCTAATCTAAGGCATTAAAAGGTCACAACAATCGTAGCATTTTGTAATCTTGGAGTCCAGTCTCAACTAGTTTTCCTAGGATTTTTGGGTGCTTGCTAGACAGGTTGTAGCCAGATAGATTGCTGCAATCCTTTGCCAGAATCCCAAGCGCAGCTCAGTAAGTTTGGACGTATCTGGAGAGCTTTTGGTGATGCACAGATGGACACCGTCTGTCACTGAGGAAGTGAGGATAGAAATGGCAGCAAGTAACGCGGCTAATGATGATGACCTATTTTAGGGTGTCTCGAAATAAGAATTTGATAATGGGAGTTTGGTTTTAAGTGCGAGAGGAGTATAGGAGATCATTCCATTATCACGTTTAGGTGCAACTCTAACCAATAATGAATTTTTCTTGCATGCAAGTTGCTGAGTTTGAATAACATACGGATATATTTAGTTATGTTCTAATTACAATTATTATGTTCTTTCTGTCAATAATTGAAAAAAATTGATAAAATCTCTCTCTCTCTCACTCTCATAACGAGAAATGTTTATATTCGGCCGAAAGTTACTAATTAGAATTACCAACACTCACAAAAATAAGAGTCCCGATAGAGGGCCTGAGTATTGAGCATTCTCTTATCTATGAGAAGAGAAAGATTACTGCACTTGAGGAAGTGCAGTAAGTGTAATCCACGTAGGATTGCAGCTCATGTGGCGCCCCACTTATTATTATTTTTTTGAAATCTAGTCTTTCTATTTTGGAGCCCAACCCCTCTATTTTGGAGCCCCTATTTTTATTTTGGAGCTTAACTTTCTATTTTGGAACCTAAAAAATAGTTGGGCTCCAAAACAGAAGGCAAATTAGACTCCAAAATAGAAAGTTAGGCTCCAAAATAAAAAGTTGGGCTCCAAAATAGAGAGGTTAGGCTCCAAAATAGAAAGGCTAGATTTCAAAAAAAAAAAAACACGTGGCGTCCAACATGACGTCACATGAGCTGCAATCCTACGTGGATTGTATTTACTGCATTTCTTTAAGTACAGTAAATTTTTCTCCTATGAGAAAGGCTTACTGCACTTCCTAGAAGTGCAGTAAGTACAATCCACGTAGGATTGCAGCTCATGTGGTGTCCAACAAGGTGCCACATGTTTTTTTTTTTGAAATTTAGTTTTTTTATTTTGGAGTCCAACCCTTCTATTTTGGAGCCTAACTTTCTATTTTGGAGCTTAAAAATAGTTGGACTCCAAAACAGAAGGTAAGTTAGACTCCAAAATAGAAAGACTCTAAAATAAAAAAGTTGGACTCAAAATAGAAGGGTTAGGCTCTAAAATAGAAAAGCTAAATTAAAAAAAAATCATGTGGCGCCCAACAGAGTGCCCAAAGCTATAATTCTACGTGGATTGTACTTACTACACTTCTTAGAAGTGTAATAAACCTTTCTCCTATCTATATATTTAATAGTTTTTTCAAAAAACCTAGCACATCTGGGTGTGCCACCTCAACTCTTAACTAGGGACGGAGGTATATTAAATGAGCACCACTGGTGCAAACTCCCACGGGGAGTTTGCATCCAAATGGATGCAAACTACACCCTCATTGGGGTGGGCACAATCCTAGGAGTGTGTCCACTCTCAGTGACCTCATTTTGTTGCAAACCGCCATATTAGCAGTTTGCAACAAGACTTACCCATATTAAATACCTCTAAGATTCAAGTGCATACTCAAAATTGAGGTGACACATCTCTATAAAATGTGTCTAATTTAATGTACATCCAAAAAAAATTCTATTCTTCCTCTCCTGCGATTCCTCTCAAGATACTCCATATTCATCACCACGTCAACAATGTTTCAACATCATCATAAATAAAGGCTCATCGTAATAAATACAGATAATGATTGAAAGACGAGCATGAGAAGTGTTTCACTTATGTTATATAGAAACATGTTACGATGCTGTATCATTTTTGTCATTTACACAAAAAAAAAATGTTATAAAATAATAATTTTGACGATCATTTAAATCTTTGCAATAAGTGATGAAATGACACTCTGTTTCGCTCATCATTCAAGCCGTGTGTCCGAAGAATGGCGACTTTGGAGTAGAACCCACGGAAGAAGCACGGGAGGTGTGGAAGGGGGCCCGGCCGGCACCACACCACATGATAGCAATGGCCTCTCCTCTCACCAAACAGACCAGACGTAGCAACCAGGGAAGAAACTCCCCTCCCGACAACACCGCCTCCCTTTACAGCCCAACCAAGCTAGCGCCATGGCGTAACGAGGCAGCTTCTTGCACCTGTAAAAGCCAGGCCTTTTCACACACTGCCATCGACCCACCGTACGTACCCTCTCCCTTTGTCTTCCGCTTTGGCACGTCCCTGATCACTCTTTCCGGCCGGGCTGTCTCACCCATCATCACCTTCTCCACTCTCTCTCTCTCTCTCTCTGTGTGTGTGTGTGTGTGTGTGTGTTCCTATATAATCCACTCCATTCCTCTTCCTGTTCTTCACACATCACCTGCTTCCTCTCCTCTACTCCTCTACTTCTCCTTGTTTAGTTTGGTGTATAGATCTAAAGAGAGAGAAAGTGAGAGATATATATATAGAGAGAGATGGCCGGCTCTCGTCAGACTCTCGCTCTAACCATCTGCATGGCACTCGTCGCCACCTGCATTGCCCAGTCTCCAGCCGCCGCGCCCACCTCGCCCTCCGTCTCGTCGCCCCCCCCGCCGGCCGCGGCACCGCCACCCTCCTCCACCCCGCCGGTCTCTTCTCCCCCTCCTGTTTCAAGTCCGCCTCCAGTAGCCACCCCACCTCCAGCGGCGTCTCCTCCCCCCGTGGCCACCCCTCCTCCCGTGGCGTCTCCTCCCCCCGTGGCCACGCCGCCTCCGGTGTCGTCTCCTCCTCCTCCGGTCTCCTCCCCCCCTCCCGTCGCCGCCCCCGTGTCCTCCCCGCCGGTCGCCACCCCTGCGCCTGCTCCATCGACGTCCGCTGCCGCCCCTGCACCCACCAGTACACCCAGCCAGGCGCCGGCCGCGGCCCCGCCAACGATCCGAGCTGCGACGCCGGGCGTCTCGTGTCTCCCGCCCCCGTCCCGGCCGCTGACGCGACCCCCAACGGATCGAGCGCCCACGCGATGGCGGTCAGCTTCGGCTTGCTGGTTTTGGCCGGAGGGGTTTCCCTCCTCGTCTAGAGATCGCAGTGGAGGGCCTCTCGGTTCCAGGCGAGGTGGCCGGGGTTGCCGTCCGGCCCCCTTCGACGGTTCCGAGCTCCCATGCGGACTGTGCAATCCATATTCTTCCATTATTTTCCGCACTTATTAATCAATATAATAGAAATATTAATTTCTTTATTTTTCATTTTATCTGTTTTTTTTAATATTCTGATTTGTGATTCGATTGTATCCATTTTGACACCACATGAATAAATATGATTTTTGAATTACTTCTCTTGTTCTATGATATTGGCGGTAAAACCCAAGGTTGGCGGTGAACTAGATTAGACTGGGCAATCCATGGTAAGCCACCAGATCTATATGTTGCCATTCAGTCTAATCTATATTAAGAATATAATAAAAAATAAAAAAACATTAAATTAGATTGAGCAAGATCCCAAACACGATATGAACTAGATCGATATGATCTGATACGACATATTTAGTACGAAAACTGCATTGACATTTCTTTTATGGATAGTTATGCATAAGCTAGCACCCCTTCACTTTATTTTGATTGCATATTGCCTATGCTCATATACCGTTGAGAAAAGTTTAATATATTTGAGAATTATATTTTTATATATTTTTATTTTTATTAGATATATATAATGTGTCTTTAATATATTGATCAATAAGAAGACTAAAATACTTAAGAAAGTACAATTTTCAAGTGTAATACATTTTTCTCTATACTATTTATATTGTCAATTTCACCTCAAAGCCATAGATCTATTGTCAAAACTATGTCATATCTCCATGTAATCCAATCTATTATCATCCATCATTTGTTTAGAGTTAGAATAGAGGAGGAATGATTAACTTTGTGGAAAAAAAGAGAGTACAAGTTCATTCCTCTTGCATTTGCCTTCATTGATAACACTAAAAATGCCACTAGTATATAGAGAAAGAAAACTGTAAATGGCCTTTTGTCAACATTTTGTAAGTGTATAATAATCGCATTGTGAAATTTTTTGTGTAAATCAACGTCCGGTTCAAATGTTGATATAGTAGTTATTTTAAGTTCATTGATCAAATTATTTTACCATCCTATCCAAATGAGGAAGAATTTTAATTTTAGGTCCAAAAGAGATTTCACTGTCAGTTAGTTGACGGTAGATTGGATGAAAACTCCAAATATCCTTGTTAGTAGGAAATCCGACGAGAGGAAGCGGCCTTGTTGCCGCCGGCGACGGCTAGAGGGGTTCTTCCCGCCCGATGTTGGTCGGAGGAGTGCCAGAAAGGGCCTCTGCAGGCCACCGGCACAGGGATACCTTGCACCACAATGCTGTCCCCGACCCTGACGCAGGCAAACCGGCTCGCCCAGCTCCCCGCCCACCTTGGCCTACTGTGGTACCGACGGGGGCGAGACCCGTGCCCAGTCGCACCCGTCGCCGGAGGCTTTGTTCGACATCGCGTCGGCACTCCAGGCATGCGTGAACACTGTCACGTCGGTGACGGCCTCGATGGACGAGGACGAGACGGAGCACGAGTTCGACGTCGGCGGGAAGTTCACCGTGTCCGACGACTCCGACGCCGGGAGCATCGCCGGCGGTGCGACGAGGAAGTTGCTCACGGGCACGGAGAAAGGCGGCTGGGGCGGCAGGCCGGGCAGATCGGAGGATGGGAAGTCATGCTGGCGGAGCAGCTCGAGGAACCCGCAGAGAGATGTATTCCTGAGGTCGTCGACGTCGGGGACGCCTGGTCGCACTGGAGCTCCTGCAGATCTTGCCCTCGCGCTCTGTCGAAGCTCCCGTGCTCAAGCCCCCTTTTGATCCCTGGTTTCCGCAAACGGAGCCCTCACGGAAAATAGACGGAAGGGGCTAAGGATAATGGAAATTGAGTTATTGAACTTAAAAAATAACTTTTGTGGTCAATGGACCTAAAAATAAATGGGAGATCAACAAATGAACTTAAAATAAAAAAATCCAAAAAATTTTTGGAACTTGATCTGCTGCCGATGCAAGGCATCTTCTTTTACTTGCAGACATAAAGAGGTGGGTCCTATAGAGGATTATTAGCTGCGGACTCATCTCGCTTGTGTTTTGCGGATCGATAGGGGGCGGGTGTCTTGCGTGGGCGGCAAACGTTTCTCATGTCAAATGAGCCGAGTCGGTCTGGAGAACTAGTGGGCCAAGATGGTCAGCCCATTACAAATTGCGCTTGGCATGACCCATTACGCAGGCACAATAGGTGATGGCTCAGCCCAACTTAAGACCTTGTTGGACTTATAGTTTTGAACTAGAAAGATTATTTTTTCTTGGAAGTATGTCTATTTTAGGGACTGAAAATTAATCATAAAAGTAACAGAAAGAAGTTTATTTCCAAAGAAAGTTAAGTTTTGTTAGATTTCAAACTAAATAATTTATTCTAAAAGATTATGAAGAATGAATTTTGATTTTTTTTCTATTTTTTATATTCCATACTAATTTTATCAAATATTATAAATATAAATTCAAATAGTATTTTTAATAAAGTATGTTTGACAAAAATATTCTAATATAGTTGCTTGGAAGACATAATTATCCGAGTTCAAGTCTTGGCATGGTCATGTTATCTATATTGTTCTAGTAAATTTTTTTATGAGGGTGTATATATTTTATAATCAAAAGAACGATTTTGAGTTAAATATCAATATTTTCCCCATATTTTGAGAAATATGCATGTATACAATACTGGGCTTGAATCGGATCAGACCAATGTCATTTGCCAAATTTTGACCTATAATTTTTGGTTTTTAAAGAATCTTGGGTGTGTTTGATTACACTTAATAGGTGTCTATTGTCTGAAATGCTAATTTTTAAGATTTCAGACTGTTTGATAAAATGTCTAAAAATATGTCTTAATTAATCACTTAAATCTGAAATACCACTTAAAATTTAAGGTAAGAACAATCACTTTTTATTTTTCAGATCTTTTTTCCGACGTCCGACGACGCTAAAACAATCACTTTTTATTTTTCAGATCTTTTTTCCGACGTCTGACGACGGTGGTCCGGCAACGAGATTCCGGCGGGCTGGTTTCCGACGATCGCCGGCGGCCGGTTTCCGGCGATCGTAGGAATCCGACCACCGCGGCGGATTTCGGCGATCGCCAGTGGCGGTTTCCGGCGACCGCCGCCGGCCGGGTCTCCGGCGATCGCCGGCGGCAGTTTCCGCCGACCGGATTCCGGCAACCGGCCGCCACCGGCGGCAGATTCCGGCGATCGCCGCCGGCGACAGTTTCCGGTGACAGTTTCCGGCGACCGGCCGCCAGCGATCTCAATTAAAAAGAAATCTTTTTTAAAACTACTCTGAGTTTTGAACCCAAGACCTCCATATTAGAAGTATAATATATTAACCATTGCACTACAATTCAAATCTTATCTAAATTAGTTATCAAACACCTCTTATATTATGTCTGATATATATTAAGTTCTTTTTAAATTTCAGATTTAGAGTATAGATGACAAATAAGATTTGAGACTTAAGTATTAAATTTTATCAAACGCCACCTTAGTGAAATAACTAAGTTCCAACAATATACAACGAATGACTCAGCGGTTGACATCCTCAGCATATGTCTTAACGACTTAAGTTCGATTTTTTACATCTAATTAATTTACTAAATTATAAAAGTTCAACTTCAGATTGATCTAGTTTGGAACAATTAATAAAATTTTTATTATAAATATTAATCAACTAAATATTTAATATCGATCAATTAATTTAGAGTTTAGTCGATCGAGTAATTTAAAATTTGGTTAATTGAAAATTTAATATCATAAATTTATGGGACTTACTCGAATAGAAAAATTCAAATCCGGCTTAAATATTGAACAAGTCGAATTTTTAGGACCTTCGCCAAATGTCAAATTATGTCCACAGATGTGCCGGGATGGCCCAGCCCAATGGCAGGTTTAACTAGAGTTAGGGGTGTTCACTATTCGGTTCAAATCAAAAAACCAACTGAGCCGAGTGATTCGGTTTGGTTTGGTTCGGTTTGAACATAGAAAAATTTGGTTTGGTACCAAACCAAACCAAAAAAGAAAATTCGGTTTGGTTTGGTTTCTAAGCTCTAGAAACCAAATCAAATCGATTAAACTGAATTACAATAATAAGTTTTAATTTGTATATATCTATCAAATTTTTCAATATATTTACGTAAAAATATATATTATGGAGGTTAATATGGTCATCAATATTTAATATTTTATTTTAAATATTATTTGATAGTGATTTATTAGAGAACAATTGATTAAAAATCTTATTTAAGACTAAGAGAATCTAAAGACCCATTTATTTTCAAGTTAAACCGAACCAAGGTTTCAAGGGACTTCGGTTTGGTTTGATTCGAGTTGGTCCGAATTTAATTTGGTTTCTTAAAAATATCCTGTTACTGCTAGAGTAACGGGGTCGACCTAAGCCGAGCTGCCTCCCAAGGGATGATGGTGCGAGGTAGAGGATGCAACTGAGCTCCAACCTGCAAGACCACCGAGTGACCTCGGTGGGGAAAGACTCCGACGATCAAGTCAGTTCGGAGGTCGGAATGAAAGAGTTTGTAGGCTAGAAGTTGCGTACCTTCTTCACGAGGGATGCCTCTCTCTTTTATAGGGGTTCCGCCGGTTGGACTTATGACAAACGGCTTAATGACGTGTCCACGATCTCGCTCCTAATTCTGGAAGGACGAGGCAATGAGCGACATGTACAACGGATAGGCCCCGAATACTTCGGCCTTGCCGTTACCGGACCTTCCCCTTATGGACGTGCCGGGGCAGATCACGGACGTGGTCCGTGATCTTCGGATCTTTCCGCTACTGGGCTCTCCCACTGTTGTCGTGCCGGGGCAGTTGACAGACGTGGTCTGCGATCTTCGGGCCTTTCCGCCAACGAGCCTGTTACTGCTATGGTTAGGTGAGTCAACATTGGTAAGCCTGAGCTGGCGTATTTCCGCCGAGGACTGCGGTGGGGCTCGGCTCGACTGGGAGCTCGGCTTCGTGGGTCCTTCGAGAGATTGCTTGGAGACAGCTCGGTGATCGCCGGGTCTTGCCCGAGCTCCCGAGGTCCGACCTGCATAACCGACCTTCCAGTCAATCCGCCACCTCGGCTGACCTCGACCAATCAGCATGCTCTTCCTTTGATCTCTCGGGATCGACCTATATCATCTCCCATAAACCAAACCAAACCAAACTAAATTATGAACACTCCTACCTAGAGTTGTTAGCCTACTGATATGACGGACCCAACCTCGGAAGCCACACTATCCGAAGTTTGAACCATATCACGCCCCTATCCACCCCACACGTGCGGCCCACACACCGCCACGTCACCACGACCCAAGAGGAGAAGAAAACTCGACTCTTGTTTAAGCTTACCAACTTCGGTTCTTTCTCTTCTCCTCCGCCCACGCCCCCCATCCTCCAGCCGACGAAAGCCAGTTGCGCTACTCCAGAGGAAGCAGGAGGACGCGATATGTGACAATGCGGTGACCTCATCCCCATCACGCTTTTGTCCAACCCCCACTGCCTCCTCTTGCTTCCCCCACACGTCAACGACGCCAACAAACCCACTTAACTATAAGTCTATACTAGTTGGACACCCGTGCGATGTACGGCGTTTGATTATAAAATATATTAAATATAAATTATATTTTTAAATTACATAATTTTAATTATAAATTTGTTTGTTAAACTAATCTTAATTAAAATTTGAACATGAATAAAACAATTACATAATAAATTTTATCATAAATTTCAACAATCTTTTAATTTATATTAGAGATATAAATTGATTAGCTTATATGAACACATGCCAATACAAATATAAGATTTAGTAAACTGTTTAGTAAACATAATTGATTATGCAATATAAGTAATTTCTTCATCCTAATTTTGTTTACATATGGAAGGATATAGTGTCGTGAATTTTTCATTATGGAAGGTTAAAAAAATAATTTTATTTGACACTCTAAAATAGTCATCTTATGATTTTTTAAATAGATATTTTCTTCTATATTTTTCAATCTTTTTAAAATATTATAAATATATAACTCAAGATACAATAATTAGAATCAACAACTCATGAATCGCACGGGTCGTGTGATCGGCAAGCAGCAGATCATCAATCGAATCCTCGTATCAACACATATCAGTGTGTATTTTTTATGTTATTTTTTATATTTGTAAAAAATTATAAATCAAACAACTAATCTTACACAATTAGATCTTAAAAAAATTTAGAACTAATAAAAAATAATAAAAAACTAAATAAATGGTAACTATTTAGCACAACAGTGCGATTACTGTTGCACTCTAGTATCCGTACGCAAAAGAAAAAGAAAAAAAAGTGAAAACACAGAAAAAAAAAATGAAACACAAGCCGACGTAAGGAAGAAAACTTGAGTTATTTTACAGCTGGAGGAAGAAGACAACGTGCATATATGTCGGAACATGGGAGGAAGAGATAGGATATAAGAAGTCGGAACATGAATATTTTGGGCGGGAAATCAGTTAATATGGTGCTGCCACATGACTGTCTCAAACGTAGCATCTAATATTTTAATGTAGTAGCATCTAATTGAAAATATAATATGTTTTTTCATTATCAAAGAGGGATACAATTGGGAAAAAAAATAAGTAAATAAAATTTTTACTTATAAGATATATAATCTGTTAAATTTGAATATCATAAACTTTTCCTATTTATCTTAATATTTTTCTGAAGAGGGTGAAAAAAAAACATCTATCAACTTGCTCACATACTCTCAAAAATAGAGAAAGAGAGAGATAGGTAGAAGAACAAACATCAGCCATCCAATCAACTAATATGTTATCCAATCATACTTTTCTTTATGTCAATTGTGTCAACAATCAATAGCTAAAATTTCATATTCTTCAAAGCTTTTTAAATATATAGTTGCATAGGGCAAATATATAATTTTATCTGATCACTGTCAAATCTTCTAACAAATATGTACACTTGATAGAGTTCATTGTAACCAACCTCGATGTACACCTGCACTTGTTGATAAAGTCAATTTGTATGAGCCTATTCGACTGGATAACTACAGGAAGACATTACAACATACAAAAATTTTAAATCAGACACTCCACAAATTGGCTAGACAGTCGAATTTTTTACTCAATCGTCCACCCAAAGTCTCTCTAAGCACTTCTTGTACTCAAAGTCTCAAACGATCCAGAGATCATACTAAGGAATGCTGCTAAGAGCTTCAGAAAATATATGACTTTTATATTGAGAAAATGACATCAAAAAATCTGGATTGTCACTATTGAAGAAACCTGAAAGGACTATGTCAATGTAGAAGAATCATGCAGTGCATGTAAGCCTGGAGAAAAAATTCGTGGTATTTCTGATGCATCTTGACTTGCCTGTCTACAATAATATGAAATTCAGAACTATGATGACAGGAATCCAAAGGGTAGTCAACATGTCAGACAACCACTCCTCTTATCTTCAGCTCCTTCAAAACATGAAACATGTGATAATACTATGAGGTCAGTAGAAAAACATCTAGAATTAGCATTTGATATGGAATGGAATGGTATTAACACAAACCATCCCACTTCTATGGTATATTCTCCTGCTAGTATGACTTTTGGTGTGAATAATCATGTGGACATCTCAAATAATTCTCCAAAGTAGCTAAAATGTGATGGTGAGAGTTTCCATCACCTGATTCCTGAGACAATTGCAACGTTTCATTAATTAGGTGACAAACTTTTTACCTTTTGAGTTATTTTCAGCGTATTTATGAACATCCAATTGTTTAATTTAGAGAATGTCATCTTCTTTGTGTTCGGTATGTGGCTTCAAAATTTCTGGTTATATTTAGTTATTGGATTATCTATTTCAAACTTTCTAACTTCTGTGATTCAGACTTTGCTTCTTGTTTTGCATTAATTTTCTGTTACATATGATAATTTAGTTTCAAGCTACTCTGAATTAAGGAGACTGATCATCTCTTTCTTCAATGGTTTTTTCTCTTTTGATGATGGAGAGTGATTAGAGATCTAGTGTGTTGACTCTGCTCCTTGCCTCTCAGTGAGTAACTGAACAGAAGTTGACTATTGCCTCCTTCCCTGCACATATGGTTCATGCAATCTATTGTTAATACCTTTCAAAATAACTGGAAACTCATGTCTGAATTTTTCTATGGAAATATCATTAAGTTCAAATCAATTCCAAAACTCAAATATTATACCAACTAACATTTAATCAAAGATATCTTCTAGTGTTACTCTGCCCATAACAAATTTAAGAACCTAAACTCTAAGATCTGTGCATCCGCATACAAAATAATCATGTTATATAATAATCAAAGAACCATCAAGATCTGTGCATCTTAAAATTAAAACAATCACTGTAGCTACAATATTCAGAGAAAATACATTGCCTGGGGCTCATATGTTTCAAGTGGGCAGAAAGTTTTTCTCTTACGTTTTCAAGTTAATGTGGGATTAAATACTGTCATGTATTTGTTAGGCCTTGCTTGTTCATATATGAGTTGTGCCCTGCAAACTTGTCCTACATATTGTTATGTTCGCTTGAAGAGAACAAACGTAAAGAAGCAAAGAGTACTGCCCAATTATGTTCATAAGATTGTTTATGGTCTTCTATATATTCACAAAGAGTCCTATATATAAATATAGATTATCCCAGTCTACAAAACATGCATATTCAGGGGATGGGTCTTTCGAGGATCCCCATGGGTCTTTTTCCTCCACTTTATTCCCAAGTTACTTTGTTATTTCTGAGATAAGGCTGAGCAAGTATGTGTTGTCTGTCATTCTCAAGTGTTGTGCAGGTCTAGTTCGTGTAAGAGAAGGCTCTGCAGCTCACTCATTTTCCTTTGGCAATGCTCTTGACCATTTATTACCTTTCTTTATTGTATGTTGATGATGTGAGGCATCCACCTTTTTGTCCTCGTAGGTTGTGTGATCTTGCTTTTGTTTTCTGAGCATGCTCATGTGCTGCCTTTAGGGGTTATAAACTCTTGAGTCTAGGGACAAATTTAACAACCTGTCAATTAATGAGCAATTTACGGTATTTCAAAGTAAACTATGTCAGTTTTAGCCCTGGTTTTTCCTTGTTTGTCCTCATTTTTATTTTATACTTTTTTGACTTATTTAATGTCTTAGGTCACTATGGCTATGGAACTTGATAACCTCAAGTCCCCAAGAATTGCTATGGGGTTGCTGTACGTTGTTGGCAAAATGATCCTTATTGCTGACATTTAGATAATGCTTAGATGAAGCAAGAGACCAATGCATCTCATATTTATCTCATAAACATTATCAGCCAAAAATGATTACACTAACACCACATTTTATTCTCCCAGGGGTATGCATGGACCCACTACACCATTTTTCAAACTTTCACCTAGCCTATAAGTTATAAGAACATTGGATGCTACTCACATCAATGCTTCCTACAAATTCTCATGTACATACAACATTCATGTCGACTGAAAAATTATGCTCTCAATTGGTCAAGATACTCATAAAGTCATGTTCTATTTTTGGCATTTCTTCATGCCAATGAAACATTTATAATCACAAAATTAATCTATACTACACCACAGCAAAACCCTGTGAGAATAAAAGTAGAAAGGAATATGTTGAACACAATATGAACACCAAATGAAAGGTGTATGTCATGTGGCTAGCAAGTCAGATTTATATTTCTTTCAATGTCTGGGTTTATCTTGGGTATGAGGTGTCAATAACAATTCCACAGGGCTTTATCATTTAGAAGAGATCTTCCTGTTAATGAGTCAGCAATTAACATGAAAAGACAAATGCATGTTATATATGAAAAAATTAAAAGACTGACAATCTGAAGCAATAAAAAAAGTATACTTTATTTGCTCGGGATAAATAACTATCTTGGAAACATCACACCTCTAGTTTTACTTTCCAAATATTTGCTCAAGAAAGAAGAAGTATACTTTATCCTCTTGCCCGTCTGGGTCAAGAAAAAAAGGCTGCATTGAGAAAGATAAAAAATCAGATTGCAGGTTATAACAAATAAAAGCATTTGTAGATATTCCAAATTAAAAGCCAAATAAAGAATGTTTGTTAATCCTCTCTCACTTATTTTTAGGTTCTCTACTCCCTGAAATGAGAACATTTATTTGGAAGCCCCTGGTAATACAATAGAAGTTCAAAAATTGTGCTAGAAAAAGGAGATTTGACTGACTTCATTCAATTTATTAAGGGTGATATTTCTGCATGTACACTAAATCTATTCAATATATTTGTTGTAGGTTAGTGATTGTTGTGCTTCTTTAACCCAAAATTTGAGGGGGAGGAGGCTCTTTATGTATATATCCACGATTGTTTCCATATTCCTAATGAGATGTCCATTTCAAAGAAAGTTGTTAGCTTCCTTCCATTTATTCAATTTCCATTCATTGGTATGCATTGAAGAATATACTGGTGGTTGTTTTAACCATTATAAAAAACAGCCCAATGCCACATATATAAGTAGAACTGTCCATGTTATAATCTGTATTTTCCTAGAAGCTAATTGTCACTGAGATGCCTTAGTGAGGCGTAAGTAAAATAGGTTCCCCAAAGCCCCTCTAAGACAACATGCTCATACACTATAGGTTTTTACATGCCTGAAGAAAAATAAACTTAATGTGAAAGACAGATATTATCAAGCAAAATTTCACACACCCTCAAAAATCTATATCTTCTATAAGTACAAAGATAATCATACACACCCTCAAAAACAGAAAAAGAAAGATACATTAAAACCATCAGGTGGATTTAGAATATAAATCTCCATCCTTTTAATAAGGATGCACTAATGAAGTTAGGTTGGAGGTTTCAGCCTTATTAAAATTATTTTTCAGAACTCAAAAAATAGGAAAAGAAAGATACATAGATTGCCATTAAAAGCTTCCAATGGTATATATGATCAGATTGTTGGAATTCAATTTTTTGATGGAAAAGATTTAAAGGGTGATAAGTACAAAGTTACTCATACACCCTCAAAAACAGAAGAAGAAATTTCTGAACATATATTTAACTATGAAAAGATTGCATAACAGAGCTAGTAATCTGGAAACTGAACTCTTAACACAACTTCTTTTGAAATAGTGACATTTTGATATGAACATAAACACAAACATCATGCATTGCCCTTTACTAATTAATTAGTAATTTGCTAAGAATGCAGAGAGAATTATAGTGGGGCAAGTAAAATGGGTTCCCCAAAGCCCCTCTAAGACAACATGCTCATACACTATAAGGCTTTTACATGCCTGAAAAAAAATAAACTTAATTGTGAAAGACAGATATATATCAAGCAAAATTTCACACACCCTCAAAAGATCTATATCTTCTATAAGTACAAAGATAATTATACACACCCTCAAAAACAGAAAAAGAAAGATACATTAAAACCATCAGGTGGATTTATAATATAAATCTCCACCCTTTTAATAAGGATGCACGAATGAAGTTAGGTTGGAGGTTTCAGCCTTATTAAAATTATTTTTTAGAACTCAAAAAATAGGAAAAGAAAGATACATAGATTGCCATTAAAAGTTTCCAATGGTATATATGATCATATTTTGGAATTCAATTTTTTGATGGAAAAGATTTAAAGGGGCCCTTGCTATGAATGTGGATGCTTACTACTGCTATCTTTTATTTTCTTACATAACACCTATAAGTTATGCTGTCACTGCAGATTATTGAAGTATGCCTCATCTCTCTATGATATATAAAAGAGATAGACAAAGTTTAATTAGTGACAAATTTGAAACTATATAATAGACTGCTATAAAACTGTAAAGCTATAATCTTTTGGATAATATATTGAAAACTCATGACATAAAAAAATCAAATGGGCAGAACATCTATACTATGTTAATCCTTACAGCAGTGCTATGTTATTTTTCCTAAGTTAACAATAATTGTTAACAACAGTGCTATGGTAATTGATTAAAATCATAGATCTATTCTACAATGCTTCAGACATATGATGTTTCTTTATTCTACAATTCTACAATGCATCTAGTGGCTTGGCAGATATTGTAAAAGCCAAAGTTTTCAGTTAACTGTTCAGAAATGTCAATCCTTTTAATAAGGCTGCACTAATGAAATTAGGTTGGAGGTTTCACTCAAGGAAAAAAACCCTGTGTCGGTGAGAAAATCTCTAAAACATTAATAAACTTAATTAAGGGAGTTGCCTTTTAGAACATGAAAAAAATAGTTGCACCAAAGATCTATATGAAGCAAAATTTAGGAAAAAATAAGCTCAGTTGCTCATACACTATAAGACCACATTCCTGAAAGAAAAAAGAAATGCTTAAACTGGGAAACGGGAACCTACTCACAGTAATGTGAAAGATACATATTAAAAGTATTGTTTAGAACTCAAAAACAGGATGTGAAAGATACATAGATTGCCATTAAAAGCTTCCAAAGTTTTCTAAACTTATCCACCCAGAATTTTATAATCCTTACAGCGGTGCTATGTTATGTTTCCTAAGTGAACAATTTTTGTTAACAACAGTGTTATGGTAATTGTGTTAAAATCACAGATCTATTCTACAATGCTTCAGACATATGATGTTGCCTTTTACAACATGAAAAACGTAGTTGCTAATGTCACATCTCTTCCTTTGTGCTTTCCAGTCATATTAGATACCAGGCTTAAGGTTTCTACAGTAGGTATTGTTAAGCATAGATGTTGTGCATTAGGCTCTCTAGGGTGTATTATGCTCTCTAAGGCATTATGTGGAAAGGATATTGTCTGCATTAATATGTTGAGGAGGTGCTAAAAGCAGTCTAGATTTAAGTTGATAAGGCATAGACTAAATTAAGAGTAAAAAATATGAAACCCACAATATACAAACTATACAAACTATATATATATTAGGAACATAAGCACATTAAATTTCTGAACATTTCAGATTAATTTTAGTGTTTCTTTCCCTGCAACTGTAAGCCAGTGTCTTGGGACAATTTATACCTTCTTTTACACTTTATATTGCCTTTCATCTATGCATGAAATGTAAGCTATGGATAGTTTGACTTGCTATAGTTCAACACTTTCATAGAGTTTAGATAATGATGAAGTAGAAGGCTAAGTTAAACAAAAACCTATTACATATGTTCCATATGCCTAAAATGAAATCATAATGGTTAAAATAATAGCAGAGATAAGAGGAAGAGAATGGGGATGGTACTTGGTAGGGATATGTAGCATATTTGAAGCCTAAAAAGGTGTAAGGAAAAAGATGTAACAGAAGTGCAGGAGATATATTTCATTTTACAAAGAACAAATTCATCAAAGATGAAAACCCCGCTACCTGCCCTTCTCCAATCATCAACCCAATTGGATAGCCCTTGCAAGGATGCCGAAGGAGGAATTAAGATCATTTCTTAAATCTTCTAAAGATTCTCTGAATCCATGTACTGCAGTAAATAGAATGATCAAACATCCTAATTCACAGCTCCTCGATGCCTACCCTCAATCCACCATCCCATTAAATGATGAACATCTTCAAGCTTTTCCATTTAATGTTAGGGGATTTGTAGAGAAGTGAGCATTAACAGTCACTAACGGTAGGAGCAGAAGAGGTGACCCACATTTTCCACCTATCTCGAATAAAGCCTTGACTCTATTACTAGTGAGCACTCTTCTTATAGCAATTTTCCCACCAGAAGAACTGATTTCAGAAGGAAGGGCCCTGGACCAGACCCTAACTCCATTGTCATTGAATACTCTCTTCTTATATCATTTGATAGAAAACTGACCTTCATCATCTTGTGATTGATGTTCTGAAACTGATTCAGAATATTACGCAATTGAATATACTAATCTAGCTCCACCCATGTGGCCTTCTCTTAGTTGAACACCCATTGACCATGTCCCCACTTCTGAACATTAAAGTTAGAGAGAATGCTTAATACCCAGCCGGAAACAGTGTGTGGACATGTACGAAAAGCTGGAAACAGTGTGTGGACGTGTACGAAAAGCCATGAGCATATCGGTTAGGGGAATCTTAGGATAGAGGCGCAATATTGGAGCATATCAGTTAGGGAAGACCTATGGTGAATAGTCCGGCGTAGAAGGAGGCCGTTGCTACCCTTGGGATGAAAAATAAAAAAAAGGAGGGTCAGGGAGAAAACAACAGAACATGCATAAGACCAGATGTTTCAGGGGGAAACATTTCCATTACCTTGGTCACCGGAACTGAAGGGGGGAGTCTGCGACGGCGCTCCCAGATGCTTCGAATGGAGTTTGCGAGGTCCACGGCGCGAGGTTGACGCGCGATGGCAAGGATGCGAGGCTGCAGAGGGAAAGGGAGAGGCTGCGCGGTTGCGAGGTTGCAGAGACTGGAAAGGCTGCGATGTTGAGGCAGTGAGTAAGTGGACAGGGAGAAGCCATCGCAGGGAGAGAAAAAAAAATTTAATACCTCTCTCTGCGACTGGGAGGATGCGATGGCGAAGCTTCCAGCGCGAGCTTGCGAGGTCGAGGCTGCGCGGGGGAGCTTGCGAAGTCGTGGGCTGCCTTGATTGGGAGTATGCGAGGGCGAGGGTGTGAGGTCGACGATGCGAGGGAGAGGCTGCAAGGGAGAGGCTGCGACGGGGAGGCTGCAAGGGCGAAGCTTCGAGCGCGAGCTTGCGAGGTCGTGAGCTTGCGAGGTCGTCGGCTACCAGAATGGAGAGTAGGGAAGGGCTGCGAGGGTAGGGATGCGACTGGGAGGCCTTGATGGCGTACTGCAGGAAGGGCTGCGAGGGAAGGGGAAACGCCATATTCACCGGGAATTGGCGGGCGGACATGGGAAGCCGAAAACGCCAGCAGCTTTTCACTGGAATCGGCGCGCCAGACAGAAAGCATGGCATGGAGGGAGAAAGAGAAATAGAGGCAGAAAGCATCGAAGGTTTCTCAGCTCTGTGAGATTGCCACGTGATCTGGATTTAGTTTAGGGGGGAACAACAAACTCTGTTTTTTAGTATTATAGTATAGATCTCATCTCCACGCAACTCCGGCCCTCCTCTGCTCCGCCGCGCCTCGCTCCCTCCGCCGCCTCTCAGGGTTTCCCTGCCGCCGCAAAGACCCCGCGCTGGCCCCTCCCTCGCCCTCCTCTGCTCCTTCGCGGCTGCGGATTCGCCCGATGAAGTGGGTCGGCAGGATCGGGCTCGGCCTCGGGGGCCGGGCGGGGCCCGCGGGCGTCGATGGTGCCGCGGCGTCGGCGATCGCGCAGGGGCCCGACGACGACATCCCGGCGCCGGTGCAGCAGTTCGCGCAGTTCGGGGCGGGGTGCTTCTGGGGGGTGGAGCTCGCGTTCCGAGGGTGCCTGGTGTGACGCGGACCGAGGTGGGGTACACCCAGGAAGACGCACAACCGACCTACCAGGACGTGTGCTCCGGGATGACCAGCCACGCGGAGGTGGTCCGGGTGCAGTACGACCCCGCCGTGGGCGGCTACGAGAAGCTGCTCGACGTGTTTCTGGGAGCGGCGATCCCACCACCGTCAACCGCCAGGTTCCGTTTCTTCTCTCTTCTTCACCCTCTTCCCCTGTTAGTGTTTAATGTGGTGATATTTGTGTATAAATGTTCATGATGTCTGATGCCGAAACGAATGCCTGGGTTCATTCTGACGAGTGATTTTAGTTTTCTCTATTCTTTGTTGGATTGTCTAGGCCTGTAATTTCTTATTTACTACCGAGAGTGTAGAACATCAGTTCAGTTCTGAGTATATGCGATTACTATTAGCAAATAAATTGGTGATGAAGGGGAGGATTATCGTGAATTTCTGTTAAGATAAGCAATCGAAGGGACTGAACAGCAAAAGCAGTTGTGAAAGACGACCTAGGGAACCACCCTAGAAAGTTGATATAACCCTAAAGATCTTGCTCTATGAGCGGCTGCGATAAATTATTTGCGGAAAGATAACCTTGTTGACCACCATATGGATATCGCTCGGAACGCTAGGAACATCTAGCTGTGGTGGCAAACGGCTATTTTTATCATGGGGAGGAATTTTAAGTAAAAGTAAAACAGGCCGTTATTTTCAACCCGAGATAATTGCTTGAAGAGGATGGCCGATCTCGAGTCTGCAGACCGTCGAAGAATGTCTGATTATGGGATGCCATGAGCTTGCAGGGGGAGTCTGCATAGAGGAGACCACAAATCAAGGGGGCCTAGGGGTGTGGGCAAGAGCATCTGAAGGGGAGGCGACTCAAAATCGTTCTCCACCAGAATAGAAAGAGTAGAAGTTTGAGATTGCTTATTGTCATCAGAGGGCTTACGAGGGGTTTAATAAGCGCCAGCTTCTCCATTGGTCCATGCTGGAATGGTGGCCGATGGGCAGGACGTGGAGGCGGTAGGCGGCGACATGGCTCCGATGACCCCTTTGAGAGGCCGCGCTCACCGTTCGGGGAGGTCATGATGCTCTTTGTTGGGAAAAGTCTTCCCAGACATGGCGTCCTCCCCTTACGGTAGAGCAATCATGGAGGCATACCCTCCCTTTGTCCATATCTGCCTCGTTGACATGCACGCCATGGTTGGTTGGAGGATAGCCCAAGCCTCGCTCTTCCTGGGTATTGGTTTGCCCGGGCAGTCATCTCTTTCTCGAGCTATGTCCGTTCAGTGGTGAGCTTCCGGAGCCAAGGGTCTCTTGGCTGCGACCTTGTCTGGTCAGGAGGTTTCCCGACCGTCCACACTTTCCGGCGCTTTTACCCGGGAGTTGTCCACGTGCCCAGGGGGCCTTTCTTGAGTTTTATCTCTTGAAGCTTTCCCTAAGTCGGTGTTATGGGGCTCGAGCGTGCAATTCTATGTGGACCAGACTTATTTTCTGACTTCCCCGGGATGGGCTGTTTGGTTGGCATGGTCCAGCCTCTTCTCGTCTGGGCCACATTGGGCCTGGTTGGCTTTGTGCTTGGGCAGCGTGATTTCCCTCTCCACACTCCATATGAAACTATATGTTTGAACAATCGACATGCCTTGTAACATGTGAAAAATATACATGCTTGAAAAGATTAACTCCAATTTTTGAGTTCTTAAGGCCTCTCTGTCGGGCCCTATCAGGAATCGCTTTTGTTTTAATTGTTTTTGCATACATGCCTGTTTACATAAAAATTATAGATTTATTATGCTGCATTTGTACTTTATTGTAAAAGTACCACTCAGATGTGTGTAAAAAGAAGATCGACCGGTCCTTTGCACAATTTTGATATTTTCAATGAATATGTCTGCAAATACAAATGCAAAAATGCTGCATATGTAATTTTTTTAGCCAACAATGGGTGGCATTGAAAAATCCATGCTTTTTTACCATGGAAGCTATTTTGCGAGAATTTATCCATTCCAATCGTGTGGTAGATAATTGGTAAGGAAATGTTCGTTGGAGACGGAAGCTTGCAACACACAACATTTTGACACATTCATGTCAAGTCAGCTACAAGAACAGAAGTGGGGAAAAGGAAAAAAGAGGGGAGAGGGAGAAAAAAAACAGATAATTAGTTCTGGGAAAGGTGAAGCCCCACACTTCTAGCATGTGTTAGTGTAATCTAGAATGCACATCCAGAGCTTGGCTGGATACCTCAACCTCTCAGTTGTGTGGAGGGTTGCACCCTCGCATAGTTATGCTTATGAAGCTATTACACTTGTGAATCTATCTCCATCTGAAAGTATTACTTAAGCAGTACGATGAATAAAAAAACAAAGTAAAGAACTCATAAGGTGCCTAAAATTCTTACGAAAACTATTTGGAGTTCCTCTTGTGTGATACTCAAAGTTGAGTAATCTAGAAAAAGATACGTATCAATTATGGGTCATTTTGATGTCTGGTCTGAATAAGCAAGGATATCCAGTCACTGCTCAGAAGTCAGAACTAATTATGAAACAACCAAATTTAGACAATCAGCATTGTGTAGCATAGTTTTTCCAATTTTTCTCCTAAGCCAAATTTGATGTTGGCTAATAATGAACATGAATAATTTTAATGAATCAGCTTTAAGGCATGGTTGGTATCTTGGCTGTGAAAGGTTAAATGAATAAATTTCTTGACCAGTATATCAAGTAACTGAATCTCCTGGATTGGAAGTGTTTCATGTAGTTCTGGATGGGGGTTTTTCTATGTGCACATTACATGTGGTTTGTCGGTGGATGTTTAACCTGATATATATATAGTGAAAATGCATCCTAACAACAAAACTGGTCTTATAAAGAGAGCATAGGATGCCGAAACGGACTGCACTGAAACAATATGCTTATTGAAATATTCTTAGATGTGTTTGTCGTATGTGTTGAAATAAGCCATATGGATGCTGAAACAGTCATCATACTGCATGGTTTAAGTTGGACAGTGTTAACCTAGACTACCTGAAAATCTTCCAAGAGCAGGAGCAGAGAGTCTTTGTCTTTAAAGTCAAGGTATGCTGGCCCTGCATAGCGTTGATCTCAGATGGATTCTAATGAATCCTTTACCTGAGACCCACTCTGTTCTTTGCAAGAGAAGATGCTATGGCAATGACAACAGGAGACAGAGGTCTGGCAGTGCAAATGAACCACTGACAGGAGTAGCAGAGAAGAAGACTGCTGGATTCAGGGGAACTCCAGCGTTTGATGATGAACCTCTTGCAAAGAGGGCCCCTTGGAGTTTGGCAACATGTTGCCATCAGAATTGTATCCCAACTACACAGGAGCTGTAAATGGAGCTAACTTCCTACAGAGTCAAAGAGAAAAGAACAGGGGAATATAAGCAGTAGATATATTTGAGGAGATAATGGCTACATCCAGAATGAGAATTATGTATGGTGTGTTGAAGGAAATTGACAGGCAGTGTCATAGATGAGCATTGGTTCTCAAAGAACTATTAACGGAGGACCTTTGACTTGATACCATGTTATGCAAAATTGCAAACAGGGAAAGAGCAAGAGGAGACAGGAAGTTTTGTGTCATATTTATGAAAGGCAGTAGCCTAATATCCTGTACATGAAACATAAGACACTGGTGCATCCCCTGGGCATGGTGTGAGTACAGCAGTAGTCTAATATCCTGTATATGCATAGTTGTCAAGGCGTCAAGGCGACCAAGGCGTAGGTGGGGTCTCGGATCGCCTAAGCGCTTAGACGCTCGCCTAAGTGGTGCCTAGGCGTTTAGGACGGAACCAAGTATGAGTTGTTTTCAAGTGTCTCTCTTACATGATATTTATGTATCTATAAATATATATAATGATGAAAATTCAATAAAAATATCATAATATGACAGACATAAGACAATGAAAGCAACAAAAATTAAACTCCAAGTAAACAAACTCACATTATATATCATAAAGTCATAAAAAATCTAAATTGACATCTTCAATAAATAAGCACACTAAATAAGAACAAGAAGTGCAAATATCATTCTATCATCAGAAAACTAATTTTCAACTTTTAAACAAGCAATACACATACATGTAAATATGTTAAATAAAAATAAGAAGTGCAATATCTTAACACTCTTAAAACAAGTAAAAACTAAATGAGTCCATTATATAATCCCAAAATATGTCTAAAAATTGAAAAGAAACTAGAAATGACAAGTCTCATGTGTTTGGGTAATGATAGATTAAGTTTGACCAATTCCTGAGAGATCTCAAACAGATTAAGTGCTGTCAGTAGGAGAGCGGCTCCCTTGGAGAAGTCATATGCACGTTTCACTTTTTTTACCGGACTTTGGATTTTTAGTGTTCCATATGGTTTATTTGAATTATCAAATTTTTAGATAGGTCAAATTATGAGAGATTAGAAAGCTAGCATTTCGCTAAAATCATCGAAATCGTGATTTTCTTCTTCGATGGGAGAGTTGATTTTTTTTTTTGTAAGAGATATGATTTTTTTGATATTTTTATGGATTCAAATGGGGGGTACTTTCTTATTTACATGTAATATCTTAAGTAAATGAAACAACAAATTATAACACTTACTTAAATGATATTCAGGTAAATAAGATGTTACTTGGAATCGGGCTGGACTCGGCCCTGAAAACTGACTTGAATCTACTGTCTAAGTGGGATATTGCGGACCCCTAAAGGGTCTAGGCGCGCCCAAGCGCTCTTGGCGTGCTCCTTGGCCGCCTTAGCGGCGCCTTGGGGCGCCTTTTCTCCTCTTAGAAAGGCGAGGTGTTTTAAGGCGGCTGAGGAAGCCCCTTGGCGCTTAAGCGGCGCCTAGGCGTCTGCCTTGACAACTATGTGTATATGAAACATATGACACTAGTGCATCACTTGGGCATGGTGTGA
Source organism: Colocasia esculenta (assembly GCA_014218235.1). Taxonomy (NCBI): domain Eukaryota; kingdom Viridiplantae; phylum Streptophyta; class Magnoliopsida; order Alismatales; family Araceae; genus Colocasia; species Colocasia esculenta. Next base: position 5,731,506 of record CM024753.1, read on the forward strand.
GCACACTATACCTAAACAAGATGTACGTATACATGTACACCTAATCTCCTATTTGTACAACACTATAACAGCTGTAACTGTTTCTATGAGGTAGTTGGAATAATAAGCACATCTTCATGGATTTGGATAGAGGTCGCATGAGTTGTAATGGGGTACAACATATATTTCGACATGGCTCCGAGGTTAATAATCATAACCATTTTGTGATTGTTGCCCAAGTTCTTTGTTCACTAGTTCATATTTGAAGGAATGAGAACTACTGGTTGATTGTCCAACAGTTTTCTCCACGAGGAGTTTAGAAAGGCAAACTCTCTTGTATTAGAACATCCATAAAATGTATTTTGATATTTGAAACTAGGTGGGTTTCTTTAATGTGTAGGGGCTTGAAAAACTAAGTGGGAGAGTAAGGCATAAATATTCCTTCATCCACTCTAGTGCAAGTTGATTCTAGACAACCATTCAAGGTGTTATATCTCAAGCTAAAGGGTCTTAGTGACGGAGCCTAAAATGACTTGTAAGCCCGTTTACAGAGACAGATTCCATTTGAGTAAGTTCATTAACACAAGTTGGCATAAGTCAACATATTTGAAAATATTACTTCCTGTAGTTTTGTTCTCTTGTCTCATTAACAAAAGTTATTTGACCTTCTATAATAACGGCCTTTGATTTGGACATAGATAGGATCAAAAGCAAATAAGTAGGTGATGATTCTTGATGTCTTATGAATTGTATGATCATACAGGAACAGTGTCGAATATCCTACACTGAGAACCAGTAGTTGGGATTAATTTGTTGGGATCAAGGACACTGTTCAAAGAATGCACCACTGAGTTTGAATAGTATTGATGCTAATCCAGTGAGGAGAATGTATGTAATATTAAACATGTAATGATATATCATTTTTTCTCAAGTGTAGCATATAGTAGTTGACTTTGACATGTGTAAATATCTTGTAAAATTTTTCAACTTGTCTGGCCTAGACATTGCCAACTGTTTCTGCGTCTTGATTGCTTGGGTGTTAGTTGTCTATACACTTTAGATTGTGTATTGTCATGGTTTTGAAAGTTGATACTAGATTGTAGTGGAAATGTCATCTCGTGGGTTGATAAAATACGTGTTTACTATTGGGTTTGTGGTTGCACCTGTAGCAGTCATGAATGGTAAACTGGGAAGTAATCTACTTGTGACGCAAAAATTTTGCTCTTTTGAGCTGGAAAAAAGTATTTTGGATAAATATGGAAAACCTGGGGCATTTAACCATTATTTGACTCGAAATGCATTTCTTGAAGAAGAAAATGTGGTTGTATAATTGGATGATCTTGTAATGAAACTATATTATTGAGTCAGTGGTGTTCCTTTTACCCGTTTTTCTTGTAGCTTATATGCTCTAAGCCTCTGACTTGTGGATGAGGGGATGGTAAAAATAAGCAATGCAAGACATTTTAATTAAGCGCTCTCATTGGATTTTGCCACTCAGAAATTTATTCTTTGGATTTCACAGAACGTGTTCATTGTTGTCATTGCTTTCTCTATATTTCTTTTAGTTTCTGCTCGAGTTTTGTGCATGACCTAATATTGTTCCTTAGTACTACTAGTATTGAAAAGAGTCTCCTGCTTAAAAGCTTCTCCTTTCATTAATCATTGATGCTTGAATATGTTTGACTCTCCGTCGAAGCCAGCAAGCATACATCTTGGAGGATATCAAACTGAAATTGCATAATATCCAACTAGCACTGTCATTTCATGGCCTGAAATTGAAACCGAGAAAGTGCACAACCATGTGGTTCTATATCTCTTAAGTTCTTGATTGCAATCTATCACCCCGCTGTCCGCCTATTAATTTTAGTAAAGATGGCGTACCCAATCCATTATATCACTCAATTTGCTGATGTTGATAAGTAGATTTTTTTTGGAAATAATGTTCCATGTCTGGTCGCAGGGTAATGATGTTGGGACACAATATCGCTCTGGAATCTACTTCTATACGCCTGAGCAGGAGACGGCAGCAAGGGAGTCGATGGAGAGGCACCAGCAGAAGTTGAACAAGAAGATCGTTACGGAGATCCTTCCAGTGAAGAAGTTCTACACAGCTGAAGAGTACCATCAGCAGTACCTCGCAAAAGGAGGTCGTTCCGGTTTGAAGCAATCAGCGGCCAAGGGTTGCAACAACCCAATTCGCTGCTATGGCTAATAAGATTTGCCAACAGTGCTTCAGCAACATCGATTGAAAAGGAGGAAAGGTAATTGCCTATTTTGATGACTCTAGTGTGGAGGTTATCATCCATGTGCATATGATGAAAATCTTGCCCGTGCTGTTTATTTGGCTTGCATGAATTATTGTGCTGGACAGACTGCTTTGATGGATTGGTGTTTGACTGTATGCTGGACACACATGGATTCTGTGAATACTTGGTAATTATCCCTAAAGCAACTTAATCTGTCTTTCTTAACATTTAGTTTTGGAGAGTGCCCGGCGGGTGAAATGTCTGGCTGCTCGGACTGTAGACACAAGCGGTGGATCATGGTATCCACATCCATTTGCGTCTGCAAGTACAAGTAGTTTTGTCTCACTATTTTGAAGATAACCCCACTCTATCTCCAGTCTATCCAAATACCAAAACATAGCTAAGTGTTTCTCTTAGTTTTGAGGATCCAACTAGGTGCCTGAGCACAAAGATGAAGGCTGTGAGGGTGTTGAGTCCAGACGTTCGATGTTGGTATGGACGACTTTTTCACAAGTAGCGGCTCTCTTTCATGTGGGTTGATGGCTTGATGCCATTGGCATCAGGGGACGTCCGAGAAGTGACTCAGGTTACGAGAGATGCTGGCTGCCCTACGTTCGAGAAGTGCTTCTAAACTCTTGAGCCTTCCTGGGAAAAAAAGTTACGAGAGATGCTAGTTGTCCAACATCTAAGAAGTCGCCCCATAAACTCTCGAAGTCCTCTTTGGAGAAGGTTATGAGAGATGTTAAATGTCTGACCACGCTGGGTGTTGAGCCACGTTGAGTTCATATGAACTTGGCGTAATGAGACTTTGTTGTCGGTTATTCAGGATGTCATGAGTAGCCCTTTTATGTCACATCATGTAGAAATATCTACATGAGTCGTAGACCATCCTCATAAGTTTCCCTTTCATATCACATCATATAGAATTGTCTGTGTGAGTCTCGTCCATTTGTATGTGTGGGCAGAAACCATCTGCCTACGTGAGACATGCAATAAATATCTCTACATCATGTTCGAATAACTGATGAGTCGAGCAATCACTTGCCAAACTAGTATTTTTCAAAAATTATAGATCTTCTCAAGTGAGCAGTGAACGTACTCCCAACTACAACTAGTATGCTTTCTGTGGCGTGCTTATATATGGCTATGGAAAAAGGGAAGAAGAAATAAAGAAAGTTTAATAGCCATTACATGATTCTGTGGTCATTTTTAATCAAGGTCACTTTTCGATAGAGAGATATATAATAGGTATTTCTCCTTTCGATTATAACCATTTGATCCGTAATAACTAGCGTATCATCAGCATCATTTGACAACGTTTGAAAGAATTGAAAAGAACTAGTCGTATCTAAGTCACAATTAGAATTGGATGGCTTCACTGCAATTAACAAAAAAAATATTGAGTTGAACTCACTCTGTTGGAAGTTTGAAGTCAGGTTTTAATCAATTGTGACGCTTGGTGATACCCCGCTCCACCATGCCAAGTGCTGATGGACCATGCAACCATCCATATCGGACAAGGGATGATGATAACCATTTCAAAGATCATTGGACCCATTTGATTTCCTAGGCTGTATTCTAAACCATTGTAATATTTTTTACAGGTATTTGTCTTCTTACAAATCTTGACCTGTAGATTTCTTTCGTATTAGGCTTCTATTGTTCTATGTCTCATATGACATTAAGAGGCCTGTTAGTCAAACCAAGGCAAGACTTAACTAGACCACGTCGAGTAACTTTGGGCCGGGCCAGGTTGTAGTGAACAGGGCCTTTTTGGGCCCCAAACTGGCCTCTTACGGACGTCCTGGCCCATTGACATCATTACATAGGCAATCATTTACGCATATCCAATTTTTTTTTGGCAATTACCTAAGTTAGAAATGTAGACATAGGTTCAATAAACGATGGGAAAATATGTATAGAAAATTTAAAATAAAATCTACATCATATTACAGTAAATGCACCCCGTTCTTGTGATTTTTGACGTCACCACGTTAGGGGGATGAGCATGCAGAACTATCTTTACACGTAGTTGGCAAGAAGAGAAGAGGAATACACGTATGGAACTCAATAGTATACAAAGGAATTTGAAGAATCTCCAAATCGCATCCAACACACTCAAGATCCCGGAGCGAGCAGCCAGATGGCCGCTCCAACAATGCCACACCACCAGCCAACATGCTTGGAGTAGCCCCTCGCAGCACGCGAGAAGCCCCCAAAGACGACGGAGGGGTCGCCGCCGCTCCCGTCCGAGGACGGGACCGGAGAATCCGTGGGCCGGTCGCCGGAGCGGGGCTCGCCGGTTCCGGGGGCCGCGCTGACGCTGACGTGAAGCCTCATGCCGCCGAAGCAGTGGGAGGGCACGCCGCAGATGAAGTATCTGTCCCCGGCGGTGGTGAGGGGGATGGTTGTGTTGCCGCCGGCGCCGCTCCGAAGGATGTTGGCCGTGCTGCAGTTGTCGAAGCCGCTCTTGTCCACCTCCTTCACGCTGTGGTACGACGAGTACTGGAACGCTGTGGACGATGACAAGAAAAATGAGAGAGAGAGAGAGAGAGAGAGAGAGAGAGAGAGAGAGAGAGAGAGAGAGAGAGATGGGTCTTACAGAGGACGTCGCCGACGGTGAAGTTTTTACCAACGGGCCACTTGTCGAGGTCGGCGCTGATGTCCCAGCCCGCGCTGTCTCCTACATTGTATACGGCCGCGGAGCTCGTCGGAACGAGGCAGAGGACGGCGAGGGCGCAGAGGGGGAGGAGAGGGAGGGCAGCAGACATGGTGGAGGGTCGGGAGCGATCCCAGTTAAGGACGCCCAGAGGTGGTTCGGGCAAAAAAGTTTTATATCGGCCATGCATGGCTTCTGGCTATAAGCAGTAGGTAACCTAAACCCTACTGTATGACACATCTCCCCCCAGCTTCACAACCATTTTTCTTCTTCTAAGCCTTGCTTCCACCTATGAGGAAGGCATGCCAGTACAAAATTTGAGCCCTTCTACCTGGTGGGTTGATGGGTTTGGTTGTCCTTGGGGCATTCTACAAATGACCTCAAAGTTCTTCTTTTGCATGTATAATTTATGCAAGATATAATTAAGCACCACAATGACCAAAATATAGCGCCTGCAGAACAGGAGAATTCTCAAGTTTTTATGGTATGTATTCAAAGTCTGCGTGTCTTCCACATGTTAAATGTTAATTCTCAAGGTTTGGAGTATATATATATATATTATATATATATATATAATATATATATATATATATATATATATATATATATATATAAGAGATTTCTAAAGGGTTTATGTGATAAAGACGACTCTTTTTTTAATTCTGGCTAGCTCTGGCCTCCCTCCCTCTCAGTGGTGGTTGTGGCAGGTGCATCCAGAGAGGGAGTTGGTTCCGTTAGATTGGCAGTTTAGCTGTTCGTGTAACTTGGATAGTACTCCAAGGGGAAGCTACCTGGCTAGCTTGTGCATGCATATATATGTTTAAGATGATGCTTAATTAGAAAAAGGGGAAATGTACCGCTCATACTCCTCTAGCTTAATATATATGATTTGCGAATACTAATATGTCAGAAGTGATGATTGGATTATATATGTTCATTAGAGCAGTGATTTGAGAGCATAAGAATTATAGCATCATCCTAAAGGAATATTGGTGAATGGGATTTGATTAATTTGGAAGGGACTAATCTCTTTTTCCAAATGAACATTCCACCGATCTCCGGCGGCCGCTCCTCACTTGTCAAACTTTTTCCATCGGGTTCCACAAAATTACAACTCTGATTTCACATACATAAACATATAATAACTACTTAACATTAATGTATTGTCATGTTCTAAATACGACGTTCATGACGAGTACAATGTAGAGCGACGTACGGGGAAAATGCCATGTGAAGTACCGTTGTATAGATAAGCTGAATCTTGTATTTCTTATTAAAGGAAAAAATATTATATGTGTCAGGGAGAGGAATATTGGGAGCTGCTAGAGTCTCATCCTTAACTTGCACTTAGAGGATCCGGCCGGGTTCAATCCAAACGTTCGTGGAGGCAGTCACATAGCTAGCATGCAACCCTTGGAGATGCTATATATATATATATATATATATATATATATATAATATATATATAGATGTACCAGTCATAGTGCCACGAAATGTTCGCATTGAGATTCTCTGCTCCACAATTTTACATCATTCTTTCACACTACAATCTCAAAAAATTAAAAATAAAAAAATATATTATTTTTTACTATTATAAAAAAGTAGATAATGAAACTCTATTAGAAATGGGTAAAACTTAAAAACATCTTTGGTATTAGAATAGATCAGAAATAGAGTGAGGATATTTTTAAAATTATGAGATATCCTTAAATTTTGAAGATATTCTCACTCTATCCCCCATTTATCTTGATACTAAACATGCCTTAAAAGAATGAGTCATTCTTTTAAGGTTGATTTATTTTCGTTAAAAATCAGTCAATCTTAATCAACTTAGAAAATAATCTATTCTTCTAAGTTTACTTATTCCCAATAAATTTTTAATAAAATCTACTCTTCTTATAATAGTAACAAAATTATATTTTTAAATATTTTTTAGAATTTTTAGTGTAGAAAAATGACGTAATTGTGGAGCATAAGATCTCAATCCGAAACGTCACGGTGTACCAGCTGGAGAGGAGGCGTGGGTGCTCATGGCACGACATGGGCGGGAGCGCTCTCTTAGGTTGTTCGACACACAGAGTGCGTCTCCCGGCGCCCCCAACAACATCCTCCTATATTCGATGGAGAAACAATTTTGTAACACCATTTGGTAACATCACTATTAACATTGTGCCACATCAGCAATTCAAATAAAAAGTTAAAAACACCTCATAAATAATGAGGTTGGTGGTGCACTTTGATTGGTATGTTCTTTAATGTGTTACCATTTGGTGTTACTAAACATTTTCCTATTCGATGGGAGGCCTGCACGGGGCAGCCGGCGCAGGGAGGCCATCGATATCGTCGTCTACCACATGGAATCCGGGCGCACCAGGAGAGTCCCTGTGCACTGCGCTCGTTTGATCACGTCTTCATCATCCCAGGCCTATGCGCTGCGCTTCATTCAGAACTTTAGGTCAGAAGCAAAAGACAAGAGAACCAGTTTTGTAATACCATTTGGTAACATCATTGGTAATATCACCATTAAAATTGTGCCACATCAGTAACTGAAATAAAAAGTTAAAAACACCTCATAAATAATGAAGTTGTGGTGCACTTTGATTGGTGTGTTACTTTAATGTGTTACCAAATGATGTTACTAAACTATTTTCCAAGAACAAACATTTGGTGGGCACATAATATTACTTGCGCCGTCATTCCAATTAAGTTTGATGGGATAATACGAGAAGATATAGAACGAGTGTGTGATATATTCTTCATGTTTATCTTGGTTTTCCTTCTCTTTTCACTAATATATATATATATATATATATATATAGATATATATATATATATATATATATATACGAGGAGACAGAGAACGAGGATTAGCTGCATGTCTAGATGGCCCATTAGCTCCATCCTTAGCGCCATATATACGTGTTGTTTTTGGGGATATAAAGCTGCTGTTCATTAATTATATCTTTGTTTGGTCCAATAATTTCGTCAAATTTGTTTTCATTGAGATATTCCTGGCACATAATTGTGGTAAAAATATGAGATTATCACTGTCAAGCAGATGGGAGAAAACCCTTCTCCATACATATAGCATGCTTTTAAGTTTGAACATGGCCTACATATATAGCAAAGTTAAAGGTCGAATTAGTCCCTGTTGCTTTCTTGTGTATATCATTTTTTTTACACCTAATTATTACCTTCTACTTACATTTTTAAATTTGATCTACTTCTTCTTCGTGGTTTTGCGTTGAAGTGATAGACCTTGACTAATGATTGGGAAAATTAATTCTAGATGAGTACAACCTCAGCTCAATAGACAATAGCTTATTAGAACTTTACTACTTTCTCACACTTCTACTGATCATGGCTATAGTGGATGTACTTCCTCTCAGACATTTGAGTACTCACAACCCAATTCCCCCCATAGAATGCCTTTGCTCTCTTTCAGAATTACTTATGTCAAGACACATATTATAATAAAGTTGATATTGACTGCAAGGCAATGATCCCATTTATTGAGAAGGCTCGGAGTGGCTTCTCTCTCTCAGCGCCAACAAAATTATTTATTATAATTCATATAAATTTATTACAAAATGTGTCTTGCAAACCTTCCAAGAGTAACCACTACTGTAGTCTTCCTTTTTATGCAGAGGAATATTTGATGCTACTCAAATGTGTAAGAGAGGCTCAAACCATCGAGCCATATTAGGAGACCCAAGTCTTGACTCAAATATGACAACAAGAGGATGGAGTCTTTTTGTTGTGATTTGTCTCATATCAGATTTTCGGTACCACGGATCCATTCTCCAAGTCCATTGCGCCAGACGCCTTCACCGACTGCTGTATCTACTCTAAATCCGGTTTCACAAGAATATACTGAAGATAAGTTAACCAAATATAACTCGGTTGCTGATTTTGCAAAAGCAAAAAATATGTTTATGCCGGGTGTGTTTAAGATTTGAGGCGTCTGACAAAGAAACAGATGATGATGATATTGAGCGTTGCTCGCGACGCCCCGGCCTGCGTCCTCGAGCCGTACTTCGACGCACTTACTCGTGGGACCGAACATCGACGGAGTTCTAAGTATATCAATTATGAGCCCAAATATTTATGGTTTCTTTTTATTTAGGTGTTCTTCATGCATGGCTCATACCACTTAGACTTGTACATGGCTCTAGCCTCCTTATTTTCTTTCCAACTTTATGTTATAAATAAAATGGGTACTATCCAAAAAAAAAAGTGAGAGATTCTCTCAACTCAACACCTGCATTTTGGGTTAACGTTCAGACCCATCAACATGATATCAGAGTTAATTGGGTTATGTGTGCCCCCATATACACGTCCCGAGTCGGGGTGAGAAGATGCCTTCATGTATATATGTGCCTCTCCAGTCGGGGCGAGAGAGTTGTTGTGATCAATCTCATATCAAATTTTCTGAAGAATTTGCTTAGTATATATACTAGCTAGCGAGTTTTAGGTTAGAGTTAAAAACCCAACAACACTTTTCCACATCAATCTCCCTCTTCCAAACCTATGAAATAAGTGGCTTCCAATATGCCATGAAATTGTGGACAACTTTGTAGAGTGGTTCCACGATGGACAGCTGGTGAAAATTGTCCAATATATAGTTCTTATTCTTCGACCTTATATCAAAAGTTGACTAGTGTACGTAAGTGGGTTTAAACAAGATTATGCATACAAAACGTTTCTACTAAGGCTTGATAACTCAATTGTTGCGTGTCTCTCCTCTCGTTGGAGAAATTGTAAGTACTCGAGCACCTAAATATCAAATATTGAGGCGTTAGGTACAAGATAAATGAGACCCGTTCAAAAAAGATCTCATCACAAAGTGCTTGTGTCAGACACAAGATAGGTGGAGCCCGTACGTCCACAAAAATATAAACCCCACCACACATGTCCGCACCCGAGTATTAAGTCCCTAGCTAAGCTTGTGTTGCGTCCAAAGAAAGCAACACAACACGTCTCATGAGAAAAAAAATGTCTTCTAGTTACCGATAAAGGCAACACTAACGTGCATGGTGGTACTAGCTAGATCTCTATGCATTATGCACATTTCGTGCATAATTAGTTGCACAGTTCCTTGCTTAATTACTGTTGCATGGAAACGTCTTATATATGATGCTCTTTGTCATTATCTAGATCGGACATATGCAAGTAGAAATAAAATCACAGCAGAACATAGAGAAGAAGTAAGATATATCAATTTGCGTGGTTCAAATTGACGATGTGTCAAATCTATTATACGGAGCCCTACACTTGTACAACTACTTTTTCGACTATAAAAAAATCGATACAATGTCCTAGGCCAAGAATATGGCCTTAAATTAATACATGAAATAAAAAATAAGAAACCGCCCAAAATTGGGCGCACCGAAAGCGGTCGACCGCTCTGGGGTAAAGCGATCGACCGTTTTTCCAGAGCGGCTAGTTATTGCATTGGTGGAAACGATCGACTGCTCTAGGTTGAAGCGGTCGACTACTTTTTCCAGAGTGGCCTTGCTCTGCTAAAATCTTCTTAGTACCGTACCGCATGGACCTTCGCCCCCTCCTCCCCCCCCCCCCCCCACATAACAGAACCTGTCCATATCGCTATTGTTGTCTCATAGATGTCTATTGAATTTGAGCCACGTCTCAACAATTATCAATATAAATTTATATTTTTAACCGTTCTATTAGTTAGATAACTGACTAGCTAGCTGCCCGAAGAGTCCTCTTTTGACCCATTTTCATCTGCATTTGCCTATTACTTATGTCCAATTAATCTAATCTTGGTCGTGAAATCCTCTCTTCGTTTCTCGTTTGCAGGGGACTCATCTTGCGCTTAATTTCAAGCAAATTATCTTATCTTCTCCACCACTTCTTGGAACTCTCTAGTCCTTTTTTTATTCAGGTCAAGCTGCTCAAAGCTCTTTTAGCGATCAGAATATTTCGATGCCAGCTGTGTGGAAAATTTGTTGGGGGAGGGAGTGGTGTAATAATTAGTTAGTTGAATTCACAAGTAGATAAAAAGGTACACCATGGTATTCATTTAGCTCAATCATCAAGGCTAGCTTGAACATTAAATTAAAGAAAAAATACATCTTATTAATGTTCCATATGTAGTTGACAACAGGTAGATATATATCCCACATGTAGCAAGAGTTAAATAAATCGTTTTATTAAGGTTGCAAGAAACTAAAATATTACACGACTAAAGCTCAAATACTCCTAATTAACAAAGGGGGTGGGTGCCAAAATGCCCACCACTTCCAACCGTGCAATCCACAAACAAATGACAGAGAAAGGGATGGTGCAAGACAAAATGGAAGTCTTTAGAGGAATAACAGGCACTGCCTCTTGCCTAGCCCAAGAGCGCGAGGCCCCCCGCCAGGAAAGCCCCCGCCACCATCACGGCCTTCCCCGGCTGGAAGCCGGCGGCGGCGTTAGGGGGGGACGACTTGGGGGTGGAGGGCGTGCCGGAGGAGCCGGTGGGGGCGGAGCCGCCGGATGGTGTGGAGGGCGTGGAAGGCGTGGAGGGGGTGGAAGGCGTGGAGGGGGTGCTGCCGGCGGCGGACACGGGGACGGAGACCTTCATGCCCCCACTGCAGTGGCCGGAGGTGCCGCAGACGAAGTAGCGGGTGCCGGGCTGGGTGAGGGTGATCACGGTATTGCCGGTGCCGTCGCTGCTGAGGGTGTTGCTGGTGGAGCAGGCGGTGTAGTCCGCCTGGTTCACCTCGTCCACTGAGTGCAGCCCGCCGACGTACTGGAAAGCTGGAAAGATTCCCCATGGAACGCATAAAACACAAACACAGAGGTGCTAATGTCATGGCCTGCGTTGGCATCGAAACTTGTACTGGTGCGTTCTGATATATATACTAATAATTTTTTCGTAAAAAACTTTCTCCCATTGATAGAGTAATGAGATCCTATAATATATACTAATGACTTTTCCCGTAAACAATCTTCTCACATATATATATATATATATATATATATATTTTTTTTTTTGACAGTCACGTATGCTGCTGCCGCTGTTGCATGTGGAGCATGGAAATCCCGGAATGGAGTGAGTTAATGTACATCAATTAAAGGAACTTACTGACAGTGTCGCCGACTCTGATGGTCTTGTCAGAAGCCCAGCTGCTGTAATCCGGCCGTTGCTCCAGCTTATGTCGTAGTTGGCGGCAAACGCCGGCACGACGGCGAGCGCAAGCAGCAGAAGCACCTTCGTCCCACCCATGGACCTCTGCAGAGATGCAACTCCCGATCCCCCGGCCCAGAAACAAACACCGAGATTAATCCCGGCCCTCCTGCAAAAGCGCGCGGCAAAGAGAAGAGTACAGGCAGGAGAGAGGGAGTTGTGCTCTGGAGAAGGCAGTGGGTGGCGAGGACTTCCCTAGCTACCACATATAAAAGGCCAGAGGGCTAGCGGTTCCTCCGGAAACGCATGGGAGATGTGTTAAATAAGTACTAAATGGATTTGGTGGGGAAGAAGGGAGTGAGAGGCCCACCTCTATACCGACTCTCCCATTGTTTATTCACTTATGATGGCTGCATCGTTCTCGTTTTGGAGCATGGCCACCTTCTCCATGTCTGTCTTCGTTTTCCAACAATATTGCTAAAGTTGTTAAAAGTTGTTGTTACATGGTTTCTTGCTCTCCACTTCTTGCCCACCTAAAGCTCCCACGGCCTCCAGGGCCTTCCCCCACCTAACCAGCTCATTAGGAGGTGGCAGGAGTTGGCAAAATTATAACCTAAGCATATCTTTTTGCACGTTAAGATATATAATGGTTTGTGCAGCTACTTTGTGTGTGTGTGTGTGTGTGTGTGTGTGTGTGTGAGAGAGAGAGAGAGAGAGAGAGAGAGAGAGAGAGAGAGAGAGAGAGAGGAGAGAGAGAGAGAGAGAGAGAGAGAGAGAGAGAAGTTTTTGTGCCTACAAGGCTTCCCAGTCCCCACCTAAGTTCCTAACCAGCTGATCATAGGGGGTGGCAGATGATATCCCTATCTTGCGTGAAGCATATCATGATCTCTTTGCAGACCCAAAAATTATTCCTATGTACTTCTGTATCAGAAGCTTCCACCCATAATTAGATAGATGGGTTTCAGTTTTCCCTCTGTGATTGGCCATGCCTTCTTGGAGGGAAGGTATATTTGTAAAGTAGCACTTGCAGGCAATGGATTTGATCAGATTTCGTCTGCAGAATAACGGGCTTTCGGACAAGCCATAAGATTGTGGGAATTTTGGATATAAACGTGGGTGCCATAATCAGATTTCCGGGAAAAGATTTGTGATTTCAAGACTTTGCTGTGCCTTATATTAGAAGTTAAATATGCCCCCACATTCTTTAATTTACCAGAAAAGCTTGGCTTTTAATGGGCAGCTGGTTTGTCCGTTATCCAAAATAGACCTTTATTCTCCAAAATCGACGCTGCAGACATCTCATAAGTCAAATTCAGACTTGTGTTTAGATCTCGTTTAATTTTATAAGTTTTGATGTACTTAATTATCGGCATAAATGTAGGATTTTGGGCGACTCAGGCTCTCTAATTAATATATTTGTTTAAAAATGACAATTGTGGAGGGAACCTAAGAGCTTAATTTATCAGTGTTTGATATTATATAATCATATCATTTTTTTTGAGAAAAATGAACAAATTAAATCGGCGTTGCAAAGGTTATGGTTTCTTACGAAAGAAGGCATAAAGAAACAATCATGATTTCCCTTAACTAGGTTGGTGCTAATAATAGAATCCACGTTCTCTCTCTACCTTGCTTTCTCATTCAGAAAAGTAAAAAAAGGACATCTAATATGTCACAGCAAGATATCTAGATGCTTATTCTTTAATTAAGATTTTTGTTTTCACACAAAAGTTACTTCCACAATGATGTAATTACATAATATTAATTAACAATAAAGAAATCACAATTTGACCAGAATCTTGATAACAACTACTTTCAAACATTGTTATAAGAATCACCACTATTTACTTGAAACTGTTAAACACATTGCCACATGTACAAGGAAAGAATGATATGGAAAGGAACATTTGTACTCGCTCCAATCTTCCTTCTGAGGTGACAGAGATGGAAACACAAAAGGACAGCCTAGAAATAACTCATAAAGTTGGTCCAAGCATCCACTTAAGAGAGTTTAATTAATCCAAGTACCGTAATATATATATATATATAGCTCAAATATTCCAAGTTTCATACGAGGACTCAACTTATGTGTATTTCCATTCTTCTCCTATAATCTAATGGGAATAATAGTAATGAGAGCAACATTAGTTACATGCCCAAGTATAACAAAAAGTAATATATGATAAATATTAATATTTTCATATAATTGATTTATATAAGATGATACAACTCAAATTAAGATAATTTCGTATTTTAGATTTTAAGTTTATCATCATCTTGATATTTAGATATGCGTCCCGGTGGTGATGGACGGGGGGGTGCTTACGAGTTATGAGGATGGAACACGTCAGGGCCGTTGAAGGGGCGACCTCGCATGACGTAGACATCCTCCAGTGTTGACTCTCCACGCGTCCCAGCTCACAAAGTTGCTCTATTTCTTTATTTTTCTGGGTCCGGTTGGAACCGGTGGAGGGCGAACCGGATCTTCTGTTCTTACGTGGAGTTGGTGGGGAGTCTGACGGATGAAGAGAGCGTAATCTGAGGGCGCATAGATTAAGGAGATTGGATATATATATATATATAATATATATATATATATATATATACTCACGTTTAAAGGTGACATGAAGTATTTTTATTAAATAAAATTGCAAGGGAAGTATTTGCATGTATATATATATAAGGAAGTGCTATTATTTATTGAGGACTCCGGTTGAGTCGATCGATTAGAACTCTTGTTTAAAAGTAGAAGGTCCCGCGAGTTCGATTCTTGTGGGGGGCTTACCTGATTTACATACAATCTTCGAGGTGTGTAGATCCGGAATTTTTTCGGTCAAATAAGATAAGGAC